>KN832884.1:88893-379254 GCA_000827325.1 Oidiodendron maius Zn | reverse complement strand
GGATTCATTTACTTGAGCGTCGAATACGCTGGATTCGATGGCCAACATACTCTCCCGACTTGAACCTTATTGAGCATGTCTGGAATTGGATAAAGAATTGGATCCAGGAGCATTACTGGCGCGCTAGATATAACCCGTCTAAGATATCGCTGGCTCAATTAAGGCAAATAATACTAGACGCCTGGAATGCAGTACCAGACTCTTATATTAAGAGCCTTTATGACTCCTGGAGGGCGCGATGCAGAGCAGTTATTGATGCAAATGGAGGGCCGACTCGATACTAGACTAGTTCTTAATAATATTACTGAATTTAGAAGGCGGTGAACCTGAAATATCCATAAAACACCATGAAATACACTCAAAATAAGGGGGATTCAGTGGCAAATTAAGTGGAGTATGTACAATTATTCAAGGGGGGGGATAGTACTCCAGCTTCCGCCTCACAGTGTTGGGTTGAGGCTGAGACCGGGAATGTTGCCGCCGGATATGCATAAAATAACCAATTTGTCGATACAGTACCAAATTATTCGTGAGCTGCGCCGCTTTGCCTTCTCCGAATCATACTCGGCCACTAGACAGCCCTGTGGATGTGCCAGAAGGTTTCTAGCCGGGCTTGATTGGCTCTTAAAGTGCTACCTGTTTTTCAGCTCCCCTGTCGCAGCCTTCTTACTCGCTGCTCGGTGAATCGCTCCCCTCCTTCTTGGCACTTGTAACTTGCTGCTTTAGGGCAAGATTATATCGCCCAAGGCTGTGCCGTCATCACCTTCGCTGGTGATAGAATCTGGGAACTCTAACGTCGCGAGCCTTTCTTCATCCCTCGACAACAGACCATGAGTTCAGCATAACCCTCAGAACTTGAAATCCGCATCGACTACATCCAAATGAGTTTCGGCGCATCGCCCGCAGATATTATCGCTGTTGTTACCCTCTGCAAAACCCTCTATCGCGAGTGCCGCGCCGCGGGCGGGGAATATGATGAGATCTCCCACGAGGTACGAAGTTTGCACACAGTCCTACGCCACCTCAAATATGAGGTTGAGGCGCCCAAGTCGCCTCTGAATCGCGATCGCTCGATGTGGACGCACCGGCTGGCTCCTACGATAGCGGACTGCGACTCAACACTCCAACAGCTGGACGCACTGGTGCTGAAATATGGGAGTAAGCGCGGTGCCAGCGGCTCAGGAAAGCCTAAGATAGGAAGTAATGAGATGGATCAGTTGGGCGCGATTAGAGTAAAGTTGATCAGTCAGAAGAGGAGCTTGACAGCGTTCCTAGATTCGATTCAACTACCTCCGTCGACAATGACCTCGAACTTGGATAATACGGATGGTCAGCTGGATATATTACTGGATAAGGTGGATGCGATTGCTGCAAGATTAGGACAGAGACATGAAGATGGTAATAAAGAAGCATGGAAACAATTCAGGCGAGAGTTGATCGCAGAAGGGTTCTCGAGCGAAGTGTTGCAGCAAAATGAGGTACGATATGACACTTCTCAAAACAAGATGTCGAGCTATACTAATCCGTCATAATTTCAGGATGTACTTCGAGCCTACATTCGAGAAATGGACCAGGAAGGACTCCTTGATTGCCCTCCATCAGAAGATATCATCCCACCTCATCCAGCAGGCCCACCAACGAACCGATGGCCAGAGGCTGCACAACTGCCACCACCGGAAGCGAGACCAGCTTCCTTTCCACTCCAGCAAATTCAAAGGGAGGATACTGGGACGAAGGAAATGCTCGCTAGAGAGGATAATATGAAGTTCCCACCTTCGATGAAATTTGAGCGTCGAAAACCAGAGTCAAGGACGGAAGGCACTGCTCAGCCTAGGGCCGAAATTACCCAAATGCCAAAGGCTCCTCCATCAGACGCAAAAGACCGCTATTACGTTAATACAGATGGCACTTCAGACGAGGAGGACGATTCTGACTGCTCTTTGGAGCGTCCGAAATTTCCCACCGACGGCGAGGTTATTAATACTGAAGAACTGATCGCTCTTAGTCAGGCCCTAACGATTCGACCACCGGGAGCACCTGGAAGCTTCAATGCCGGTTCTATCGTGGATAACCAAGCAGGGCCACCAATCGTACATCGACCAAGGATGCTCGAGAATGGAGCTGTACACTCTCATCCGGGGGAGATGCCCATTCCTGCACCAAACCCACAACCGAATATCTACCTTAGTACAAGCCCTCTGCCAAACGCACCCCTTCAAGATCGTCTCAGTACAAGCCCTAGGCCAGGTGCCACACAGCTTGCGCCTGATGAGAAGGGGAACACTATTAAGCCAGATGCTCTGTGGACGAAGATCGATAGGCGTCTAGTCTCTCCCGAAGTACTCGCTCAAGATGGGCGACGGTACGAAGCGTAAGTTTCAAACACGTCTGAACATGCTAGCAACAAAACTAATATATCCAGTCGCCCGGAATTCGTCGCTGTCCTAGGCGTCCTCCCCGGGTCTGAGATCCGCTCCCTCGCGGCCCGCTCTGCTGCTCTCCGATCCGCCCGTCGCCCTCATTCAGACCATTCCCACGCTCATCATCCTCCCTACCATCCTCACCATCACCATCCCGCTCCCACTCCTCACAGTCAGCCTCAGTCTCCCCAACGCCCCCGCCCCTCTACCTTCCCGCGGTCCATCCCGACTCCTCGCCACAGCGCGTCCGACTCAGACCAGGGGCACACGTCTTCCGAATCCGAGCACCCCCGTCAACCGCATCACAAAGACGTCAAACCACCCCGCTCCATCTTGAAAAACGCCAAAGCTCCTAACTACACGCACTCCCAAACGCCCCAATCTACTGTCCAGTCACCAGGTTGGGCGTCTGAGGGCCGGAGTAGGCACGACTTCGGGCGGTCTTCTCGAGACGGGTTCTACCACAGCGACGAGTATGACCGTGATTATGACCGGGAATATGATCGAGATCATCGCGAGCGCGAGCGCGAGAGGGCTAGAGAAAGGGAGGAAAGGGAAAGGGAGAGAGAGCGCGAGGCGAGGAAGAAGGACCGTCGAGAACGTGACCGAGAAAGGGAACGAGAGAGGGACAAGGAAAAAGAGAAGGACAAGGAGAAAGACAAGGAGAAAGACAGGAAGAAGGGTTTTAAAATAGGGCATCGAGATGTCACTGCCGCTGGCATAGGAGGCGCAGCGATGAGTCTTTTGACTGTGTTGACGGAGGCTGCACAGGGGATTTAATACAAGGAGCTCCTTCGGGGGATATACTTGGTTTTGCTGAACATGAGGAAAATCAATGATGATGATCATAATAACGATGGTGGAATATCATTTGACAGACCGACAGACAGATTGTACGATGGCGGGCGAGGGACAATGCTTTTTTTTGTATTTTCTTCCTTACTCTTTCCAGTACTGGGGATTTTGCATACTTACGATATGAGATGATACGATACGACGCTATACCAACAACAGGGAGATAGGAAGATAAGTAATGAGACCATGAATTGAAGAAAGGGGATGTAGGATTGTGGTATATAAGTACATTAATATACGTCCTGTACATACACATACATATATATACGTGCCCACGTCGACATTCCTTCCGAAAGATAGCCAAAAGAGGTAACTCAAACGCTTTGCAAAGAAGGTAAGGCTGGTTACGTGGTATTACAGTTTTATGTATTTATCTACACTCTAGGGGTTGAATCAATAAGAATTTTTCAACTTGAAAAGAAGAAGCGGGGAGTAATTCAGAACATTCCTCGACTCAAATTAAGTTCATTGCCCGGAGAAGGAGTTAGGCAACCGAGCAAGCATCTCCTAGCCACCAATGCATGTTTGTGACAGATGCCCTTCTTTCCACCCATCATATTGTATATCCCGCTTTTCAAACGCCTTTGAAAAAAAACCCCCAAAAAAACTCGTGTGACTCGCGTCTGGCTTACGCGGGGATAAAACAAATATGAGAATGGAAGAAGTGGCTTCGGGCTAAGGGTATAGGAGAAACGTATCAAATCAAGTCGAAATCAAATCATGAATCATAAGCAGCGGCGACGCCCGGAGCAGGACCTTCCAGATCGACAGCCTCGACAGCGCCGCGAATTTCCCTGCTTTGAACGACGAGGTTGCCGAAGTACTTGCGGGCGATCTCGCTCTCGCCCTTGATCTTTCGAGTGTCTTCACGTTTGGAGCCTAGCTGCTCGACGGAGCGCTGCAGACCAACGCGCAGGTTGTTGGCGGGTGTGCGCAGAATCTTGCGAACAGAGGAGGAGATGCGATCACTGTTGGAATGAACGTAGTCGATGGAATGGAGCTGAGAGGAGATTTTGGTAGAGAGGCGTTGCGGGAGGGAATTTGGTATCTGGTCCAGGATATAGTATACTGCGGCGATAGCTGGGCGGTGTTAGTGGCTTAATTTATGAACATGGTATAAATGACAATATTATGACTTACCGCATAGGAAAGCTCCTGGGACAGCCAGCTTGCGCAAATTATGGCTGCCAGCGATCTTTGCTATTCCCAAAGCTCCATCGACCCAGCCAAATCCACCCATCATTCGACCACCTACAACCGTAGCTACCGTCATGGCCATGCCTGTGCCAGCCATCTTTTCCTGCTTTTGTAGGAGAGTTGAGAAGTCAAAGAAATCCCATAATTCCGTCTCGACCTCAATCTGCTTTGCTAGAATATCCCGTTTCCTTCTGAACATCATATCGCTTCTGAAACTCAGCTCTGTGTACTCGTCCCCCAGATGTAAAATGCCTAGCTGCTTGATGGAGTTCACACCATGTATGGTCTTAGTGCGGGCGTGTTCTTCACAATTGGCAACAGAGGTAGAGACCTGTGATAGAATTGCTTCTTTTATGTCCTCTGCGTATTGGAAGGCACTTAGGAGGCCAGGGTAAGGTACACCGAGGTCTGCGCCTGCTGCATCAGCTATCGTTGTTGTGAGGGTTTGTCGGGTATGACTGTAGATTTCCTTGCAGGTATCTTCAATTGTCTTGTCGATATCATCACTCACTTCGGCCTTTGCCTTCTTCGACGCCTCCAGTGCAGGTTCCAACTCTGCGAGCTCTTTTGTCACACGGTCTAGCTCTGACTGAGCAACCTCTTGGTTTACCTGTGCGAGGGTGTGCACATCCCCGAGAACGTTCAGCAGGTATGTTTTAGCGGGTGCCAGCTTTGAACGAGCACGTTTCTCCAGAACGAATCGTCTTAGCGACTGCTCTAAGTTTTCGAAATCTCGGATCTTCTCCTTATCTTTTCCTTTACCTTTTGGATCTGAATGGCCATCGAAATCGGGACCATCTCCACCACCACCACTGGCGCTTCCGCTGCCACCGTTCCCGCCAGGAGGTGGACTAGGTCCTGTCGGAATAGCATTGCTCGAAACGAAATGGACAAGTTCCGATGACTCCTTGGATGTTTGAGGACTGAGACCAGACACTTGCTCCAAGATCATCTTCTGACATCGCTCCTTGTCCTTAATAGTGTCGTAGCCATTGACAACGATGAAGATATATGCCTTCTCCGCGGCAGCTGCCCAAATAAACTCTCTGGCAGTCATGGTAAAGTGATTAGCGGCTGAAACAACGAAGACTACAACATCAATCTCCTCCTGGCGAGCAAACACTGCAGTTGTCTTCGTCGTGTCATAATTCAGACCAGGAGCATCAATTATCGAGATATCCACGACTCCATTGTTAAGTAAAGACTCGTCAATCGAGCGCACATCTCTGACGTAAACCTTGCACTGATTATAATGCTCGTTATCGGTGACCAACTTTTCCAAATCCTCCAGCGCAAGCACATCATACGTGCTCTCGTCATGTCTGTTATAAACAGCATCTTTATGCACTGCATGTACCTCCTCCACCCCGGCATTCTCTCGCGCGTCGAGAACTTCGCAGAATATGCTCGTGCACGGCTGCTGGTCTTCTGGCAAAATCTTCCTCCTCAGGAGAGCATTGCAGAATGTTGACTTGCCAGCGTTCAGATCTCCTGTAACAAGCACCTTGCTAGACGTATCCTCTATTCTTTCCCGGAGTGAGAGCAGATGCCGTATACTTGAACTGATCTTTCCATCCAGAAGCGAAGCTATCGAGTTTTTCTCGAGGGAGTGCACGAGTTCTGTTTGGTGCAGTGCCCCTAACTTAAGGTCCAGTTTCAAGATTGAGAACTCTTGTGCGATTTGTGGAGATACTAATCGCGGTTCTGGGGCTGGCCTCTCTTCTGCAACCTTACTCGATTCTGCCTCGCCACTCGTCCCTTCTCCAACCGAGGTCTGGGCGCGTTGGAGCAGCGAAGGTCGAGGTGATGCTTCTCTAGGTAATACCTCTGTCGTCGATTGTGTATGTGTCAAGCTTCGTCGCGGGGACGATACAGTCGGGCTTGATGCTTCAGCGCGTTGCACTGAGGGATATGTTGCCGGCCAAACCGCATTCTCCTCTTGCAATCCTTTCAGCAGATCTACCACTCTGTTTATCGACCTTGCAAGGGCGACCCGATGCTGATTATACCATAATTGATGTATTGCACTGGCCTGCATACGCCTCTCGTTTTCTGCAGCTTCACTGCTCTCTCCTCGGATCATGGGTGAATGCACAGGCGTCGGCCTGTCTTCCGTCAATGTCGGATTCCAGTTGCTATCGCCCGCGACGCTCCCTCCATACCCAGAGTCGTTGTCCAACAATGCCTGAAGCCGAGCGGCGCTCTCTGATGTCGAGCCGGATCCCACGGTCATGTACTGTGGCCGGTTGGATGCGCGCGGCACATTGTCCCGCCTCTCCCCCGGAGTCCTCCCCTTGGCTTTGTGTTCCTGGCTCATCGTGATAGTTGGGTCATCTGTTGCCAGTCCGACGATAAAGCTTGGGCGTGGCGTCGATGGTGTTACTGTATGAAGAATTCGCGATGGGGGCGATTAATAGCCGTGATATATGGTAGTCTTAGCGCGCGGAAGCAAAAGATTGTACGTGTTTGCAAAATTCACCCCCAATGTAAGTGGACGATTATTATTAAATAAGTACAATATATTTTGCCTGATTTCCAACGTGACGAGAAGCTCTCAAATAAAGAGAAACTCCGGTCCTTTCACTTTGAAGACGTAAATACTGGTCGAATCATATGCCAATTTTGGCCTTGTAACTGAGGCACCAATACCCTGCAGGACAAGGCATCCGCTGTGAGATGACGCTGTTGAGACAAAGCGCAACCTACATCAGGCAGTATTTCCGTTTTCTAGCAGCAAAAGCAATTGGTTTCCCAGTTCTCGAACCTAGGTGCAACTTCATATCTGTCAACGCTATTTGGAAAGAAATACTCATTCCTTGACGGTCTACTTCAGAAGTGGCTAGAGCGTAGGTGGCAGATTCGATACCCATCTAAGCAGATCAAATAGAGAGCAGCATGAATGTAAGTTTGCATCCCATTCTCAAGTTTATTCCACTCTGATATCGACTTCCCAGATCGTGGAATGGGCCTTTGGCAAGCGCATGACGCCGGCCGAGCGCCTACGCAAGCATCAGCGGTCCTTAGAGAAGACACAACGGGAACTGGATCGAGAGCGGGTGAAGCTCGAAAACCAAGAAAAGAAACTTATACAGGAGATTAAGAAGAGCGCCAAGAACGGTCAGATGGGAGCATGCAAGGTCCAGGCGAAGGATCTAGTGAGGACGAGACGGTATATTGAGAAATTCTATTCAATGAGAACACAATTGCAGGCTATCTCGCTACGTATACAGGTACGTTTTAGGAATTATGGATTTTTGTAGAGCCTTTGAGCTAAGCTGGTCGGTAGACTGTACGGACGAATGAGCAGATGATGCAGGCTATGAAGGGCGCAACTGGTGTGCTTGGCAGCATGAATCGCAGTATGAACCTCCCTGCCTTACAGAGGATAGCGATGGAGTTCGAGAAAGAGAACGATATTATGGATCAGAGGCAGGAGATGATGGACGATGCCATTGATGACGTTACGGGTTTGGAGGATGAGGCTGAAGGCGAAGAAGTAGTAGAGCAGGTGTTGGAGGAGATTGGGGTTGATCTCAGGCAAGCTGTAAGTCCCTTTGACATAATTGTATCACGTACAGTACTGATTCGGATCAAATAGATGGGGGAGACTCCATCCGGCCTCCAGAGCACGGCTGTTGGAGAAGGAAGAGTGGCCCAAGCTATTGGAGGGGGGAGTGGAGGGGGAGAAGATGATGATCTCCAAGCCCGGCTTGACAGCTTGAGACGATGATATGAGATTGACTCGACTGTGGAGGGAGAGGCTTATACTTTGATATTAGGATGCAGTGCAAACTCTACGTTTATTAGACGCTTTATGAGACTCTAGCCAGTCCTATTACCTGATAACTGAAACCCGGGATAATATACGCCCGGGTTGGTATCGCTATAGTCTTCTTATAAATCGATAAGCCAAACCGGGGGTTTGTTTCCCCGAGCAATCCGAGACGCTCCGTCCGCCTTACAAAACCGGTAGGCAATTGACATCTACTGTGGTTACACGAAACGGATACTTCTATCGTATACAGTGCATAAGGACCTACGCAGAATGTAAAATGTCTCGCCATTACCGGCCCGGGAATTTGTAGTTTTATTCCGGGGTGTGGAGATGTTCCATGGCCGTCCGGCTTCCCCAGACAAGCCCAGAACCCTCAAAAGGAATCCCAGCACGCTCCTTCTCCACCACCAACCCTTGTCCTGTTCTCACCAAATCCTGCGATCCTAGACATTGTCGTCTTTGACTCTTCTTCTTGCGATATCTCCGTCCTTTGTGACTATAGAACAATAGAACAGCGCCCGCGCGCCCAACGTCTCAGGCCTGCCGAGGCCCCCGCGCATTCACACACGTCCAAGCCTCCTTTGCCCACCCACTATCCTCGTCAGCGCCTCGGACGAACAGATCGCACGTCGCAACTGTTACTCGCAGATTCCCTCGTGCAGTTGCTTGCGCGGTGCTTGGTCCTGTCGTTGCCACTGTGTAGAGGTATGTAGCTTCCCAGGGGCGCGTTCCTTTGTTGCCAGAGGCAGTGAGGGCGATCGATAACCCCACGTATACCGTCATCAGTTGACCGTGACGTGCTAACCCCGAGCCAACTAGCCTACCTGACGACGCAGAACCACCGCCTCCTACAAACATCGCCGCTCGCCGTGGAGCGTGGGATTACTTTACAGCTGGGTTAAGATATCCCGCCGCCCACCTGCGCAGTGCCTTTACCCCCAATCATTCTTCTGCTCCCAACTCTCTCTACCTGGTCCAGGTCTCTTTGACGCACGCAGCGCGGCGACGTCAGCAAAGTGGCAGGAAGCAAGCGGAGGAGTCTATCCTCCCAGGGAGGCCTGCTAAACAGAATGTTTGGCGGCTCTGGGTCCTCCCCGAAGGACACGGGTCCTGATGCTGGAGGAGGGTCCAAAGAACTATCGAAAGCAACTAGCGACACGTCCTCGAAGTCGACAGATGGTACGGCCGCAGGGGAGAAGCGCAGTGGGAACGGCAGTCCACCAGGGCGAGCTACCGCAGAGAGTGGATCGGGCGAGAAGAAGCGCAGGAGTAGCGGGGTTGGGGGGAAGGCAAGCTCACTACTGGCCAGCGCGAAGAACTCGTTGCACTTCAGCCCAAACCCCAACTCTGCTGCATTCCGCAATGCTGAACAAGCTCAAAGTATGCAGACTCCATTACAGAAGCTTGGGAAGCAAGACCCGGCTTTAAGTGTTCCTCAAGGTCAGCATAACAACTCGGCCGGCGAGTCGCATCCAGGTCCTAGGTCGACGTTCAAAGTCGGCGTCTGGGAAGACAAGAATAAGAAGTGTCGCAGGACCATGGAAGACACTCATGCCTTCCTCTACAATTTCCTCCAGACGCCCGCCCCGGCATTAGCCTCGATATCGCCCAGCACGAAGGGGCAGAAAGCCGCCGAGGAGGCCTCCACCGATGATGCCAATCTCTCCCCTTCGGTTCCCTTGGCCGAGATGATGGAAACGGACAATGGTTACTTTGCCATCTTCGACGGTCATGCAGGCACGTTTGCAGCTGACTGGTGCGGAAAGAAACTCCACATTGTCTTAGAAGAGATAATACGAAAGAATCCGAACTCGCCTATCCCCGAACTCCTCGATCAGACATTCACCAGTGTTGATGCCCAGCTCGAGAAGCTGCCTTTGAAGAACAGCGGTTGCACTGCTGTTGCTGCAGTCCTGCGCTGGGAAGACAGGATACCAAACGCCCAGTCTGCGACTGGGTCAACGCCAATTGCACCTGCGACTGCAGCTGCTGTCAAGGCGTCGGAAGAGGCTCTAAAGAATGAGCAGAAGTCTGGAGACAGCGGGATTGATCTCAGCAAAGAGATATCTCAGCAATCTAACGTCACTGTCGCAACAACTGGTACCCATCAATCAACAGAAGCAACACATGCAAAGCTCAAAACCACTGCTACGAGACAGAGAGTTCTGTACACAGCGAACGTGGGAGATGCACGTATCGTTCTATGTAGGAATGGCAAGGCGCTGAGATTATCCTACGATCACAAAGGAAGCGATGAGAACGAAGGGAAGCGCATCGCCAATGCAGGTGGTCTGATTCTCAACAACCGCGTCAATGGAGTTCTAGCAGTGACGCGAGCTTTGGGAGATGCATACATAAAGGACCTGGTCACTGGTCACCCTTATACCACGGAAACTGTCATACAGCCCGATGCGGATGAGTTTATAATTCTTGCCTGCGATGGGGTAAGTCACTTCTCCTATTCTCATACTGGAACTAACAAAATCACAGCTCTGGGACGTCTGTTCCGACCAAGAAGCAGTTGACCTTGTCCGCAACCAACTCGATCCGAATGTCGCCGCTAAGCAGCTCGTAGACCACGCCCTTGCCCGCTTCAGTACCGACAACCTCTCAGCAATGATCGTTCGCTTCGACAAGATCGCCCTCCTCAACTCTACCAAAGATGTCGCTGCTGCCATCGGCGTCGAGGGCGATAACCCAGCGCACCCGGCACGCATCAGCGAAGCCGACAAGCTCGTCGCGCACGCTAAGCGCAAAGCGCACGTGGACGGCATTCCGGGGATCGGAGTTAGTGGCAGTAATAGTGGAAAGGGGCACGATCCCCAGTTTGCCGGGGAGAGCGATTTGCCACTCAGGAATGATATGGAGATGGAGAAGGTTGTTGAGGAGGAGGCTGACGAGGAGGAGGAGGACGACGACGACGAAGTGGATGAGGAGGAGAAGGGCGGGGATGTCAATGGGGCAAAGGTTATTGCTAGCATTGAGGACACTAAAGAAGGAGAGGGGTCGTTGTCATCGAAACCAGCTACCTAGGATCGCCGAGATCTGGGCGATGAGGATGGCGTCTACCGTGTGTAGTGTAACGAAGTGCGTTTTCTGAACGATATGAAACCTATGTGTGATTGATGGATTATGTAGCTGCGGCTGTATACGGAGATGTGTGAGGAAGGTTGGGTGTATCGCATGTACGTATTGTATGCATTCATGAACGAATGATATGTTATGTGATTGATTTGTGAAAATGGAATTGGACGTGTGGGTATTATCAACCAAGTCTTTCTCTCTTATACTTCGCATGTGGTGAATAAGTTTGTGGCTCTTGCTCGGGCACCAATCAGCCTCGTCACACCCCTGGTGTAGTTGCTAGCTCAGGCCACGACAGTAGCCATCCGTGACGGCTTACAGATTCTCAGAAATGGAAACGCAAACTGGACAAAACATTTTCTGCTTGCCAATAGGCAGCAGATGAGCGGCAATGAGCCAACCGTCGTCCAGGGTCCTAGCCCGAGATCCATGCCGCATCTGCTGGTATCCCTCCTGGACAGAAGTTCCTGGTGATGAGGATGAGAAATACGAACTGGTGTGCTCTAACTTCGATGACCTTCGGCTCTCCTCTGCCGCCAGCTGTCTTGGTTGTGCCGTGCTAGTACAGGCATGGGAATATGGCACGCCGGCAGCGGACGAGCGCACGAAGGAGTACATCACGTTCAACAGGTGCTCAGGAAATCTTTACGTGCATCTGTTCAAGGGTTCTCGCAGAGTACTGAATATCGATGTGTTTACGGTCTCACACATGCCCCGCTTCAAGCATATACGGCTTGCAGCTCTGATTCCCTTCAGCACCAGCTTAGCAGAAAATCTGCCAACAATTCTGCAATGGCTTGGGGCATGCGAGCAACGGCATGGAACCTGCAGCGCACCCACTGATCACGTCCCGCCACGCCTTCTTGATTTGGAAAGCGGCTCTCCGAATGTTGTCCGCCTTGTCGAGCTTGAGCAGCTCCAAATGAGCTCTAGAAATAAAGTGGGCATTAAATTCGACTTGCGTTATGCGTGCCTGAGCCATTGCTGGGGGAAAACGCGATTCAAGCACCTGACCAGGGGATCAAATCTGGCAGCTAACTGCAAAGGTATACCAATCTCGGGACTTCCTCAGACATTCCGTGATGCGATCGCGATATCGCGCGCCCTATCTATCCGGTATCTCTGGATCGACTCGCTGTGTATTGTTCAAGATGACCACGCCGATTGGAGGTCACATGTCAATAAGATGGCACAGATCTATCATAATGCGTATTTGACGCTAGCCGCAGGTACCAGTAGGGACGATGCTGGAGGCTTTTTCCAACAAACTACGCTGCCATTTAGCTCACCATCGTCCTTCAAACTGCTTGACGGGAAAATGGAATATAAAATATATATTCGGCAATGTTTGCCACATCCAGACGAGAATTGGCCCGCAGGTCCAGAAATGCCGCTTATGAGCCGCGGCTGGGTGTTTCAGGAACGGCTGTTATCGAGGAGATTCTTGTGTTTTGCGGCCAACGAGGTACTATGGGAATGTCTTGAAGACGTGGCCTGTTCATGTTCGACAACTGTAGACGGTTTTAAGCAACATGGACAATCAGAAAACCCAGGCTTTTTAAATTGTTCCCCAAGTAAATTTGAGTATGCAAAGATAGAGGGCCTGCCGCGGGAGGAACTTTGGTCGCTATGGCGAGAGCTGGTGACTCAGTATACGAGGCGCGAGCTTAGCTATCCTGACGACAAGTTACCGGCGCTTGCTGGTCTGGCCAGAAATTTTCAGGCCGCAAACGCCGGTGACTATGCTCATGGCATGTGGGTTGACTGCATCGAGAAGGATATGTTGTGGCAAAACCATGGTTATAGCAATAATGAGTTTCGTCCTCGAAAAGCTCCGTCTTGGTCCTGGGTATCTGCTGCTGATGGTGGCATCGAGTGGGAAGGAAATTTACAAGTCTCGTCAATGGAGGTGATCAGTCTGATGGGTGAGGCCCGTGACGATGATCAGATCGATGGAGCCAGCCGGGTATTACTTCACCTTCGTGGCCCTGTGACGCATATCTGCCTCCATAGAGAGGACGTCGTCAACGGCATGGAAGTATATCAAGGATATCGAGGTTGCTCGGTAAATAAATGGACAATATCTGATGATCACCCTGGCACGACCTCGGAGTCGATGCTGGGAACCTCTAGGACCAGTTCGACATTCGAAAATACGCTCCCGTCAGGCCGCAGACGAATTTTGTCGCCCATCGCTTGGCCGCCAGGCGTGAAAGTGATAGAAGCTCAGCAAAACCGTGGCCAGTTCTGGACTGATTATAAGTTTTGGTCCGACGAGGAGAAGCTTTGGCATACACTCAATGACGTCATCTTTCTCGACCTCGGGATCGAGAACGATTTTGTACCTCATGGCTACGAAAGGCCCGATTTCTGTTGGGCTGCCGGCTTGATCCTTAGATCCTGTGATAGAGAGCTGGGTGGAACCGCGATTTATGAACGTATTGGTTGGCTTCGGTTTTGCACGGGGAAGCCGAGAAGCGATTGGAAGCCTGCGGGCCCGGTCACCCAAATTCTAATAGCGTGATTATGCAGTCTATCTCAATATGATCTCAGTGGACGCTGGTAAGTTTTCAAAGATTTCTGACACAAGAGCCCATCTAGACAATAAATCACTTGAGAGCTAGGCGTACAGTATATGGATAAAAGTGCAAATACCTAGGTCCCGGAACGTGTACAGAAACTGAAAAACACCCGCGACCCGCCATGGTGGAAGAAGGATATATCATAATTATGTCTTGCGAAGCAACCTCGCTTGTCCTTAGTCCTTGGCGCCACCCCCCTTTGTTAAGCGGGCGCCAAAATCGGACATGCCTACTGACCCAAGCTTTGTTCAGGCCCTGCTCTGGTTTGCTCACCCTTAGTTCAGTAAAACGCAACCACTTTTCACGTTCAGAGACTAAAACGGAACCGGCACAAGAAAATGTTTATAAGTTTGGGAGCATTGCCTTGAGGTTGTGCACTCGTAATATCATAATACCCATGTTGGGTATATAAGCGAGCCAAGGAAAGGGGCTTTTGATATGTCACTCATTCGGCAACCCAACTCGGAAAATCAATGACATTCATTGACTTTTCACTCAGATTTACTGTTTATCTGTCATTTATACCATCTCCATCTCAGCACTCCCTATCAGAAGTGAGCATTCTCATTGCCCGCCGATTTTTTACGCGTTACGGTTCGCTGCAGAGCTTCCAATCTGCCCCCTCGTCTGCTTCGGGGCCATTTCACTAGGAACTACTACCGACGCAACGCCAAGTCCTACGCCTGCAATAACTCTGCCCACGTAGAATGAAGCCATGGAGTGGGTATTGATGGTCTCAATGATAGCACCCGATACAAAAGACCACCGAGGAGATCATGAGGGACTTCCTCCGACCAAGGCGCTCCGTTACTGGCCATATAGCAAAGCATGCTGCAAATGCGCCAGCCTGTTGCAGACCGACGGCAAGAGAGTTGACTCGGGTAGCATTGTCAGGTTGGAATCGGAAGTCATGTGCGAAAGAGGAGAGGGTGAGAACGCCTCCTGTTAGGTGTTAGGAGGACATTATAATCATAGCACGAGTTCCACATACCGACGCTGCAAGTAATTTTCAGCCCCGAGCTTCAGCCTGACAAAATAAGGGGAGAACTTCACTTACATCCCACTATCGTACCCGAAGAGGAAGCCCCCCATACACACCACACATCCCAGCAAGTACGCTCGTAACTTGCCCAAGGTTGAGTTTTTCCATGATGCCACTTAGCTGCCAAACCTCAAACACCGTGGAAGGAAATCTATAAGTGGGAAAGATAAGAGAATTCCTAACTCGATTTAGTGTGGAACTTAAAATGGTATGTTGTAAAGCACATCTTTGGAAATAGATGATTACTGGTCGCGAAACCGAACATCTACATGTGTCTGGTATATCCACATGAGATTTGTAATTGCCTTCAGAGGGCATGAATCGCGGGACTTGGCAGCTAAATATATAAATATCGGCATCCCATATATGGAAGCAGGAGGTTCCGTCTGCCTTGTACTTTCGTACCTTAAGTATAGTTCTGGATTCTGTTCCGCCAACTGTGCCCAGATCTTCTCCGTACATTGGCCTCCGCGCCGAAGAAAGCCCTATGAGGCACGCCAGGCACGGCTAGACAGGGAGGTAGAGGGTTGTATGTGATTGTGCTGGAGGCGTACTGTTGTAATTGCGTACCAAAAACCAACCTTCGTACCTGACATTAACCAAGCCCGACTAGCCAGGGCGAGATGTTGTCACCAAAGCGGCGCTGTCCGTCCGCTTTAATGCTGTGGATGCCATTTACTGGTCCAACCGCCTTCACGTCCGAAGATAGACGCAGTTAGCTTCCACAGTCGGGTTTAAAT
The DNA here is from genome assembly GCA_000827325.1 of Oidiodendron maius Zn. Taxonomy (NCBI): domain Eukaryota; kingdom Fungi; phylum Ascomycota; class Leotiomycetes; family Myxotrichaceae; genus Oidiodendron; species Oidiodendron maius. Next base: position 363,559 of record KN832884.1, on the reverse strand, counting down.
TCTTCCATATAACCATCTTTATATTTTATTGTTATATCCATAGCCATAATGCATACCTTTTTGTCATTTATATTTACGCCAGAGCGGTGTCCGGTTGGAAACTGTATATTAGACTTTTATACTTCGATATGCTCGGTACAATATATAAAATAGAAATGATCAACACTCTAGACTTTCTATAAGACTGCATGAGGGACAAGTTAGCAAAGTGAAAAGCTTATTAAAATTTCACCTTTCAGAAATTATCTGCTGTTTTTGGCCAACGTCGGCAGGATGTATCTCCAGAGAGAGTTCCTAGAGGAATGAGCGAGTGAACTTCGCAGTGTTCTCTATCCACGATTACGTAGGTCACCCAAAACTAAGGAATGAATTACTTGTACGTGTGCAGATGTCTTTTAGTAAAAGCCATGTGCTATATCTCTACAAGTTTCACTCATCTATGTACTGTACGGCGCGTATACCCATTCTTTTAGGTCTTACAATGTGTCAGCCAATAACGTTTTGCACATGGTCCGGGTCAGAAAAGGGCTTCCCAGTGCGCCTCGAGTCGAGAGCACATATTCTTGCGCCGTTTCCACTCCAAAACAATCTCCTCTAGCTCACAACCAGTCTGTAGCAGCAACTCCCAAACTTTTCGCTCTACATCATATCCAAATCGCTTCTCCTGGTCTGCCTTGGACCCCCACAATCTCAGCCGTTTCTTACCATTGGTGGTGAAAAGATCCCCCTCGTCAACCAAGTGTCCCGCATTCATCTTTGGTGTGTTTGCATGAAGAAATGCTGGCCGCACGAGAACGTCTGCGATATTTTCACTGCTATCGTATGGTGTTCTACCATGTTCTAAGTCATCGGTTGGATTGTGTTGGATCATACCGCTCCATTTTATTTCCTTTCCGTTATGACGACTGACGGATCGGACATCTGTTTTGACGCGGTAGAATGGTGCTTCAGTTACTAGAGCAGCGGCCATAAAAGTTTCTTTGTCTCCCTGGCCCAGTGCACCCTGGCTCAGTAGAGGATAATACCAATCTGGGCCGTAGATATTATAGTAGACCGCGAGCAAAAGGGCCTTGAGGTGAGTTCTTTTATTCACCAGCAGTTGGCCAGTCTCGCTTGATGTCTTCGGAAGGTTCGAGGGGAACTCAGATAATCCGGCGATAGTGTAGAAATGTGGTGATTCCGTTGAGATCCAGAAATCTGGCCAGATAACCATGCCGCTGGACTTGTAGGGTTCGGAACCAAATAATTCAATTGTAGGATCAAGCAGAGGGATACTATCACTGTCGAGATAGAGGACTTCGGCAAACGAGGAGAAGAGTATTGCAAGGGACTTGAGTTGATAATGTGTTATATCAAAACTGAGCGATGTCTTTCCGCTTTGAAGAGATTTTGCAAGCACATGGCAACGAGCTCCATAGCTTGGAAGATAATCTTCGCAAAGAGCTGGCTCATATTCCTCGTCGTTAGCAACAAAAATTTCGACTGGAAGAGTACATCCGGTTTTTCGAAGCATGAGCAGGCCAATGATTGCAGGCCCATAATACTCTCCACCTCCAACTGTCACTATTCCTGTGCCATTGAACAGGTCACCTTTGGGGTCTTCTGCATTCAGAGTTGATAACAGTGCAGCATGTGATACCCTCATCGATTCAACATCAGCTTCAGAATTTCGTACGCGATTTACCGGAAGCTTACGAGTGCCGTACTCGTCAGGCGAAATGGGGATATTCGGTGCATTGCTGTCCAGGAGAATGCGCTTCGGAGACGGACGATTTTGGTGGATGACCTGGCTCCAGCGACCCCAGAAGGACTGGATTCCGTTAATGAGGTTTGGATCGACTGGCTCCAACGTCAACTGGCCATAGTCCGTTCTCTCATATTTGATTTTGGACGAAGGGATATGTTTTGTCGCCCCAAATAAGAGTTTATACGGCGCGAAGAAATAGAGGACGACGCATAGAGGGATAATCAAGGCAATCGCACGCCTTGCACGAAACCTAGGTGGCATTGCAAGTGGGCGCCATACGCAGCTCGATTGTATCTCGTGCAATTGCCAGTCGTATCCTTTCCCTTAAGATTGAGTGTTTGCTGACCAGCCTGGTGGTTTGTCGTTTCCAGAATATTGTGCCACGCGAAGGGTTACGCAAGTAGGCAGGGATCCGAGATGCAAGCATCCCCTGCTGTGTCGTGTCCGTTGGGCTGCATGGCTGGCTTATCTTGGCTATCTCAAAGTTTCGCGACTTTGTGGATCGGCTTTCACCGTCGTACTATTCACAGAGAATGTCGACCCGTGATTAGGTACTTTCGCTCTACCTAGCTTCTGCTCGGGGCTATATACCAAAAAGTATTGCCCCAAATGTAGGGTGATAACAGTTTTACAGCACAACAGTTAGGCACTGGATCTTTGCCCCTCATGGTTCAAATCAATATCTACAATTTAGCAGGAGGATTTCTCCTGTATTTCACATTATCTCGTAAGAATATATAAGATATAAATTATTTCGCAGAAAATTCATCCATAGACTCTAGCAGAGAATACCTCCCACTGAAATTAATTTTCGCACAGGAATTCTTCAGAGAGTTTAAGTACTCCACTATTTATATTCTACATTCAATCTATGTAGGGTATAACATGAACTTCGACGACCAATTTCGCGTAAAACTAGCATTCAAGGATGGATCTAGAATACCGATATGTTCCATTTGCTCCCAGTCTCATTTCAAGCTTATAACTTGCATGTAACGGATACTTGATTCGATTTTTACCATAAACTAGAAATTCATGCCAAGGTTGTAATTTTGCAATATACCTGTCAAGTTGATCTTGCATGGATAAAGCTAATCTTAGAGCCAACGTCGTTACTTGGACATCCCTATTGATCGTTCAGCTGGCCAATCCCTAGTATCCCATTATTCCCTCCTGGCTTTCAGATCTATTCTTTTGCACTTCCTTGAAGTCTCCTGTATAGTGCAACTGTCAGCTGGTGTTTTCCGAAGAACATTAATATTTCCCACTTACCCGTATATTTCGACTTTATCATCCATTCCTCTATATTCTGACACCTTCCAGGATACACCTTGTCAGACCAATCACAGTTACGCTTCTCTTGCTCTTTATCACGTATGTTATCGCCATTCCTCCAGAGGTTCACCAGGATCCAAAAGTCCTCCTAAAGGTGAACACAGTCCTGTCATCAAGTGACACTCCTTTAGGTAGCCTCGATTCTGTATCCACATACGGGCGTTATTTCTCGAACCACTCCTCCTGAGTGAGATCGTGGAAGACCGCTTCATTGCCTGTTGCGGTTTTGAATGCCCTGATTAGCTCAGGATAGGAGGTGTACCACGCTCCCCACCCGATACTTTTGCCTACACACTCGCCAGGGTTTTCAAATACGTATCGAGTTCGAACTCCATAGTCATCCAGATCCACAAACGGAATACTACCATTCGCGATAGGCGCAATGAAATGATACACTCCATCCAGGCCCTTCTTCGGTAGCAGCAGACTAGATAGCATCTGTGCGTAGACTCCTCCGTACAAAATCGTCCAGGGTAGGATGTCCAGTGGCTGGTGCGAAAGCCAGTCTGATATTTGCGCCTTCACCGTGCCGTGACTGTTGCGGTACTTATTTATAGCCATATTGTTTCAGTCTATCAGGCCCACCAGAGAGAACAAACCACTTTAGCTTGCTCTGTACAGCGATTTCATAAGCACGAAAGGTTAAGAAGTACTCATATGGTTCACCAACGGTAAACGAGCTAATATTGAAATAGCAGGCATCCTGGCCCGCAAACGCCTTCCTCAACCCTTCCTCGCTCTCATAATCTGCCTCAAGGAGTCCAACACCTTTCAATTTTGCAAGCCGTGCTGCCGAAGTGCTTTCAGTATCTCGTGTGGGTATCGTTATTATATATTTTTCTGCCTCCGAAAGCTCTTTTATAGTATCAGAGAGGTGGTAGTAAACGAGTAGAATGGCTTTCCTTGCTGGGGAGGGCGTGCCGGACTCAGGGGGAGATTGGCTGGCACTTTGCAACTGTGGCTCCGGATAGGCAAAGGCGAGGATGGTGCTGACTATCATTTGAGTGGGCCATGCCAGGCTGGAGGGTAGTGGGCGGCGAGGAACTGATCCTTTGTCGATCGGTCTTGGGTTGCGATGCGGCGCTGTTTATTTGATAGACGCGCCGTGCCGCGTCCGCTGCCACTTCAAGCTTTTGGCCCTCATGATTGGCGCTGGCCGTCGGTTCCATCCGATAATTTACGATGACAGGAGGGGCCAAGGGTCACGCTTCTCTTGATATAGGCAGGTAGTGGCTGCATGGGAAGGATCCAGGGCCATTATTTCAAGCCTCAGTAGAATTAGGTATATCACGTTCCATCTAGATCTATCAAATCGTCCATTCCAGGCATGTCGATAAGTGTCGATAAATGTGAGAGTGCAGCCAGCGGTCGGTATCCACACGGGTCGATGAGCTTGATCATGATGCTTAAGTCTTCGTAGCTGGGCTGCGCAATTTGCCCCCTCCTCCCACCACAGCCCCAACTCGATAACCACGCTTATACGGAGGTTGCCGCAAAAAGTCCTGACAGCAGGGGGTATCAACTAAGGTCTAGCAGTGCAACAGTTACAGTGCCCGGATGAAGTCTGTTAGTGATTGCTACAGGCTGCGCATTTTTGTAAAATTAGGGATCTCAAGCCTATAGACCACTAATTTTACCGGCAATACACCCTGGCTGCCAGGACCTTTTGCGGCGACCTCCGTACTACGTAATTGATCATCGGTGGTGCGGATATAGCTTACCCAGGGTGGTGCGGATGTAACACGAGCCTTGGGAAGGCTGCTACAGTGATGTTGATTAAAGATTCGCACCTGGTGCGAATCTATCTCACTCCTGTGCCATATATTATTAAAGCGGACTAGCTGACTAAGGAGGCGAACATGTCAATGCTTCTACACCCTGGCCTATTCTTAATACAATCCCGTGCTTTTCAAAGATGGATAAGGGACGTGTTATCTCTGGATCCTCAACGGAGTCGAGTTTATCGAGCGATGATGCAAAGCATGTTACACACCAATGAAAGCGAAGTAAGTTTTGCAATCCTTGTGGTTTTCCCTTCCAACCTTTATAAAGTCCAGCTACCAACGCCTCCCACGATGCCTTCCCCTGCGCCGTCAACATCCCTGGGTCCGAGCGAGAGTGTGAATACTTCGCAACAAGTCCAATTGCCGCAAACGTCCTCCGAGCCCGCTACACCTCGTCCATGTGATGACCAAAGCAAGACAACTACATCGTCGTGGGTTATAAATCTTGAAGAAATGTCGGACGAGGAGATTTTGGCGCGAGAGAAGAGGGCCATCGAAAGAAGCCTGATGATGAACTATGGGAAACTTGAGTGTAAATTACGGCCGTTTCTTGCAAAGGGTTGATTACTGACTGCTATGTTTTAGTACCTCCAAAGTCAGATCCTCGTTTCAAAATAGCACTTATGGAGGATGGCAGCGTGGTGCGTGACGATAGAGCTGATGGGTCAACCTGGTATCCTGAATGGGCATGGGAGATGTATGGGCCGAAAAGAGGCAGATGAGAATGAACAAACGTAACTTAAGAGTCGTAGCAAATGCACCTGAAAATGCGATATTTTCACTTGACAGATGATATTACTTAACATTTAGTATCTATGATACTCGTACGTCCTGTAAATGCCTTCTCCAGCGCCTATTGAAGGCGAAATGGGCATGTACTCCATGTGCCCTATTATGAATGTGGGTATTGAGTGGGGATATATTCGCACCGGGTCTAGATATTGCTAATTAACATAACATATTATTGTACTATATAGATAAGTTAGTAGGACAGAGTATCTTAGGGAAAGCTTCTACAATGCCTAGGAAGCCGCAGATCGAGTCGCGACCACCTATATACTACTGCAATTCCGGGCTCGAATAATTCTTACGTCCGCACCACCATTCGAAGCTTCTACAGCAGCTCTCAACGACGGTCATGGCTCTGTCCGAAGAAATAGAGGCTTTGTATCGATGTCAGTGGAAAGAAAATGCGTTTTCTAATATTTCCATTATCCTGAGTTGGGATGAAGATGTGATAGAAGCATGGCTCTTGGGGGGCCAAAGGTCGAGAATTATCCTAAATTATTGGGCACAATTTAACATTTATAGGCGAGCTGCTGTAAGCCACACGAAGGGAGGCAGCGGCCAGTAAAAGGGTGCTGTATTAACGAAGACAATTAAGCTAAGGAGAAAAGGACTCAGTACAGCGTGTGCAGCCATATAAATACCCCACGGGCCGGATTAAGCCTAGTTCCGAAGGGACGTAGCGAATCACTAGCCCTTACACTGGGACGCTAGTCCTAATTCGTCACGAATCCTCCTCAACCACCACGCCTGGATCCCAGCCCTAAACCCGCCCAGCAGAACCACACCTGGTCACCTGATTAGGCCTAAGCGAGCCTGTAGCAATTGCTTCGGGCTCGGTTAGGCTGGCTGGGTCGTCACACCACCCTTGGAACACATCGATCAAATGCACGATCGTGGTAGGACTTCATCTAAGCGTGTTTTCAGCTCCTCTAAAAGTACTTGATCATCGTCTCCTATATCAGCAGTAATTTCGCTCGATTTTTGCTACCGTCTTCTATTGCTCCATTTTCGTGCTTCATCTTAATCATCTATCTTGTCCCACACGTCGTCCGTAACGGAATCAGTCTCTTTGCTGGATGATTCATCGTTATCTTTTTCGGCACTACCTCTGACAATTGACGAGCCTTGTGCTCCAGTCCTACCAAATACCACAACTTTCTTAATGTCTAAGTTGCTGTAGTCTGACATTGCTTGGACTATAATCAAAATATCTAAGAATCAATTACGGGTTGAAATTAATATGCAAGACAGTTCTACAAGACATTTTTGCTTCTCTGATATACTACGACTTAGGTTTGAATATCATAGACAGCAGTGATTACTCAACAACTGGACGGCTTTATAGTCCAAATTCATGGCACAATTAATGATTAGTATGAAATGTTGATCATTAAGGTAAGAGTATCCAATTAGGGTATTTGTTCATGGCCAGCAAAATGTATTCAGTATGTAGAGTCTTGGCATCGTCAATCAAAGATGCCAGATGCTCTTGTCAAGTCAATGTGTCGCACTCGCCAAACTGGCTATAAGTGTATCCTGTAACCAACATCTGATTCACCCCACTTTCGACCTTCCGCCTGGGTCAGCCTCAAGTCCTCAATTTGAAAGATATTGACCGAGAGATCCCACTTTCTACACCAATGCCAAGTGGGGTTGCGAAGTTGCGCTCTAGTTATATACTTCCACACTTTTCTCACATTCCTATGTCTTGACTCTCTCTCTTATAGAGACTCTCTCTTCGCTCAACTTAGATTCCCACTTGATGATCACGATAACCGCCTTGTGTTACACCCAATCTCCTTTCTCCTAGTTAATTTCCGATATGCCTCCAGAGAAGCACCCTAATTTCCTCGTTATCGTCGCCGATGATCTTGGTTTCTCGGACCTCTCTTGCTTCGGCGGCGAGATTAGGACCCCAAATCTAGACAAGCTTGCCGCTCAGGGCGTCCGTTTCACCGACTTCCACGCCGCGGCGGCATGCTCACCATCTCGTGCCATGATCATGACCGGGACTGACCACCACATTGCCGGCCTGGGAAATCTGATCGAGTGGACAAACATATCCGGTCAGAACGACCCAAGTGGAGGGATGTCCACAGCGCCGCAGCGCGGAATGCCAGGTTATGAGGGATATCTTAATGAGCGTGTGGTCACATTGCCTGAGATACTAAGAGACGCCGGATATCTGACTCTCATGGCAGGGAAATGGCATCTCGGTCTGACTCCAGAGCGTAGTCCGAAGGCACGAGGATTTGAGCGGAGTTTTGCTCACCTACCTGCTTGTAGCAATCATTATGCGTACGAACCTCAATTGGAAAGCCCAGATCGTATTCCTGATTTCATGACGATGAGTTTCATTGCACTGCATAGCGAGGATGGGGAGTATGTTAAGAAACTACCCGAAGGATGGTACTCAAGTGATGGCTACGGGGATAAGATGCTGAAATATCTACAAGAGAGGAAAGAGTCAAAAGACGAAAGGCCTTTCTTTGGGTATTTCCCGTTTACCGCTCCCCATTGGCCTCTGCAAGCACCTCCTGAGTACGTTGCACATTATAAGGGCGTCTACGATGATGGCCCAGATGCCCTCCGCTTGAAAAGACTTCGAAAACTCAAGGATCTCGGCATGATACCTCAAGATGTGGAACCTCATCCCGTGGTTGCGGATGAAGTAAAGGAATGGGAAGATCTCACGTCCGAAGAGAAAGCAAAGTCTTGCCGTGCAATGGAAGTCTTTGCTGCCATGGTCGAGTGCATAGATGCGAACGTGGGCAAGGTTGTAAATTATCTTGACGAGACCGGGGAGTTGGACAATACTCTCGTATGTTTCATGTCTGATAACGGTGCGGAGGGTGCAGCATATGAGGCATATCCCATCGTCCAAGGGAACATGATTCAACATCTTCAGAGATATTACAACAATAGCCTGGAGAACCTCGGCAATGGGAACTCATTCATATGGTACGGGCCACGCTGGGCACAAGCGGCTACGGCGCCAAGCCGACTATATAAGGCGTATACAACAGAAGGGGGAGTAAAAGTTCCATTTCTAGCCAAACTTCCAAAAACAGTTCCCAGTATCCAGAATAACAGTATCACGCATGAATTTGCAACCGTTATGGATCTGGCTCCCACAATCCTCGACATGGCAGGTGTGAAACACCCCGCTCCTACATATCAGGGCCGCGAAGTAGTTCCTATGCGAGGGTCCAGTATGCTTTCATTCCTTTCCGGCTCAGCGACCAAGATCCATGAAGAAGACTTCGTCGAAGGATGGGAGACGTGCGGAAGAGCCGCAGTGCGCAAAGGTGACTGGAAGATCGTATACATCCCAAAACCGAAAGGACCAGAGCGGTGGCAACTGTACAACCTCGCGCGTGACCCTGGCGAGATCCATGACTTAGCTGAGAAAGAGCCCGAGAGGCTACAGAAGATGGTAAAGTTATGGGATCAGTATGTATTAGAGACAGGAGTAATCCCGCTGTCTCCTGCACTGGGAGAGTGGATTAAGGCAACGGAGGAGCAGATGCCCGAGGATGTATGGATGGAGTATGAGTATTGGAAAGATGGAGCAAGGGAGGTGCCAGAAAAGTTTATGAGACATCCGCCGAGGTTTCAAAGGGTTGTACTACCCATGTAGGATACATATATGTTCTTAGCCTGAAGTCCGATCTGGGTAGCATGACCGACAGGGACAGACAGACAGCGTCAAGTTGGTCTTCTTTAATTAATCCAAACGTCTCACTCGCTCGCAAATGAGGGTCGCTTCGCTAATCGCAGGGCAGGTAATGTCCACTCTCCTCCTTGACGACGAGAACGTTTCTGTTCCTCAAGGAGATTGACGACGACCTGAACCATCGGCCGCTGCCTGAGAACAGTGGTTTGCGGATGTTGGGAATTTCCTGCAGAGCAAGCAACAAGAGTCAGTCGTGGAGGATTTCAAGATCAACTGACTAGACGTCCCCCATGTTACAGACAAGTCTATCATGGAGCTGAAGAGGGGTCCGGGGCTTGCGGAGGCTGACCTCGAGTACAACCCCATTAGGCCGTTTATTTGCGGAAAGGCTGCTAGCGTATGTCCGTGAACAATTTCAAGCAACCCAAAAGCCTACAGGAGATGGTTGTCTCGACGCTAGCGACAGTTACTCAGGTGATGGGCGCCTCAGAATGGACGCCGTCTATTTCCCCTACCGATCAGAACGCTCTGCTCACTACTACATTTTCGAAGCTACGGTAGCTACCATAGTTGACGATGTTATCGGCACTCTAGCCAAATTGAAGTGCTCGACGGTTAAACTAGAGGGCGGGGATGCTGCAGGAGGTTGAGATTTCGGTACGAGCATCAGAAATAGGCTTGGCGTGCGTCTCGCCCATTAAAATTCCCAAGGAAGAATCTGCCCCATTACGCTCCTACCGGAAGATCTGTCTAGGTCTAGGTTGTGGTAAATGCCAAAAACTTCCGCCTGGTATATCGGGCAAGTTAGGGATTTAGCTAGGGATTGGCCGGGGCCTGTATTTATATGCGTGTGCACCTTTGTGCAAGCTCTCCTCTTCTTCTTCTCATTTAGCTTAATATTGCGTAAGGGGAAGCCACGCCGGTTTTAATTATGGTTGAAATGCACGGGCTACTTTGACTTTACTGCATCATCCACCTAGGCCTGTAGTCTGCTTCCATCTCTTGCGGTGAGTTTGTACCCCGAAGCTTATGGATATGTAAAAGTCCCATAGGAGGAGAGACTCGCCAAGCCATTTTTAATGACCTCCACGGAAGGTGCTGGCTTTGTTTTGATTGAAGGCTTTAACTTGCCAATGATGCTATCGAAGAAGCGGATGAGATCATCACCGGTAAATGGCTGGTCGATGTTTTGATATAGAGTATATTAATGAAAAGCGTTCAACCGCTCTACCTAGCGATGTGCTGTCTAAATGGTGCCTGGAGCTCTGGGCCCAAACTGCAATGTCTTGATCGACTTCTTAGATGAGATTAGATCTTCTGTTGCATGGGCGATGATATCTTCAATGGTTCGTTTGCCTAAGTTGTTGCGGCCCTTACTTGGTGCCGGTTTAAACTCAATATCGGATGAGTTAAAGTCGTGATCCAGGTCTGCCATGATGTTATGCATTGTTAGAATCGACCCCGCTGATTGTGTCACTAGAAGGACATGACTCTCACCTGGTGAGAGGTTGCTTGAGGTGGAAGTCTGTTAATAGAGCTGGATAAGCTAGATGATGAAGATCAGCCGGAGAGCTAAGATTGAGGAAAGTACTGAGACTTTCCTCACTCTATCAATTCTATTTATCGTTAGAATTGGCATCGTCGATCTGGTTTGGAGAGGAGCTGACTCTTGCTTGAGTAGCAGAAGGTTCTTCAAGGTAAAGTTGGCGTGACAATCAAGATTTAACTAGGGAAGTTGGAGGCCTGTTATGTGACTCTTCTATCACAGGATCCTCGATGATAGTACAAGAAGTTTGGCAACAGTATCGTAGAGGGAAGGAAGGAAAGGTATCGATGAAAGAGAGAGAGTGTGTGCGTGAAGCTTAGCGAGGTAAAATCATTATATTCAATAAGATTTGCTATTGAAAGAGTGTCGAAAGGGGAATCCATGGCGAGCTGATATCCATCAAGAAGAAGGAAGCACCTATGACGCGCGGGGTCGCTGATTGACGCCGTCCATCTATTGAGCGCGTCATCGAATACTTCAGTCTCTTCTGCAACACGCCCGCCATCCTTTTTCAGAGCGTTTGAAGAAAAATGACAAATACCCTCCAAAGAACTGAAAACATGTCAAATATCGTAGGACGGACTCGTTCTTCACCCTGGATCCGGGATCTGCGTCTGACTACACCATATGTTAGTTTTTTCCATAATGGAAGTTGTTGGACCAACCTTCATTCTCATCCAACCCCGCGAGATCCTCTAATTTCACCGCTGCGCATTGAACAAGAGCGAACCTGGATCAGCGAAGAGGCGCGAGGATCAAGGCATCGATTAGATTTGGCCCCATTTTCGCTGTGGGATATGGATGCCAAAGACTACCGAGAGCCATCACTAACGGAGGCCAAATGGATCTCGACGACCTACAAATCAAGAGTAATCGAGTTTATCGCTCCTTTCATCGTCATTACAACAGAGCACGCAGCACTTCCTGAACACAATGGGTTGGTTACACTCACCGTCGCCTGCGCCCCAGCCATATTTATATCTAAGCAGACAGAACAAGACGGGTTCCATGCCGGCCCTCCGTGGTGTAACGCTCTGAGACTTTGCAATCCGCACCTCAATGATTCACTTCTCCAAGTTTTTCGGTCATGTCCATATAACGAGCCTACAGCCGAAGAAGCTCAAATGATCTTGGACGAGTTACGGAAATATTGCGCCGTTTACGCTATGAACTTTGTATTCCCAAAACTAGTTATAGAACTAGCCAACAATGGTCGAGAGTACAAAGATAGGTCTTTGCCAAGTCGCGTCGCGGGGTGGCATGTAGAATACCACTATCAGCTGAGTGGTACACCATACTGGGAATCGACAGTGTCCATAGGACGTAATCGGGAGACGTCTGCTGCCAACAATACTGGTAAAGGCGATGACACCAATTACCTAGTTACTGGTAATCGAATGTTAGGCCCAGGGGTTCGAGTGGAGGGATCTAGACTGGCATCAACAGCAGGTGTGAGAGTCCGAAACGGGACCAAGGTTAGGATCACATTGGCAGCCCATAGCTTCGAAGGATGCACACGGGTATTTCACCCAAACGGCGATAGCGGCGACCTCATTGCCGAGATCAAAGAACGCTATGTGGATGAAGACTGGGCTTTGGCAGAGCTAACTCCCTCTGTTGCATTCAATAATTCTCAGATATTTGATTCGCCTACGCCACAGAGGTTGCTCTCAAGTAATGAAATGAAGGGTCGTGAGTGGTACATGTGTGATGGGATGACAACGGGCAAGGTAGCATTGCTGTATAGCGGCTGTCGCTATGTAGAGTCTGCAGAGTCGGATTGTGAGATGACCTGGGCTTCGCAATGGACACCGTCGACTATATATTATGCGATTGGTCCAGCAACTGGCGCTTCAGAGGTTAGAGAAGGGATCTGTGGTGCAGCAATCATACAAGAGACCGCTAATGGTGTGGGCGGATTCTTTCGTTGGATTAGTAACAACGGTTACTGTTTCTCTTCGAGACTAGATAGGCTGATTCAGGACGGATGGAGCTGCTATTAAGCTTAGACTCTGAGTTGCAGATTGCATATTCAAAAAATAGATTGTGCCTCTACTCTTGATATCTATGTCATTCGACCAAAGTGAAAAGATATGCATGTGATAAGACTAAGGCGAGAGTGGCTATACCATTGATTCCGTACTAGGCTATTTGTCAGAGAGGAAATATTAGGGACAACAGGCAACAAGGAATCTGGCTTCAGCCCACGTTAACAAGCGCATACAGCGTCCTGCCATACTACAATTTACATAACTGTTTGGTGCGAATCCTTAAAAGGTCTATTGTGCTAGGCAAAGGGCGTGCTTCGTTGGTGTTGTCAGAAAAGGCGGAGGGAGGAGAGCTGTTCCCGGGCGAAGAAAATAAAGTAAGGATAAAGCTCCAAAGGCAAAGTATAGTCACTTCAACGCATAGAGAATAATACACATTGCCTTCAATTCGAAGATCTCATTAAGAGAGGGCATTAAATCCCAGCATGAAACGGACTCCGGCGTAGAGTCAGCAATTTGTCCTCGGCTCTCTGTAAGAGCCAAGGGGTCGCACTCTATACGGAGCGGGAATGAAGTCATCGCCCTGAGACACTATACAGGGAATGGATTGCTCCACGTAGAACGAGAGCTTTGGCGGACCTAGAACCATATGATGCAAGATCGATTGTAGGAGGGGTAGAAATAGGATAGATCGGCTGCGTCAGAGTGGTCCTATCGCTTGACGGCGAATGGTGGCCATGACGTAGGATATGGACTATTACTATCACACGCCTCAATCTTTTAAATACCTACAGAGTCTATAGCCATCCGTTTCTACTTCTCCCCCCTTAGCTGAATAACAGATTGCGAAGTGTACTGTTTCGTTGATAGGGAACGTAAAGAATATAGGAAACCGAAGTATGCAAGTAGGGCTGTGGCAAAGTATGAGGCGTAAATTTTATCCAATAAGAATCGGTAGGCTTTTCGCATATGACGCAAGGTGCAGGAGCGGTTCCAAGAACACCGTCAGGGACAAACATCATACTTCCAATGCCGGTCAATGATTGTCACTGCCCACGGCAAAAGTAGGCTAGGTAGGTCAAGCCTCGCTCTTCCTTATTGGTAAAACGGATTGTTTTGTCCGAAGTCTTGCTCTAGGAGGCAAGTACGTCTGAGCATGTATAAACAAAGGTCTTCCTCCTCTCGGCTCCTGTTTCCCATCAGCCCCCAATTGATATCAAACAATCTTTCGCGCACTCCTTCTGCAAACACCATACGACTGCTCTCAATTATAGCCGAAAACCGAAGTATCTTTGCGCACATTTGTAACCGTCAAAAAGCTCCTCACGGAGTTTACCCTTCGCAACTCTAAGACAACCTTTCCTTGAACCCTTTTTGATACCCCAAGTTATCGTTCCAAATATGTCTTCCGCACCAGTCAACCGGCCCACTAATGTCCAGGAGAGGGATTCTGAAATCAATAAAAAGCTTCAACTCTATGGGATTGCTACTGGTAAGCTCCAAGGGGAACGTAAGTGACGTAAGGCTGACGAAATCGTAATCCAGCCTTTAAGAATGGAAAGGTCCCATCCGTATGTCCTGCAACTGAGTTCTGTATCTGAATTGAAGGGATACTAACATCTGGACAGAATGAGCAAATTGATATCGCGCTGAGCAGCTTCATTCAATGGGGCCCAATATCTACCCCGTCGACGAGGCTCTCTGTTGAAGGGCGGGAACTGGTACATGATTTCAAACAGGTTCTTGATGATTGGAAACATCTTTTCTTGACCAAAAATGAGGGAAATCTGCTGCAGGATTTCATATGGCAGGCACAACATATTCAAGGCGGAGATGCTACTCGCCTAACTGCGCCTGTCGACAGTACCGCAGCAAAGTCCCATGGAAATCAAGCATTAGATGGGCTTCGTACCCTTGGGACACTTCTAGTCACGAATGGGCAATTCCGCAAGCTTTGTAAGTGATGAGACCGCGAAAAATTCGTTTCCTAACAACTACAGTGAGTGATGCCACGATTCTCTTGCGAGACATAGCTGGCGATGTTGCTGTGAAGACCGCCACGAAAGTCAAGCCATCGGATCAGCAACTAACACAAATTGACCAACCAGCTGCTGACAATACGTGGCTCGATGCCCCAGACATCTCCGCCTCTCAACTCAAGAACAAAATCAAGTTGACCAAGTCGACAGCAGGAGATGCCGCCAGTGACGCGGCTGGCGATGCTAGTGCTGTGGCCCACCCTGAGGGCTCCCGTGATCCCGGTGATACCGCTTCACGTATCAGAGAGGATAAGCAGCGTGGAAGAGACTCAGCTGTCGATGTTGGAGATGGCATGCAGGCAGGGGCTGCCACACTGCAGCAGCGTACCGCTCAGAATGTCCCTGAAGGGACTAAAGAAAGCACCCAGCGCAACAAGGATCGTGCCAGACACTATTTATCCACAAAAATGCCGCCAGAGCGTCGCGAGCAAACTATTTGGAGGTTGAGAAAGATGGTTATTGAGATCCAGGGCCAATCAGATTGTGAGTTGCACTCGTGTCTAGTCCAGACGCGGCTTACTGACCATAATCAAGATCAAATAGCCATCGATACTCTTCTTGGCCTTGCTGAGACTTACGTTGGCCATCTTGGCACAACGAGTCAACAATCTAGAGGCGTTGTGCGTGAAGCGCACACCGACTCTACACTGCAGCATGCCGAGGCCGATTTGAAGGTATGTGATATTCGCTACTGTCGGAAAATAGCACTGCTGATAAAGTCAAGTTGCTCCTAGAGCGCTTTGCCAATGGCACGTCATCAGACGATCTGTTTGACGCCATAAATACTCTCTACAGAGACGCTGATCGAGATTCCGAACTGAAGTCATGGTTCCGACAGGTTAATGACTATATCAGAAGATGTCTTAAGAATCAAGGTTATATTATGGAAGATCGTGCAACGGAGGAGTGGAACGAAATACATGACCATGGAGATTATCTGCTTCGCGAGAGATACCGCAATCATACCGACCGCATTGTTGATGAAGTCAAGTTCTTTGCGGATCAGTTCGACAAGGATCCAATGAACCAACGCTTTAACCAGTCACTCCAGAAACTATTCAAGGATCTGGGTACCGACGAGTTTGGAAAAGCAACATTTAAACCAGTCCTGGTCAAGGATATCACAGAGGTCATAATTCCTAGTGCACTCCGAAGCCTCCATTACGTACCCATCCCGAGAATCGAGTATAGCGACCCCATGATTGATGCGGTAGTCGAGAATTTGGTCATTGAGAGTGATAACTTGATGCCTAACATTATTGAAATTGCCAATGGTACGGCCTTTCCAATCCATGATAGTAGAGATGCCTAATGCTCTTTCAGATAACTACTTCCGCTTTGGACGCAGGAATATCGCAAATAAGAGCGCCAATTCAGTTGAGATCCACGCCTCAGGTATTCAGATGGACTTGAGAGATGTTTCTTATTACGTGAAGAGGAAGCAAGGCACGCCAAAGTTGACTGATCTGGGTGTCATGGACATACTCCTTGGAGGAAGCGGATTTAGCTTCAGGATGAAGTTATCCAACGCACAGACGCCCGATCGTCAGAACTTCTTCAAAGTTGATAAAGTCGATGTTAGCATCAAGAACCTTAACATTAAGCTCAAGAAGTCTAGGCATAGCGTCTTGTTCCGCCTTTTCAAGCGAGCAATGTTGAGATTTCTTCGCCCTATAATCCAAAAGGTTTTGGAGAGCCAGATCAAGGAACACTTTTATCGCCTCGATAGTATGGCCTTCCAGATCAAGAAAGATGCAGATCGTGCAAAGATCCAGGTAAATAATCCCTTATGAAGTAATTGCTGTGATACTGACATAAAACAGGCCCGGCAAAATCAGGAAAATGCTCCTAACATTTATGAACGCTACATAAATGCGGCTCAAAAACAATTGATGCAGGGCAAGAACAAGCAGACTCAGAAAGAAGTCGGAGAAAAGAAGGCCAACATAGCAATGACCAAGCAAGACTCTATTTTCCCTAATCTTA
Organism: Oidiodendron maius Zn; assembly: GCA_000827325.1. Classification (NCBI taxonomy): domain Eukaryota; kingdom Fungi; phylum Ascomycota; class Leotiomycetes; family Myxotrichaceae; genus Oidiodendron; species Oidiodendron maius. Next base: position 346,669 of record KN832884.1, on the reverse strand, counting down.
GCTTGCCGGGTGGCATTTCGAAAAAGGCGACAGAGTACAAAGAGCTTGGCATGCAGGGTGAGAAGTGGGAATCGCCTGTGTTCAAGTTAGGCTCCGCACCAAGAAGTGATGATATTCTTCCCGCTCCACAAGTTGCTCGGAAGAAGCATCCAGTTACTCAGGGAGGCCTGAGGGACCGGGAGAACATTAGAGAGGGTCCTTCGTCTACGACTGCCGCCTCCGATGACCTATATGGCAGTGATACGTCCCCAGGGCATTCTGCATCTAAACAGTTAGGTGCCGGTGCCACTGGAGCTACAACTGCAATGAACGGCACTCTTACTGGCGGTACCACGACGGCCGCATATGAAACTGGCCACACTCTTTTGGGAGAAAACAATCCAGTCTATAGTGGAGATGCTTAAATCACTTTTCCCCCTTAGCTTCTTATTATTGCTTGTATTTCACTAAGTCGGGTTGTTTCTTTGAGGATGTTACTTTCGCAGCTACCATTTCATATTGGTTTGGTGCGTCGGTATAGGATTGTAGGCAGACTCTCTCCAATGCCAAAGAGATATGGTTGTATATCCCAAAGCGTTGCCTAAAGGTGGTTGTAGGACCAGAATGAAAAGAAAAAAGGCGGGATATAAATTGTACATTCTATCTGTGCAACAGCGGTTTCCTTCGTATAAGTAGCAATAACAGCACCTTAGCGATTACTGCAGTGATATATTGTGAAGTGACTTTGGTGTATCCGAGAGATTACGTCCGTTGCAAAGCAAGCCAGAAGTAATTCAGTATCGTGAATATATAAATGTACATAAAGAAAGTGACTCGCAAGGACTCTTTGACAAAATTGAGGTTATAGAGCAAATATACACGCATCACGTGGTCTCGTGACAAGCGGATCTGTGGATGCGAAATTCACGCGACACTCAAGAAGTATAAGCTTCAGTCACTGCATACCAAATTTACTCTCCTCACGAACCACAATAATACACCTTTCTTAGATTCTTCTTTTCTTTCCCTGCACAGTTTGCATCCAAGACTACTTCTCATCACGTACCTTTGTCTTGTGTTGTTACTAAGGCACTTCGACTGGAGTTCCTCATAACTGTCGCTCTGAACCACTGTGGGGTAGCAACCAGCTACACGTCTTCTGTCCCAAAGACACTGACCCCCGCACACCAACATAACCCCAAATATGGAGCACAGATCTAGTCGCAAGAAGCAGACTAAAATCACATTTGACCCCGTTGTCAGTGAAAAGAGCTCGTCGCCAGCCGTGAAGATGTCGCCTGCGAAAGTCAGGTACCAACTGCCCACACCTGCAAAGTCCTCGCAGACCCTGGACAGAGGTAGATCAGACCCTGGTGTGCACCCCGCCCAACTCTAGAGCTATATTGTTATTACAAGAGCATGCTAACTTGGGACTAGAAAGCTTCGACGCCGCCGCGCAAGATACTGACGAGGATCCGCTCGCACTTCCACAACCCAAGCCCCACACCGATCTATACAGTGCACCATCCGACGATGAAGAAGTCTTTACTACACCCCTTAAGAAGAACCAGCCTGTGAAAGTACCGGGCGCTTTCAAATTGCTCTCAGAGAAGTCAAAGAAGCAAAAGAATATACTTCCCTCTGATAGTGAGGATTATGATGATGAGCTTGCGATCTCAACTCCGAAGGCAAGGCAGCGCACTCGACCTCCTATCAAAGACAGCGAGGAGGAAGACGAAGAGACCAGTATATTGACCCAAGACAGAGAGGACACCTCGGGGGAAGAAGGAGATGATGACGAGGATAAAGTGCCAGTGGCTGCCGCTGCGCGCAGACGGTCTAGACCTACGATTGTCGTCTCAGACGACGAGGATGACGAGGCACCTGTTTTTTCCAACTCTCAACCACGTAGTGTCATTACTGGGAATCGAAACAAGGGCAAGGGAAAGACAGTTACTGAACAGGATAGTGATGAGGATGACGATGTCATTACGCCTTCCCCATCTAAGCGTCGTCGCAGCTTTGCCATCTCGGATGATGAGGATGATGACGATGATGAAGAGCCTGTCATTTCACCATTAAAACGACGCAAGCCAGATGTCGAGTCGGATGAATCAGACATCGTCTTTTCCCCGCCCAAGCGCTCTCGACATGTAATAGTGGAGGACAATGAAGATGAAGATGAGGATGAGGATGAAGATGATGAAAGTGACGTCCCAAAGAGCAAGAATCAATCCAGCGTCAGCCCATTCACCCCATCTCGCTATACCCGGCAAGCAAAACCGCCCAAGAAGCACCGCACGGCTAAGCAAAAGGCTGCTGAACTGCTGAGACGCAAGCGCGCAGGTGAAAAGATCGATCAGCTTACTGAGTCATCTAGCGATGATGAGGACGGGAGTGGGCTTTATGATAGCGATCCGGAACTTCAGGCTCTAGAAGTTTTTGAGGACGAAGAACCCAGCCCTGAGACCAGTAAGCAAGCAACTGGATCTACTTCTCGTCAAAATGATAGCAACTACAATGCAAATAATGACGACGAGGAAGAGGGTTTCATTGTTGAAGACGACGATGATCATCCTCTTGGTATGTTTCTCTTGCTGTTTAGCTATCTAATTTCCGGCCGCTTTGTGGAGAGTATGCTAATGATGTATTAGGCGTCCCTGAGCTGCCACTGCAATTCTCACGCCTTGCCCACAAGCCCCTCAAGGAAAACTTTATAGACTGCGTTGAATGGCTTATTCACAACAATATCGACCCAGGCTTCCCTGACCGCAAAGCCGAAAGGTATAGCCATGCTTTCCTGAAAGTTGATGATGAAGCACGAGGATATGCTATCAGCACGTTTATCTCATCTCAGTGGACTGCCGAGTTTACCGCTGCCATCAAAGCAAGACCAGTCCTTACGATGCGAGGGGTTGGGGGTGGTGAAGGAATAACCGCAGAAGGTGTGCCGAAGTGCGACGCTTGCAATCATCGCAACCACCCACCCAAGTATGCTCTCTCGTTTCGAGGCGAACCGTACAAGAAATCTACCTTGGAGGACCTTGAACAGGATAGTGATTACGAAGCCGATGATGAGAATGCTGCTCCTTTCGATGAAGAGGGTAATGAACTGGTGCCTGCCGGAAGGGAGTGGTTTTCTGGCCGGTATGTTTTACTCTCTACCCAATTTCAATTTGATACTAACCCGCTGTAGTGATTGTTCGGACAAAGCCTTTCAGGCGCACAAGCTCATCCACTGGAAGTACTCTCTGAACGAGGCAGTTATTGAGATCCTTGAGAGCCAGAGACATCTCACGCAGCGAAAGATTGCCAAACGACGAGCGGCATCTTCGGAAGAGAGATGGGTGTATGCCGATAACATCGTGCAAGCATGGAAGGTAGATGGCACCATTCGGAGTCTGTATCAAGAGTTCAAGAAAATGATGGATACTGCCAGGACGTATGAACCTAGGCGGTATGGTCGTTGAATTTCATGAAATGGGCCATGAGAGTAAGCCATATGGAGGCGTTTGGTGGAAATGAATTGAAAATGGATGCATTGGGCGGCGTTACTGCATATATCGGTCAGAATCATTGTACCAATATTGTATACTATATGTAGAGTCAGAGCAGCCTAGTCTAACGAATAATGATCATGACAGTAGAATGATGTCCAGTTTCAATTTGAGCTCTCTAATGAGCGTATTCAAAGTATCTAAGGGGTAATAATCTCCTAACTCCAACAACGCTTGCCTCCCACTACTCTAACGCTTGAAGGCAATATACACATCAGCAACGCTTTATTCACAAAGAATACAGGCTTATACAACCGGTCCAGCATCATTCCAACTTAACTTTTTCCCTCCGGGTGTCCCGCTTCCACCTGGACGGGATTCATGTCTGGCCTGGCTAGCTGACGCTGTATACGTCGCCCCTCCTGTAATCGACCCATACGACGTGCCTCGCACTAGACTCGGCCTTATACTCGAACTCGCTGTCGCAGGCACAGGCGCAGGCGCACTCGCACTCGCACTAGCACGCTCCCGTTCCCTAATCCTCTCCTGCTCCGCGCTCCCATCCCTCTCAATCTCCCTACTTAAATCACTAACTACCACCCGCAGCAGGGACTCCTCATTCTGCGGTGCCGGACCAAAGTACTCGCTGCTCGCATCGCTTATAACTCCATCGCCTGGGACATGGGGACGGAAGATACCTCCTCTGGCACCCTGGATCTGCCACGCGGAGAGCATGACCTCGACCTCGCGTCTCGCGTCCTCGACAATGTCATCGAGATTGATGTCAATCTTGGCGACGCCGAAGGGGTCCTCGTATGTCTGTGCGATACCTTCAATGCCGTACAATGTAAAGGCGACGAATGCTACTAGAGGGACGGCCCACCAATCCATCTCGGATGCCATGGCAAATGGGAGGATGCCGCAGAATAAAGCAAGGGTTTGCCGATGGTGGATCAAGTGAGCCACCGGGATGGGAACGAGACGGATGACCTCCATGGATCCATATGCGGATGTCAGATTGTTGAGGGACGAGAGCAGCGCAGATGCTGCGGCGTTATGGAACCAGTTGCGATGCACCCCGAGGTTGATGAAGTCCTCGACAAACGTGGAGAGCTGTAGTGTGAGTCCTAGGCCGCGATGCTCGTATCCTTTCAGGGCAGGGGGAAGCAGGTCTTTATATTCATCGACAATATCTTCTTGCCCGTCATCCGTGAGGCGTGTCCCAGGAGACAAGGCGACGCCCCATTCCGCGCGCAGATGGTTCTTGATGGTGTACAGCATTGCTATGAGGATGTGTACCGTCTCTACGGTGCGCATCTCGTCCGCCTTGCACAGCACATCGTCGCCCGACGTTGGCAGTGCCTCGTAATACGACATCGGCGTCTGCATTCCTGGTGGAGCGTGTAAATAGACTTCCGAGGACTGCAGGTTGGCGGGCACAGCCGGTGCGGGAACCAGCACGAGGATCTGTCGCGCGATACACCGGATGGCCGTCGTGACGGTATTGACATGCAACCGTCCGTCCCAGAAGCGCGAGAAGGCTGTTTGGTTGCGGAAGACGAGCATGAGACCCACGACGATGGAGAGGGAGGGTATCTAGGGATGTGGTTAGCACGTGGTTAGGAGGCGAGACGGAAAGGAGGTATACGATGCTGCTGGGCAGGGAGAAGTCAGAGCTGATATGCTTGTTTGCGAACACCACGAAGGCAGCGATGATGGCATGGAGGAAGACGGGGAGAGCAATCGCTGGAGATAATGATCAGCACGTGCTTTTGTACGTCCTGAATCCTTTACTGGCATGGTGATGGAGTGCCGCATGGGTGTGAGAGATCTGGACGTACTTCCATGAATAGAACCCTTCCAGAAGCGCAACACGAGGGGCCATCTATATTGAGAGTTAGAGATATGTTTTCTTAATCACGGAGAATGTCTCAGACCTTCTGTCCTTCTTCCGTGAGCTGTGCGCCAGAGGATATGTATTGTGACGTTTATGCTCGCCATTGTCTGGCCAGCCGTGGCCGAGGTGGAGGTAGGACACCTGACGCGAGAAGAGTGTCGACATGCTGCTCTCTTGTATTGATCAACGGTGTTTACATCGGAGTTTAGTGTGTCGTCGTATACTAACGCGATGAATTGTGGTTGAGTTTAAGAAACCAAAAGATATAAATAATCAGGTTTCGAGGGTCCTGCATCGGCGCAGCCACACCCGAGTGGCTTCGACATGGTTATGCGTGGGGGCGAAGCACGATATCGTGCAAAACCATACTACAAACACAATATGTGCCACTCGAGTGCTTCTAGACTCTCGAGAATATTAATATCACTGCAAGAGGTTTCACGATCTGGGACGAAACAGTTGTAATGTTGCACACTTGGAACTGTTGTGTTCCTGAGCTGAGATACTAGAAATACAACACCGGTTGTGGCCCAAACTTCCGGAAATTATGCTACAGTGTCACCCAAAGAACCCCGATAAGCAGCGCTGCCGTATCTATGCCTTTGATCCAATTCTACATGGTCGTGTCCCCGTCTCCTCCCTCATCACAGTGCCGGCTTGGCAGCCTGTCCGTTTAGCTGGGCGTTCAGCGCTCCGGCAGTTCCTGGGTTGAGAAGCTGTAAAATTATTAGCCATGTTCTACGAGCAGATCCCCATTAAAGAGTTAAAGGGTCCTGAACATACCTCCTGACCCGACTCCCGCATCTTCATCTCCTTCTCCATCTCCACCATTTGCTGCTCCTCCGCAAAGGCCAGCGCCCACGGCACACCTAGCAGCAGCGCGCTGGTGCTCACGACAAAGATGGTCTTGCCGCTGAATGACAGGCCGAACTTGATCCAGCTGGTGGTGGCGTCGATCGTGCTGGAGATGTAGTTCCGCGTGGCAGGAGGTATGATGTCTTTCAGGGCGGAGATGCGATCGGCGAGGGTTTCGTCTTCGAGAACGTTGTCTTCGTCATCGGTGGAGATCTCAGACTCTGAGGGAGAGAATTGTTAGCTGAGGACATACTGTATTGCATATGGGAATTATGCATACCGGTGTCTGTGTAATCCTCGTCGTCTGATGGACCAACCTGCTTGGTCTCGAAAGACTCGTCCTCGACCTCTACTAATTCGACCATGGCGACTATTTGTGGTGATAGGTATTAAGAGGATGGAGAGATCTGAAGAAGAAGAAGAAAGAGAAGCTTGCTTGTATTATTGTCGGATGGCGAATGGGAATTACAATACAGAGCTTCTGCTGTTCTTGGACTGACGACTCGAGGAATCTTTTTTTGGGCGCCAGGTCCCGTGATGACGCTAACCTGACCCGGACCTTGCGAGGAATATCCGGGCCATCCATTTATCCAGAAAACAATTTCAGAGCACCAACCACCAACACAGTGCTCCGAACCGAGAGAATGACGAGCCAAGGGGCACGGAACATGCAGAAGACAAGGAGGTGAGAGTATCTCAGATGCCAATGACATCTCTTGGTCATGTTTTTCAGGTGCTGAAGTATGTGCTGGCAGAGGGATGAGATTGTCTTACGCGGCTCCTGACATCACAGATGGCATTGTCTAGTAATTCTTACAGTTGTTTTATTCTAAAGATGTACCGCCCTCAAAGATGTGTTGATCTCTCCTCTGAGGGTATACCCACTCAGGATTTCCGCGATGTATGACTGCGGCACACACCTCTCAGATGTTCTAACCGGATGTTGTGAGAGTTTCCGTACATGGGGAGGCCCGAGCAATGATGACTTACGTCTCTCTGCCAGAAGTCCATGTGTCACCAGATTCCGTGCGCTTGGTTTCATCCCGGGATGCCAGGCATTAGGCAATCGGGGAGGACCCCTCACAATCTGTCCGCTCTGCGCAACGTACACACACTTATCTCTGTTCGGTGCGCTCTTAGATGCGCATGACCTATGTAAATCTTCTCAAGGGGGGGGCATCTTCTTCCATGGTACTCTACATTTCAAGTTCCCAGCATAGAACATCTCCAATCTGAATCGCGCTGTCCGTTGAGCATCTCCCAGAAGCGGTTAGGATTCCCGCACGCGCTAGAATCCGTGCCTGAGAGATACATCGCAAATTCTCCTGCCGACCGCTACCATTTGTTTATTATTTTCGTGCCCATTACCTTTGCTCGGTGCTTGTCTCTCCTTTTCCTTCGTCAGTCGCTGCACCGGCTTGTGCATCTCTAGCTTTTGTTCTGGGATCGAGGCATTGGCGATTGAGCTGGTGCTGGCAGGACAGCCAGCTCACCGTATCCATGTGGAGCTCTCGGCCGTTCCCCTGAAATCCAAAATATATCCCTTAAGCGACTTCCCTACCTTCGACTTGCGCCCTCGCCCTCGCCCTCGCAGCAGTGTAATGCACTTGCCATTGCCATGTCGCTGAATGGCTTGGATGATGCGAGCATAAGAGAGGCCCACGAGGCCGCTGCGGCGGAGCTGGGCGGCTGGTAAGCTTCCTCCCAGAGAACTGATAGCGCTAAACCATTCCCTCGGGATGCGATTTTTGAGGCTGACGATAATTGTAGGTTCCTCCTCAAGTATACCTCCCGGGATGAGGTGGGCTTGCTAGGTCGAGGCACTGGAGGCATTGTTGAGATCCGGAATGCCATTTCGCAGTATGAGGAGCCACAGCCTTTATATGGCTTCCTGCGGTATCGGCGGAGGAGCGTCATCATCAAGTTCATACCGGACGACTGCTCGAGACTCATCAAAGGTTAGTAACTCCTGCCGTTTTGTCTGTGCTTGTGAGAGTTCTATCTCTGATCTTCTCTAGCGCGTTCCGCCGTGCACTTCAACGCGGTAACGGAACGTTTCTCTCCGCACGATACTATCTTCGAGATCACTGCCGCCAAGGAGCTCCGTGACCCGCAACTTTCTGCCGCGTGCTCCTTACACACAGCTTCAGGTTCTACATCGTCGTCTACCAGCTCTTTGCGCAGACGGCGTTTGATGGAAATTGCAGAGGACGAGGAGGAAGAGAATAAAGCTAAGCGCCAATCTACCGTCCCTGAAGAGTTCGCGTCAACCAAAGCTCCTTCAATTGCAGACGTTCCCCCGCCTCCACCTCCACCAACCTCTCTACCTCCTCCCACTATCACCGACGAGATAGGAGAACTGCGCAGTCCGGAGCCGCAAGCGCGCTCTCCTACCAAGACAATTGACGAGCCACGGAAGTCTTCACAGTCATCACGCCCCTATCTCTACAGCTATTCATCATACGGCTCGAGTGGGAAACCGAAAGTGAAACTTGGACCGCGTCCATCCCTCGACGCAAGTGGCAGACCACACACCTCAAGCGCGACTTCTCAGTACCGTCCCGTCTCAACACTTCCCGCGGGCCTCAAGTTATTTTCCAAGACAACCAAAGCTGTGAAGGAGAGGCCGAAGTCGCAATATAACGTCGAAGCTACCAGCATGCTCATCTCACCTCCTCCCATCCCCGAGTCGGACCACGGCAACCCTGCGCGACCTCATACTAGTGGCGGCCGACCTTCTACCAGTTCTGGCACGCCCATACGAACGGCAACAATGGCGAATCCTCCGAAGTCACCTACAATCACTCCTGAAAAGGCTCGTCTAATGAAGGCGCTGCAGCTCAGAAAGAAGCAGATGAAGTCAGTCCCAAGTGGTGAACATCTCTCTCCAACCACGAGTGACGTTCCGTCACCTGAGACTTCATCTACAGATACACCAAAAATTATTGAAGGCGCGCCAAAAGATGTTCATGACACATTGGCAATGCTGAATGATATGGCCAAGCAGCACGATACTGTTCCAGCCAGAGAGGAGGATTCTGGTATTGCCAGAGGGGAAGAATCTCGAATTGCTAAAGAGGAAGAATCTGGAATTGCCTTTGATGCCAGCTCAGCCATGAAAACTGAGGGTTCCGACGCTACACACACAAATTCATATCCTGTCTCTCCTATCAGCGCCTCAGAGAAAGCTGAGTCGACTAAAGCCTCTTCGATCTCTGAATCTACAGAAGAAACCATACAAGAGAGTAATAACTCTGCGGGAACGGTCAAAGATTACAAGAAGGAAGTGACTCAGCCCGTATCTGAGGAGTCCGAAGAATTCCCCACGGAGAAGGTGCAAAGTGTTGAAACTACACTTGAAAAGCCTGCTACCGACGAATCAGAAGTAGCCCCGACCATGGATGCCACGACTGTCGAAACCACCGCTGTTGAGGAAGTTGTAGGTGATTCTGTCCCAACTCAAGAATATGAGAAGACTGAAGAGAGCTCTCCAAGAACCGAGCTAGCTATGGCCGAAGAAACAACATCCAAGCCAGTTCCAAGTACCGAAGAACCGGTACAAATCCCTATCGAGCAGGTTGATGAGAGGTCTGTTCCCGAGGAGCCTACTCCGAGTATCGAAACATTTGTTGATGAACTGCCTCGCCTTTTGCCTGTTGCATATCAACCGCCAAGTTTGATCAAGCCACAAAAGAATGAAGTTGTGGTAAAAGTGTCTGGACCCCAGGTGACTCCTGCACCTGAGGAAATCGCTGCAGAAATCAGTGATGCACACAAGATTGCTGCTCCGCCTAGCCCTGCAATCAGTGCTGTAGGAGCCAAGGGACAGACACAAGATTCAACAGCTCCTATTCAAGAACCCAAGGCCGAAGCCCTTTCTGAACTCAAGAATCACAATGACTCTCCCAATTCTGCCCAGGACGTTAGCAACAAGATCCCGAAGACCAAGAGGTCCCTAATAATTGCTACCGAGAAGGCTAGGGCCCTACTTCCCACACAGCCATCCCCTCTGCTGCCTAAATCACCCGATGTTGAGATCAAGGACTGGAAGATTCCCAAGTCTAAATTCAGCAATCGGGATCTCAGGGCTGCGGCAGCAGCTCCAACTTCTCCGACTGAGCCCCTACCGAGTCCTGCTAACACGGTGTCTCTCAATCCCAACCCAAAATCTCCAGTCGAGAGCAACTTCTCGGCTAACTCGAGAGGATCCATGACATCGGATGAACAGAGAGAAGGGAAGAGGATGAAGAGAGCAGCACTTGTGGAGCCGATTCGAACAGATTTTGATGTGACTGATAGAAGCCGTGCTGGTTCGGAGGCTAATTTCTCCTCGGATGATGATCTGATGGAGGAGCTGCAGTCTGCAGTCGTTCAGGAAGCCAAGCCCATCTCAGTCTCAAAGTCACCAATGAGCCCGCACTTTCCCACTCTTGAGAAGAGTGACATGCGCGCAGCATCGAACCCATTGTTGAATGATGGCAGGCAATCGCAAATGCTCTCGCCACTTATGACGACTCCTGACTCTGCTCGATCTGTGTCTACTTCCGCTATTTTTTTCAACAACGTCAATCAGCAAGCTAGCAGACCCATTGTGAAGAAAGTTAATCTTGGATCTGGCATTTCACAGAGAATCAAGGCGCTCGAGAAGCTCTCCAAGGCTGCTCCAGCTGACACACCTCCGTCTACCTCTTCTGGAACCTCTTCTACCTTCTTCTCTGTTCGAAAAGGAAGTGTGCGCAACTCAAAAGCACCTTCCATAATGGATAGAGCCAATTCACTGACCCGAAATAACACCCCGTCCCCTCCAACTTCTCAACAGTCCTCCCCCGAAACTCTCAAGCTTCATAATAGATCTGAGTCTGTTCAGAGCCGGGTCGATGCTCTCGCAGCAAACTCCAGCCCAATTACTCAAATTCAGAGGCAGCGACCCGAGTCGATCTCAGTCACAGCTCGTATTATCAGGGATCCAAACCAGCCATTCCCCCCAAAGTCCGAGGTTAGCAACTCATATCTTGACCTTAAACAGTCTCCTCTAGTGATCGACCACCAGAAGGCCAGCCCAATGATAGAAAGCTCTGACGAGAGATTGTCGTCCAGCTCATCCAAGGGCTCGAAGTCTACCTCTACCATCAAGGAGAAGAGAACTTCGATGAGCGTTGTGAAGGACTTTATTAAGGAAGGTCGTGCTTCATTCTCCGAGCATCGCCGTTCTAGCACTCTGGAGTCGTCCGGCTCATCTGTCCTGTCACCAACGATGCCTCCTCCGGCTTATGCTAACAAGAGTCCTCGATTGGGCCGCTCTCCGTCCATTAGCAGTCGCAAGTCTGGCCGTGGCTCATCTCCTACAAAGAGTATTGATGCGTCTTCGCCAATCAAGGATGAGGGCAAGTCTAACCGCGCCAGCCGTCTTCTGCGACGTATGTCATCATCCATGTCCTCTGGCCGCAAGACACTTTCCCGTGCCATATCCCCTACTCTCCGCGAGGAATCTGAGATGGCTTCTATCGATGGATCTCGCGACGTACAACCAGTATCTCCGCTTGTTACGAGCATCAACATCGGTGATGTCAACGTTCAGTTCCCTGATACTCTCCTCTGGAAGCGTCGCTTCATGATGCTTGACTCTCAAGGCTTCCTGATCTTGTCTCCTGCTTTGTCTGCCAAAGACCAAAAGAACGCCGGAGCTACCAGACGTATGCACATGAGCGGGTTCCGAACTCCCATGATACCGGATGTTGAGATGCAGGAACTGCCAAACAGCGTTGTGCTAGAGTTTATCGAAGGCAGTGGCTTGCAGATTGCTTGCGAGGATCGGGGCGGACAGGGGCGCATATTGAGCAGTAAGTTTGCCTGCGCACTCATCCTCTCTCTATACATACACTCCCTAACATGGTATAGTTCTCCAAGATGCACATAGTCAATGGGCCAACCATATACAATAAATAATTCCTATCTGCGTCTCTAGGCAGCATACATACGTCCAGCAAACGGCCATCCGAGGTTGTCTTCCTTACCATTCTCACCTTCTTTACCTCACACGATTTCTTTCTTACGAGAAAATGCTCTGCATGGGTGCGGCGGCCAGTCTCTTCATTTCGGAAATAGAAGATTTTTTCTTTGTCCGGAGGAAGTGAAAGAAGATAAAAAGCGCTCTTTGCTTTGACCTTTAACCTTTGATACCACCAGATCGCGACGATCTCTAGTCCCATTTGTTGTACACAGAACTCTTTTCTTCAAATGTCTGTCTTCTGTGTTTGTAGTTAAAGTACTCCTACTTAGCTCTCTACGTTTACTTGTCCATGCGAGAGTTGGCAAAAGAGAAACAGCGCGCACGCGTAAAGGTGTTATGGGCTGGTGCCGGGAGAATGAATACTGTATTTTATCTATTTTTTGCGTGCTGAGTGTATGTGATTTGGTGCACTTCGGTTTAACACGTGATCATCGTTGGATTCGAGGACGATCCCTGAACATCGTGAATTATCCAATATCCAAAGGAAGCCTCAAATTGCACCCTACAGAGCGTTAACCCCCCCCCCCCCCCCCCCAAACTTGGTATGACTTGAAAACGGCACAAAAGGAGATATTTTGCCACCCCTTAACATTGTAGCACCTAACCGCAAAATAAGCGAGTATCATCTTCTCCTTTAGCTTCTTCATATACATAGTCTTAGTGAATTAAAAAGCTACTAACATGAGTGCCAGCTTGACAGGTAGATACTTATATTTTAGTCAATATAGCATAGTCAAGATTTGGAAGGATAGCCAATAGCATACCGTATTGTATTTGGATTAATCTGATTAGCTAACATTAGGCGGATTAGTTAGAAGACACATGAGTTTTGGCGTTATCAAATGCCTTCCACATCCCAAAGATAAGCTTGATCTATGTCTCTCGTCTTAAGTAGCCTTCTGAGTAATCTGAAAGCTATACGAAGGCTGAAGATCACAATCAACTGGATACAGATCCTCTCCTTCAAACTTCATATCCCGTGCGTAATATTCCACGTTGATCTCCTTGCTACTTATATCCATAGTCACGAACCCATTCGCGGCTGCCGCTATCATCAGCTTCTGGGTTTTAGTCTCAAGTGCAGACACTCACCGGTTAAGGCATTCGCTCCGAGGAACTTCGCATATGGGCCAAGAGGAACGCCATTGTTGCAGTCTCCCGCTTGTGGGTATCCGGCGGCACCACTCAGGATGAAATTAGTATCATTGTTGACGAAGTGTCCCAAGCAATGGTCGTGACCATTTAATACGATGCCGTGATGCCTCTCTACGACGCTTATTAATGGTGCAAGGTCGGTCTCGTTAGTGGCAGCAGACATGTATGGGTGATGGAGTTGCAGGAATTTCCATGTTGCTTTGGAGTTGGCAAAGGCGTCGGTAAGAAAATCTACCTGCACTTGAGTATTTTCGTGGCAGCCTGTGGTATAAGCGTTCTTATACACTGATGTATTCTGTATCTTGTTAGAACGAGAGAAGCCGTATACCTATAGAATTGCTTGAAGCAGCCTACTTTCTGGTAGCTACTGAGAAAACAGTCCGAGTCAACAACTACAAATGTAGCAGACCAATCCTGTCCTTCCAGGTCATAGGTATAGTATGGAAGACCTTGAGTTCCCTAAATTGTTCGTCAGATGAATCTATTTTTGACTTGTAGGAGAAACTTACAAAATACCACCGGTTATCATATAGGGGTGCCACCTTGGTCTGGAAATCCACCCCACTTTGACCAGGAACAATGTCATGGTTGCCCAGGCACTGGTACCTAAAATAAAGAATCAGCATTTCACGATAATTTACAAGGTGATATAATTGTATGCTTACCACGGCGCCTTCTTGAATTTTCCCTGGCTGTACATATCTACCCAAGCGGCCTGGAATCTCAGAATGCCACTGGTCGTGAAATCAACTCCGCTGTCATAGAAGTTGTCACCAACGGAGAGCTATATCTATTAGCAGATTCAAGCAAACTATACAGGACACCTACAAAAGCGCTGCAATTCTTCAGCGCGCAGACTTGTCCTACATAAGACGACGTATCCACTAATTCAAGTCAATTGAAGTATTCATTTTACTCAGTTGTGCCGGCTTACTCTGCAAGGCCGTTGCATTGGTGATATATTGCTTGTCTCCAGGATCGCAATCATTTATGACCTCGTTTGGAACTGTAATACCAGCAGCCTCGAGTTGGGGCATGATCTCGAAACAGAAGTTATCTGGCGATGGAGCCCAGCCAGTCCAGCCATAATCTATGGAGGGTTTCAGTGGCTGATGTCTCTTATACGACGAGAAACATACCACCAATGACACCAACAGTCAGAACCTTCGCGCCTTTCGGTGCGGTCAATGAGGTTCCTACCACAGAATTTGCAAAAATGGCAAGTAACACAGCAGCAGCGCTGCACTTTCGGGACCTCATGGCAGAAAAATGAGCAACCAATTGATATTGATTTCAACTATGCGATTCGGCGATCGAGCAAGAGGAGTAAATATAATTGCCAGGCAGGAAGCTCTTATTATAATGCGCCAGGTGCAGAACGCCTTGTCAGCCAGCATCCACACAAATACTGGCCATTGCAACTAGCATGACCCAGCAGCATGGGATCACCACGCGTCATTCATCCCAAGTTCCTGAAAATCATCTCCAAAGTTCGCATTTCAGTTGGACAAGATTTATTAGAGTCCAATAGTGTAGACACGTGCGAACATGCCTTCAATCGCATCAGACATGGTGCAGAAGCATTAGCTTCTAGGAGAGTGACATGCAGTTCGATCAAGCTTTCTAGTTGCTCTACAGGTCAGCGGGAAAATGGTGATCCTGACCAGTTTTGACCAGGGAATGTGATCTCGCTGCAGCAGTGACATTCTTAGCGATATTGAGTGGAGTATAGAAGGTGGGATCCCCCTTACTTTTGACGGTGGCAGCATTGCACCTCCATTTCGCTTCCTCCCGCTATTAGATTTAGGGAAGGTGACGGATGGCAGGACTCCTCAATTTGTTTTTGTGGCACCAGGATTGAACCCACACAGCTGCTGATTTTCAGAAAACTGGAGTGATACAGGAATTCTATAAACCATAAGAGATGGCCAGGTATGATTCCACGTTATTATCAGAGCCCATCTTTTGGAATGCGGAATCGCTTTTTTCTATGAGCTCTGCTAACATTGAACAGAAAGTCAACTTAGTTCCAGGAGTAAATCAGCTGGCTTTGAAGGATTGGGGATGCTATTTATCTCTTTAAGACTACTTTCTTCCGATACCGGGTCACTATATTGATAAATTGAGGACCCTCACAGCGTTCGATCCCAACACCCCCTGCATTCCCTCTTTACTACTCTCAAGAGCTCCTTTGATAGCCGTATAGTTGGTTTCGACACTCGCCCACTTCTCTGTTCCCTCCTCCAAAGGCGGAAAGAACGGATGGTCTGTCCCAAACATGACCCTATCCTCTCCGCTGGCCTGCACCGCCGCTTTCAAGCCCACTTCCCCATAAATCACGGCATCGAGATAAATATTGCTCTTCAGAATCTCCCATACTGTCTTTCTTCCCGCACCCAGTCTCCCCTTAGCCTTGAGATGCGCATCATGCTCAATACAACTCTCAATTCTGCCTGCCAAAAATGGCAGTGTGCCACCTGAGTGCGCCAGGATCATCTGCAGCTCCGGCACCTTCTCAAATGCTCCCGAGAGAATCATTCTCGTCACCGCAATTGTCGTTTCAAGCGGAAAGCCTAAAGCTAGAGGCAAGACATGTCCATACTCTCCTGCTCTCTCTCCCCACACCTGGCTCGGCAACCCGTAATGTGGATGCAGGAATACTGCCAGCTTTGCGTTTTGAAGAGCCTCAAAAACAGGTAAGAGCTCAGGATCATCCAGCCCCTTCCCCAGCCCTGTCGTCCCCAGAATCACCCCACGCATATACGTAAGCGTCTTTAATCTCTCGATCTCCCTCACGATGACCTCGCTGCCACCACTCAGTGGCAATGTGCCGAATGCGAACAGCCTCCCTGGGAACCGCGCGCACTCAGCATCTACCTCGTCATTAATCCGTCGTGCCGCGTCCGCCGCTTCGCTCTCTGGGACCCAATCCAGCCAGGGATTCGCAAGCGAAATGACCGAGATGTCGATGGAGTGTAAGTCCATGAACTTGATCTTCTCAGTGATATCATAATAGGCTGGCCCGACTGGACGGCCGCGCGATGTGCTGGCCGTGTCTTCAGCGGGGAGAATAACAAGACGCAGGTCCGGCGATGGTGGGAAGGAACGGATGTACGGGATGGCAGAGCGCGATTTGAGCAGGTCGACATAGGATGGTGGGTAGACGTGGGTGTGGATATCTACAATGGGAGACTGGGAGGCCATGGTTATGGATTTTGGCACGCTCCTCTGTTCGTGTTGTGCTGGGGAGAGTGGGTGGCTGAAGATGGATGGTTACTGTATGTTTTCTGTTATCGTTAGGTTGTGTCAGGCTAAGCTAGCAAATGAAAGCAGCATCACCATGCCCAATCCCACTCCTCGAATCTTGTCGAGCTTGTAGAATACTCCGAATTGCCGTCGTCTCTTCCCCGGCGCAAATCCAGGCACGCTCCTCCACCAACTTGAGCCAGCACCCGAGTCGTTGGTCAACTTGAGAAATTGCCCCGCGGATCTTATCGCTGCCCCACCACAACACCGTCCACATCCTGATAACGACCTTCCTCCCCAACTCTCGGAAACCGCCTCTGGCCGGCGTGTCGAACCGTCAACACTAATCGTCTCCTTCGATTATATACCGAGAACTTTCTGTCCAGCTCTGACATCTCGATCGTCACAACACCACTGTATCATCACCATGGCAGCCCAAACCGACGCCGTCAACAGCGACAATCTCGTTATCCCAGTAAGAACGCGTCTCCTCATCTCGAACAAAAGAATCCACCTAACACCGCATCACAGCTCGTGAACTTCTCCCTCTTTCTTCACGGCACGCCCGCTGAACGCCTCGCAGCCGCCCGGTCCATTCTGCACGGTTTCCAGACCGCGGGCTTCGTCTATCTCTCGGCGCACCCGATTCCCGACTCTGTCATATCCAACGTCTTTTCCACCTCCGCGGCCTTCTTCCGCAGACCGCTCGCCGAGAAGGAGAAACTCGGCTGGACCACGCCCCGCGCGAATCGCGGATACGTGGCGCACGGGCGTGAGAAGGTCTCTGCTCTGCTCGACAAGGAGGAGGTCGAGAAGCTGAAAGCCCAGGTGCCGGACCTGAAAGAGAGTTTCGAGATCGGGAGAGAGGGCGAGGAGGGCCTGCCGAATAACTGGCCGAGCGGCGATGTGGCGGCGGAGGAATTCAAGAACGTCATGAACGCATTTCACGATCAGTGTAAGGAGCTCCATGTCGAGGTGATGCGGGCGATTGCGGTCGGGATGGGCTTGGACGAGGGTTACTTCGATGGATTTACGGATGTGGGTGATAATACGCTGCGATTGCTTCATTATCCGGAGGTCTCGAAAGAGGTTTTCCGGAAGAATAAGTTGCAGGTGCGCGCGGGTGAGCATACAGATTATGGGAGCGTGACGTTGCTGTTTCAGGACAATCGGGGCGGGTTGCAAGTGAAGAGTCCGAATGGGACTTTTGTGGATGCTACGCCAATTCCGGGGACGGTAGTAGTAAATGCGGGTGATCTGTTAGCAAGATGGAGTAATGATACTATCAGGAGCACGATGCATAGGGTTGTCGAGCCACCTTCGAAGGTGGACGGAGATGTCTACCCAGCGCGATACAGTGTGGCGTACTTCTGCAATCCGAATTTCAAGAGTCAGATCCAGGCGATCGAGGGAACTTACGGAGGCGAAAAAGGGAAGAAAAAGTACGCTGATATTAACTCGGGAGAATACCTGGTTCAGAGATTGGAAACCACTTATTAGGAATTGGCAATGACGCTCCGCCTTGTTATGTATACCAGCCAAATTTTGCAAATATAAAAGGACCTGCTAAGAGATAAGCAATTCCAATTTTGCCGTACACAATATCCTCATTAAGATGGGGTTGCCAGTTCCCAACCCACAACTGCCCAGACTGATTCAAGAAGCCACTCTGGTCCATATTCTTCGGCACTGGGGTTCGGTTGCGTCGAGACACCAAAATCTTCCGGCTGAGGAGGCATGATCAAGCTGTTAAACTCCTCTCCTCCCACAGCACACTTCACAAGTGTTTCTTGGAGCCGTTTCCTCGCCATTGTCACCAAATCACAGCCAGAACCAGTCAATGTCTGCTGGCTAGTCCCCTGCGTCTTATATCTCACACCGTCGCCGCCCTCACCAAGTACTCGAGCAAGAAGCTCTTTTCTGGAGTTAGATCCTCCAAGAGCTGCGCATAAAATTGGGACAATATATCGTGTCTCCAATTTGCTAGGGCTAGTTAACGGCTCTGTATCACCAACAGTTATGTTTCCCACTTTACTTGACACGGCAACATGCTCATTGAAAACTGCAGTCGAGACCAGTCGCCCAATATGGTCCAGGATAGAGAACAAGATCCCCTCTAATATGTCACTGTGTCCAGGTTTTCCTACTTTCCAATCCATTCGGGTAATCAAAGTAAGCGTCTGAGACAAGTACTTGTTGACAGCATATTCCCCTTCCGCTTGGAGGCGCTTACTTCGAGTTTTGCGTCTGCTCTTGATATCGTTTTCGGATTGAAGAGTGCAAATGCTTTGTAGATGATCAAGAGCGTGCTTGAAGAACATGGCTAGAAGGTAGACAATCTCATGCCTCCTTGATCTCCCCGCAATGGTAAGGCAAAGCTCGTTCAGAGAATTGAAACACGTTTGAAAGCTCAATACGATCTGATGCATCAATTGCTGAAGAAGACTGATAATCCGCATATCATCACTGCATTTCAGAGACCACAGAGAAGTAGTACAGTCATGTAAAGCTGTCTCGAGGAGCTGGAGAATTTGGCTTGGGGACTTGACGAGATTATTGAGATACTCCGGGGACACCGAATCCTTCATGATTTTCGCGAGATGCATACGTTGTCGTCCAATTTGTAAAACTGCCGGTCAACAATTAGATACGCTGCTTAATGCCACAAGTGGTGTTATCTAAGAGAGCAATATTAACTTTGTACTTACTGTATCTGCAAAGCTTGAGCATTGTAGCTTCTGTAGTTGATGGTTTCTTTTCCCGCATGTGGAGTAATTCTTGTACCTCATCAAACAGCGAAGAGCATTTCCCATTTTTATTTAAGTCATCTGTAAAATCAGCTCCAGTGGTGGTATTATTGCACTGTTCTCGCCCGAATTCTTCCAGAAAATGAAGCCTATCCTCTAGAGTCTTCTTCTCATCCTGAATCTTCAAATACTGATCTTTCCAGAACTCCCAGGTATCAACATAACGTTGAGTGCCACTGGAAATTGATTTGTGTTGTCTTATGTTCTTCTGGAGCTGCCGGCAGTAATCTGTGGAGTGTCAGTAAAGCAATCACGGGTAAGAGTTGTCGCTATACCGCTCACGGAAATTCCATCAGGTTTGGATCTTTGTATGATAAGAGCGAGGGCGAATTGACTCTTTGTAAAATAGGTAGTCAACTTAGTACAATTCGGATCCACTGGCTTAACTGTAGTAGCCAAGGTTGCACTTGCAGCTGTGGGAGGGCGATTTTTGGATAGCGGCTCCTTGGTCGAAGAAGGTGCGGATGAAGACTCTTGGCCTGCCATGGTGTTATTTCGAAACATGAAAGTAAAGTATTACACCTCTGCAAGACTAAAGGCTATATCATATAGACAAGTTCTTCACTGATGTCCCATGTGAAGGAGATATGGATTCGTGTGGAAGATATTGGAATCGTCCGAAGCGAAGCGTGGAAAGTGCGACTAACAAGCGAACACAGGCGCGCTGGACCAAGTATTTATACCAAATTAAGGATTTTGATCATATACCAACGGGCGCCCAAGGCAGAACCTTAGGTCAGGTCAAAGTTGGTTAAAAGGAGGAGAGCAAGTTTGGAAACTCGACGACAAATCCGGCGACAAGCTCGACGACAAAGGATGTAGGCCCTCGACAACTGGCCGAACCTTTTTTTATTTTTTTTTATTTTTTTCTATTTTGATTTAATTTTTATGCATATATTTTAAATGGTCTACTCTTCTTAGAATTGCTGGAGGTCTTTTTTGTTTGCAAAGAGAAAGGCACTCGTCTCTCTCGCTTCCGATTCCTAGCCGATCAGTCGAAAGTCAAATTTAGATCGCATAGCTACAATAAGAAAGGCGCCGCAATGAAATCGTAGTAAGGAACATATAACGTGAGAAATATTAGTTATAAAAGAATTCCAGGAAGTTTCCCGTTTCAATTACGAATTCCATCTAGAGTCTGAGATATACAGCATAAGAAGATGCACGAGGTCTGACAAAGTAATAAACTTCGCAGAAAGTTTAGTTGTATCGGTACGAGTCAGAAAGACTTCAACACTAAATCTACTTATGCTATCGCCTTTAATATCCTAAGCCATTTAGAACACCAACTCTGGTAGGAATGTTGACTGTGAATCCGACTGGGATGACAAAAGTGTGCTTGATCTTCCAATTTCTGATCATTTTATGAATGGAAATTGATTTACACACACTACGGAAGCAAAATTCAAGAAGCGTAACTAAAATTATCATAAGAGAAGATATTCCTGACCTGATAATACTTTATGCGGCGAAATGCTGTCATTTGGGTGATGAAGTGAAGTCGGGGATTGAGTTGCGGCTGAAGATATCGATTGCTGAGTCATCACAATAGGCTGAAACACGATACACCGAAACTGGTGAATATTTTGCCTCGGTGATTATGATAGCAAAATAAAACATCGACCAGCTACGCAGCTGAGTTCACGTCAACTTAAGCGTGCCCGCCAATATGACCAACAGTGATGAACTTTTGAAATGGGTCACCAGCGATGTCGACTTCTACGAACTCCTTGGGATTACCTTTGAAACTTGCAGCGAGTCAGAGTTGCGGCGCGCATACCGTAAAACTGCACTCAAGTACCATCCGGATAAGGTGGGCAAGGACTTTGACCCTGCGAAATATGAGCTGTTCCAGGCTGCGAACGATGTGCTTAGCAACCCCGAGCTGAAGGCAAAGTACGATAACCATCGCAATGCTAAACTAGCAAGACAACGGGCGAATGAGTTGTTTGAGGGGAAGAGACGGCAAATGAAGGAGGAGCTGGAGGCGCGAGAACGAGGTAGCATACCAACCGCCGGATCGAAAAGGCCACGGGAAGATGATCCACAACAGCAAGAACTCAGGAGGTTGGCGGAAGAAGGGAGGAAGCGGAGAGCTGCAAGGGCGTCTATGATGGGCGAAAACCTGCGGGCGCAAACTTCCTCTCCGGTTCCTGTAGCACCTCCTTCTGACATGAAGCCAGCCGCGTCCCCCGAAGAAAAACCACAAGAACAGGAAGAAGACGAAATAGAGAGGTTAGAGAGAAAGATACGCGAGGCTGAAGAAGCCAAAGCAAGACGGAAAGCAGAGAAGAAGGCTAGGAAGAGTGGCATCTCAGTTCCAACAGGCTCTCCCTCTGTAGGAGAGAGCACGAAAGCCAGAGAAAACCCCACAGAACAAGACAAGGCCACACCTAAAAAACGCCCTGACATATTCAAAGGATTGAAAGCTGACGAGAAGTCTTCAGCGTCTCCGAAATTCTCCTTCTCGCCACACACGCCTAAAACGAATGACTTCGCCGCGACCATGGAGAGGCTTAAAGCTGCAGAGAAGGAGCGGATGGAAGAGGAAATACGAAGGAAGGAATCCGAAATGACCTGAGAACGCTTCCCTCCGTTTAAAGATACCCTTTGATTCAAATATCGGCGTTGGGGCGGGACAGTTCATGCATACCGGATTGTGTGAACGATCTCGATGGTATGAGCGAGATTATATATACAGTAATATCTCTAGTAGTATCCTATAGATACATGCCGTAATAAATAGTACAGAGTATCGGCCTCATTGTTTCGCCGGGTGCCATGGAGGCACGAATGCCTTGACTTTGACCATCTCAACATCACCTCCCTCAGCTTGCCACTCTAGCTTGAACTCGTCCCCCTCCTTATAGCCGCTAGCCTCTTCTTGTGCCATGGTGTCCGTCATGATTTCGAGTCTGCAGAGGCCCAACCCAATATTTCCCACTCCCGTCAGGTACTTCCCGGCACTTCTGCCCCTCTTTTCAAATCGACCAATGCTCGTCTCCTTCGGAATGGCTCGTGCCAGGTCTTTCTCAGGCGAGTATTCTAATGTGGTCGGCATTGCTTCATTCGTTCCATATAACATGACAGGTAGTATCCTCTTCCTCACCACCCCAGTGTGATGCGTCCGAATTGTTAGCTCTTGTCCCACGTAACATCCTTTCCTATAATCAATCCCGCCCATGTAATCAACATTGCTCTCCTGTGGCAGAGCCGCTTCCCGGATAAGCTCATCTTGTCCCTCCGGAACCCCTTTTAAAAACCTCCTGACTCTATAGCTTTCCTCCGTGGTCTCTTCTAGATCCTCTTCTGGCTTCTTCCCACCTGGTAAAATCAGTCGTCGTCCCATTCCTGGTGCCCGATTATCTTCACAGCACACTACTCCTTCGCCAAATCTTGCTTCGCCAGCAACGTCTTCACTAGTCAATGCATGTGGTGTCCATCCCGTTCGCCCGTCCCCATCTCTCCACAAACTCCAGATGTTCCTCTCCCCCTCGTCCAGTAGCTTCACGTTGAACTTTGCTCGGAGCTTGTATCGCTTAATATGCTTTGCCAATCGTTCTGCATCCTTCGCGTCGACTTCGATAAGCCAGCTCTCCGTTCCGCTGGTATTTTCTGGATATATAAAGACATCATTAAGCAAACGGCCTTGGGCGTTGAGGAACGCAGCATAGAATCCCGATGTGCGCGACGTGTTCGGTGCGAGGTTTGCAGTAATTGCTCCTTGAAGGAAATGCGTTGAATCAGGTCCCGAGAGTGAAACAAGGCGTCGTGAGGGGAGTAAAGCGTATCCTGCGTGGGGTGGAGGTGGTGGATTGCTGGACGTGGAATATGAGCAGCAGACTGTCCGTTGCGCAACACGATAAATGGCGGAATTATGACAAACAAGATTTGGACGGTTGGGCAACCGTAATATTGGTCGTGGAGGCTTCATCACTAAGTCTTAGAGAGCTATGGGACATGAAGCTTAAAAATTGAAGCTGTGATGTCAATGAGGTGCAAGCTTTATCGGCGGCATTACTTAATCAGGCCCGATTACTACCTGGTGCTACCGCCCATGCCTCGCACCATGATTTAATCTATCTTCATCAGTTCGTACTCATTCATTCATATATGTTCCTTAGCAGCTATTTAAAGAAATGTAGCTGAATTCTTCATAGCCATACTTGCACTGATTGTTGCAGTCTGGCCCTCCATGCGGTCAAAAATCTTTTGGTAGAAGATGACACCCTACTAGTAGAGGAGGCCCTCTTCTAGATCGTATCCAAGACGAGGCTACCAATATACCACCGCAGCATCGTTACCAGGGCCGTAGTTCACAAAGTGCCGTCTTTTTTCTTTCATTTATTATATTTTGCTTTGCTCTTGGGGGCTCCCTAGCCATTGTGCCAACGACAAGACTCTTGGAAGAAATTTTATGCCATCACTACTACAAGAATAGGCAAGACCAAGAAGGCAGCGTTGGTGAAAACCTCTGCAAGGTGGGTGCCATTCAGTCAGAGCTGGCCTAGTTGATAGGCATCCTCTCTACGCTTGAGGCTGTCATAGGTATGAGGACAAGATCAACATGGTGGCAACATATGTTAATAATGCGTTCCAGGACTATGCGTAGCTCTTCCATAGGGTATTCTTGCTGATAGGTATGTTGCAAGATATCACGCTGGCGTCATTATAGTAACTTCCGGAGATGGATTATCGCCAATATGCCGTTCTCTCCTCACATACTTCGTTGACTCCCACCATACGACGCGACTGTATGTAATTATCGGGATTGTGGAGTCAATTGGTTCCCTCTATGCAGGCCCAGCACTTGCTTGACTTTTTACTACTGGAATGAATTCAAAAG
Source organism: Oidiodendron maius Zn (assembly GCA_000827325.1). Taxonomy (NCBI): domain Eukaryota; kingdom Fungi; phylum Ascomycota; class Leotiomycetes; family Myxotrichaceae; genus Oidiodendron; species Oidiodendron maius. The sequence continues at coordinate 322,377 of KN832884.1, read as the reverse complement.
CCGCCTGGTTAGGCCTACCATATATCTGGCTTGCTCTGAATGCCACTTTGGTTGTGATCGCTTTATATTATGTACGGTTGGATGCAGCCTTTCCCGAAACACATATGGAAGGACAAGCAAGCCAATCACTTGTAAGAGACGATAAGCATATATAGATTTAACAGGAAAAGACTTCTAGATTACAGAGCGACTTGAATAAGCTAAGCTTCCTTTAGTGCACTGATTTGAATGGTTGCATAGACATCTCTGCTACAGTAAGTGCCGGAAAGTCTGAGCCGTTTACAAATAGGCTCCTAATACTTACCTAGGGGCTCTTAAGGCAGAAGTAGCTCTTATTTACTTAATACTTCCTCTTAGATAGATCTTTATATAAGACAATACTTTAATTTATATAGTGTGTAAGGTTAGGGCCTGTTTTTAAGAATATACTTCATAAATATTATAGAACCCCCTATATTCTCTATATTAAAACCTAATTAAGCATAAGTAGTAAGCGTTAAAGAAATGACGGTTTAAAATGTTCCTAGAGATTAGATGTAATAAAGGCAAGTTAGAGCATGTAAAGTAATGGCTAGAGAGTGCATTATAGGCTAGATGGGATATATTAGATAAGAGCTAATTCAGTTATCTCTATAGGAGTATACTAACTTGAATTAGGGTATGCATTACGGCAAATAGGTGGCATACTAAATATTAAGGTTAATTGTTATGGAAATTTAATAATTTTTGTATTATTAGATACTAGAGATTTGGATGATTTAATTAGTCTAGTCGGACTGTTAATAGCCTTAATAATGATGGAGTAATGATTAAATTAATACTCGAGTATAAATGTAGAGTGCGAAGTAATTTGAAGATGGCTCTGACTTTCCCACTAGTACTGTATCTAATCGACGAGCCGCAACACCATTCTCTTGGGTTCTACCTGTTCTGCACCCGATTTATTATATAATTGGTATAGGACAAAAAGTAGATCGCCTTCAATCAAGGCTCATTGCCTCACGAGCCTCTATTATTTTCAGATAAGCGCCTGCTGCTTTCCACCTGCCGTCAATGATGCTAAGCAGCTTCTTCAAGAGCCTCAAGGTCTCAGACACATCCATTTCGCTGTCCCTTTGACGCTTTTGCATGTATATAACATATGACCTATATGCCAGATGCAAACCCCATGGAGGAATTTTGTCTCGATTAGCCACCAAGTATGGGATCTTTTTCTCCAGGCTCGAGATCATTCTTTCGGATATCTCATCCATAGCCGCTGTCGCTCGTTGACGTCGAATTTCGTCCTTCTCATGTGGAGAGGTTCCTGGTTCATGAAGAGCCATGAGAGCACTGCGTATCTTTTAGTCTTAGCCTAATTGCTAAAGTTTGCAGCACATACCAGTAACAGAAGGCAATCTGATCGTAATCTGGTGACTCCAGTTCACTGGATGCATTTATCATGGCAAAAATCGTGCGGCTCAGTTGAATCTCGTTAGCTTCGCGCTGCTCCTGGTTTATCATCTTATCGCAGGTGATATGGCTGAGAACCAGACCGAGTAATCTCGAAGCCTGACAGAGCAATGCAAATTTGCTCATATGATCATTTAGTGGAGAACCCAATGTAAACGAGTCCTCAGATAAAACTGTCTAAGAATATTGTAAGTACCAGAAGCCATATTAGCTCAGCCCCGGAAACTCACTCCCTGGTCCCACGCCACGTCGTTCGTTGGTAGAAGATCATGCAATTTCGGGTCCTCCGCTGCAAGGGGTCTGCCTGGGCAGCCGACATTCACATAACTGCATTTGAGATTAGAGTTACTCGTACCAATTTAAATGTCACCCAGATGCTTCAAACCGGTCCAAAATCACAATTGCCCACCAAACTCTTCTTCTTTCCTCAAGCTCAACTAAAGTAGTCACTTTGCTGGTTTGTACTAGTCCGCCACGATTGATTCCAAGGACAGATGCAAATCTTGCACAAGTCCCAAGAGATAAGAAGGCCGCTGGGTATATAGCATTCCCAATTTCATATAAAGATATAAGAATACCAGCTTGCAACACCTGAATGGTTGATATTCCCGAGCCTTCTACTTCGAGATAAAAGTGTTTTGCGCAGCTATACAGGGTACAGCGGGGATCTGACGGCGGAATTTGTGTGATGAGTTTCATGCAAAGGAATAGAAGAGTTATATCCTCATGAGAGTGTAATACTTGCTTAAGGTGTTGACCATAAAAACGTTTCTTTGAGATAAATGGCATCCATGGATGGATAGTTTGGAAGAACTCGGCCGCAGTAGTGCAAACGGCAGCAATGTCTCCAACGAGCTCGGCGATCTGTGTTGGAATAGGAACAGTTCGCCGAGGAATGTCTAATTGGCCATGCTCAAGGACCCTTGAATCTAAGAAGGTAAGAGTCGGAACGTCGATGTGTTGTTCAGCGGGCCAGTCATTCCCAGTTACGGCGTTGTATGGCCATGAAGAAAGAACATGGGTTGTGTCCGGCGTCAATTTTGAGTAATCACATCTCAAGGCTTTCCTATACGATTGTGTTATTCTTTCCCTTCATCTAACTTGCTTGGTAGTGCTTCTCCGGGACCTCCAACCTGACTTACTTCAGGCAAGAAGAGCATTTTGGGAGTTTCTTGTCACACTTCCTTTTACGGGCTTTGCATGATGCACATGCGTGCTCTGCCAAGTTAGCACCCTCTGGAGTAATGGGGCTTTGCATTGGTGTTTAATAACGAAATTTCCAAATAGAGCAGCAGCGGGCAGGCGGCGGGTGTGCTGCGGGCGCCAATTTGGCAACTTGAGTCAAGGGCGGAGATGGGGCTTTGACAAGAGTACAAGGATAGAGAGGCCTCTGGCTTGGTGCAGCAGATGTTCCGCAGTGCTAAACTGGTCGCGAACCTGCATTTCCACGGAAAATGGAGGCCGCCCGTCAAGTGATATATGCGGGGTTTTCCGGCCGAGGGCGGCGGGTAGTGGCGGCCACCATTTGCGGCCGCACTCGGCCGCACACTCTCCCGCATCATCAAACAGGTCATCCCGACTGGCTAGGTGTGTTTTTCTGCCGTTCAATTGACGGTTTTGCCCCTCCCGGAATTACAAGGAGATAGTCTCACTTAAATGGACATAAGAAGTGCGCCAAAAGTTGATTGGATTGTCTAAGGCTGCGATTATGTTAAATAAGATGCTTTTACCCGCCCAATGTCTTTCTATCTCCATATTGTCCCACATCAATCATCAGATATCCATCATAATATATATTTGCAAATACATATCGGAGTAAGGGAAAAGTCTCTTGATACTGCTGGATCTGCTTCCATTAATCACTATGAGCCGGTACGCAGCAGCTCATGCCAATCCCCAAGGCGCAGGAGATGCACGACCAACTGCTCTCCAAATCGTCAAGGATGAGAATCTCGAAGGTAAACTTGCAGGCAAAGTCATTATTATCACTGGGACATCTGCCGGCATAGGGATTGAAACCGCACGAGCACTGTCTACAACAGGCGCCACCTTACTTCTCACTGGCAGAGACAAAAGTAAGGCCTACCAAGCCCTTACAGGAATTCTGGATCCACCCCGCGTTACATTTGTAGAAATGGATAACGCGTCTCTAGATAGCGTTCGCACCGCGGCGGCAACTATTCTTGATAAGACGGGTGGCCAAGTAAATATTCTTATCAATAATGCTGGTATTATGGCGGTTCCCGATCTCCAACTCACAAAGGACGGCCATGAGCTCCAGTTTGGTACCAATCATCTTGCGCATTTTCTGCTATTTCAGCTCCTTAAACAGGCTCTAATGAAGAGCTCGACTCCAGAATTTCACTCTCGAGTTGTCAACGTCTCATCGTCAGGTCACAGGATTCACCGCATCAATGAGAGTGACAATTACAACTTCGAGAAAGGCGAATACAACCCCTGGGTAGCATACGCGCAGTCGAAGGTAGCAAATATCTATATGACCAATGAGATTGACCGTCGGTACGGCAGCAATGGCCTTCACGCAACGAGCGTACACCCAGGCGGAATCGCCACCACGGGGCTAGGGAAACATATGAATCCGGCAATATTCGAAGAATTTTTCTCTGACCCAGTCAAGGTGAGGGGGTTAAAAAGTGCCGAGCAAGGCGCTGCTACCACGGTTATTGCAGCTATTGGGAAGGAATGGGAGAATAAAGGTGGCAGGTATCTTGTAGACTGCGCTGAGGCGATGCAGGGTGATGAGGATGGCGACATGGAACGTTTGACCTATGTCAGCCATACGTATGACCGGAAGAGCGAGACAAGGCTTTGGCAAGATTCTTTGAAGATCGTTGGACTAAATAATGACATGTGAGTGTGTCGTTACTTAGTTTGATAGTGGACAGAGACGAGGGGTGATACTATTATTTAGCAATTATATCACTCAAATTATTTGCATGTTGAGGTTCACACTCTCAGATTCACACGACCTCTACCGTTTTAACAAACAAACCTCATCCACTTCAGCGCTAGTCTCATTCTCTACTATAGCAGACCCTTTTGGTACTGGCAGCGAGGTTGAACCCATGCAACCAAAGCAGAAGGGAGGGCGGTCATCTCGTACAAAGTTCTCAAGACATAAGGGCTGCCTTGCAGGACCAAATGCAAAAATACACTGCAAATCCTCCAGTATAAAGTAACAAAATGCAAGGACAAAGCCATGACTCTTTTACGAGTACGACCTACAAGTTATCCCGTATGATCTATTGGCTATTCAAGAACCGTGGCAGAATCACTTTTCTAACAGAATATACTGTCTTAAGGGTCTCTCAATTCCTCCCTGTGTTCGATAATCTTGCCCACCTGTTCCACTGAATTCCACAGGGTATTAGTCACTACGGTGGCTACCTTGTTGGCTTTTCTTAAGGTAATATTAATGATACACTCCTTTGGGCATAGCTGCCCTCATAAGGTAAACCTTGTTGACAGATGAAGTGAAGGACTTAGTGCAGACCGAGAGAGACCCCGTGGCAACCATGCGTTACCAGTTAGATGGTGGTCGTGCAAGGTACTCGTACTATACCAGTAGAAGGTAAATTAAATAAAGCCTCAATCCAAAATAATCGGGCCGTTTTATAGGCAAATTAGCTTCACGAATGGTTACAATAAGCATAATGCCTTGGTTCTTCTTATCAGCCGGGCCGCTCGTCCATTGTGATAGGTCTCACATCGTACTTAATCCATAAAATTCTTCGTGGTAAGCAGAGCAAACACAGACGGGTTATTATCCGCACTAGAGAAGTTTCCCAACCTTGTAAGTAAAGTCATACAGCCTAATAGTTCCTTTTTGGTCATCAACCATGTCTGTTGTATTTTTCCCGCAATCAAGGTTCTTTACCAAGGAAAAAAGTACTACTACACAAGTACATTTGCTACCTCAGCAATGTGATAACTAAGTCCTCGTATAGTCTGTCAATTTAGTTAAGCCCACTCAATCTCATCATCGTCACGTTTTATATTCTCAGACTCGGTTTCATCCTCATCCCGCTTTATGTTCTCAGACTCAATCTCATCATCGCCACGCTTTACATTCTCAGACTCAGTCTCATCATCATCCCTCTTTACATCCTTGAATACTTTGGTCTGATCAATATCTCTAGCTTTGTTGGATATGAGGTCTGTTCCATATATAAGCAGAAACAACCAAAAAATATAAAATAAAAATCCGTGATTAGATAACACTTGCCTCTTTCCCCCCAAAGATCAGATCTGAACTCAATGGGAGTCTTTGGAGATTTTTCCAAGAGAGGAACAGACTGTGCAAAGGCAGCTAAAGCCGCAATAAGAGCGAAGGTTGTGCACTTCATTGTGAAACTTAATAAAAACTTGGCTTAACTAGAAAGTCGTTTGCTTATATAGAGAACATGTATGTATTTTTTCAAACTTTGGGATATAACTAGATATTTATACGGCAAGTAGCTGATCTATATAGATTAGCAACCGCTTACGGTAATAAGTTTTCTCCCAAAGGAAGAGTCGTAGAGAATAAGTCTTACTTGCATTGCATTAGCGATTATGCTGCATGGTATGGAAACTCCTTGCATTGCATTAGCGGCTATATCGGCCTACTTGGAGAAATTAGTGACTTGTAGACTAAATTTTATTAATCTCCATACCCTCAATACCTTCTGAGGTAGAACGCCACAAGGCCATTTCAATTATCTAAAATGAGAGTCGGATGGAAACCATATTTACTTCACGGTGCAGTTCTGAGTGTAGAGAGCCTATATTAGAGTATTATATTGAATAAGGATGGCATAAAGTAGTCAAAAGTGGAACAGTCTAGCGTTACTCAACTAAAACTTTCTTAGGAAATACTAGTGAGCTGCTATCATCTTATCCTCTTCTCAACAAATTGTCAACGGCACTGTTGAAGGGCAATATTCTAAGAGCAATGTACTGCAAGCTAATAGTGAAGACCGAAATATTGAAATATTTGATTTCGTGGAACAATCTTGGACTTAATCTTCAATGGCCCCAAACCCCGTGCTTCGCCCTCAGGTCATATAACCGCTCCGCATTTCTACATTGGCGGATATCAGAGACACCATTAATACTTCCATAATGATGAGTTTTGTTGCGAAGGTGTGGAAGTTCTATCGTGTCATCAGCAGCACACAAAATGGCTTGTCGCATATAATACAAGCAATGCGGCCAGTGGGCGTCATCGTGATGATTAAGTCCAATATTTTGCCCCTCTCGGGCTCGTTGTAGAGTCTTTCGCAAAGAAGTTAAACAATGGATCTGATGAAACCTAACACGTTTAGCAGAAGCAATTATGAGGGAGAATATTTTTAAACGAACATTCCTATAGCACCACGTTCGTGCTGGGAATTTCTCTCCATTTCTGATGACAGTCTGATGACTCCGTTATTTCCAACAAGTTCATCATCCCATAAATAGTCAAATTTATGATCTAGTGACATATAGTCAAAGTTACTCCCATAAGTGCTCTGAATATTCCAAGGATTTCCAGAAGCATTGTAACGGTGTCGAATTATTATGTCGAAAATCAACAGGATACATAGTATGGTTATGATTACCAGAAGGACTCCAAAGGTAATTCCCATCGCCAGACGTGCAGCTGGTCGACGGTCTCTGCATTTACCTTCCCGGCTCTCCTTGGTGCCCGTTTTGGTGTCAAAGTCGCCTTCAAAATCACTAGCCGCAGCTTCCTTTTGCAACAAAGAATAAGACATGAAATTCAAACTTTAGAATATCAGGAGCCAATTTCTCTCAACAGCACAATATTCACCCTCTGTGAGGTTAATTGAGAGCAATAGAATTTAAAAATTCAGGAAATGTCATCATACAGATCGAAAAGTGGCGCCGGTTATATCAAGATAACACTTAAAGTCAACCGAATTCAAAAGCACTAGTATTAGCGAGTCTGGGTAAATAATTAGTAGATTTAATCATTCTTTACACAAGTTCATGCTACCTCGAGTCATGCTACACCGCGTGCGTTCTACCACCAACCGTTACATTTACCCAATGAACCGAGAATTATCCACTGTGCTAATACACCGTAATTTGCGGTCTGCGCTACGATATAAGGCCATATTCCAGAGTTGCCCGGTACAGGTATCGACAAGGGTGGCACAGTGGTCTCAAGATCACCTTCATTCAAATGAGTATATGGACATGGGCCCTAGATAAATAAGTCTGCATAAGAGTACATAGTAGCCCTATCTCTTTTGGCCACCATGTTCGTCCGTCTCTTTTGTCCGTCTACACTTTCAACCCCGCAAGCGATATACTTCATTACAATGCACGATTTGGTTTAACTTTATACCTAACGCAAGGCATCTATAGGACTAATAGAATAGACTAAGGCAAAATTAGCGAATTCACGCATGCATATAGTACAAGGCAAGATTACAAGGTCTGCAGAGGAGGTTCAGTAAGCAAAGCCGCGGAATACAAAATCGCCGGAGTATTATATTCGTCCGTCTTTCGTCCGCCTTACATCCTCATTTCATTATTCTTAGCGTTGATATAACTTCTAGTGCCGCGCTACCCTTGAATTAGTATATTTCTGCGTATTATATGTCTAATTCGTGCTTGTAGTTCGCCAGTGGTTTCCTATTTTGGCTACTGCAATATACTATGTGCGTATCTAAACTGCATTCAGTCACGGGTATGGGATATTATGATCTTCTGCATGTCCATAGCCTTTACGCTAGCCTCCTGGAAGAGAAGGTCTGACTTCTGCCTCCCTGACCTATAGTGGTCTACTTTTGAGGAGATCCTTTACACAGGCTAAGCATAACGGCATCGGCTTTGGAGTAATTAATGAATTTAACCATATGTATTTAAAATGTCCCTTCATAATGTTTTAAGAAAATGTGAAGGATATTCGGGCCTTCGGATCCGAATGGATGATTCGTATATCTTTAACGGAGCAAGTGGCGGCGCACCATATATATTGTATGGTTATATACAGCTTAGGACTTTAGACAATACAAATGACTCCACACAACTCACCAGTATTGAACTCATCACAATGAACCAGCTCACCCTGTAACCTCTAGCAGAAAAATATCCTTTAATTTAAATAGCAAGCTGTCTGTTAAGTTTGAAAAGTAATATTATAAATATTTTAATAGAGGCAAGAGAGACTAGTCCTGATCCAGTAAATCACGTGACTATGGATTGACAGCTGTGTCGATTATGTAAGCATCTGTGGCGTGCCTGAAGGCGAGCCATGATATTGTAGTCTATGGGATGACTACTCATTATCATCATATGTACAATTACACTGGACATGAAAGTTTTGTCTTTGGAGTTCGGATCTCGCCAGAGATTAGATACCAAAATGGAAGCAAGGACAGATATCTCTCTAATTGCAGCGATGACAGAACCATCAGAGTATGGATTTCTCTTTAGAACTGATCCTCAGCTGTCTCGGGGAAACGGCAGAATTCGGACGGTGGCGGTGCAAATATCGCTTGGCAGCTGCTCGTCTCATGTGAGATTTTAACTAGATCAATGAATAGATGATGAAGGAGATAGGCTTAAGAACCTTCTCGCATAAGCCGCATGAGGCTGAGTGGCTGAGAGACAATTTCCAACCAAATTATTATCGATCTTCCGAATTATATTGGTCGGTCTCTTAATTGCCAAGTCCGTATTAGAAAACTTTTATGCTTGGCCACTTCAACGCTTTTTATTCAAACTCAAATACTGTACCTAGAACGGAAGCAAAATCTATTTAATGCAAGAAGCAGCCTGTCTTCCAACTTCAATATGGTCTTCTCATCTTTAATTCCATTAAGCACATCTACCTGCCTCAAGTCTGACTTTTGCCTTCCAATACTGTCGCCGCCTTTAGTGCTCGCTCAGAAAATGTATTTCCAAACTCATTTCGCCATCCTAATCGCCATTAGCGCTTCAATCAATGCAGCTGTCATAGCAAGGCAGGATTTCTCCAATGAAATCGTCTACCTCTCAAATTGCTACGATGCGGGCGATTTTTCCTCTGAGCTGGACTACTATGCCAACCGCGAGGAATCTCGGGCAGGACAGTTTCCCGACAGCATTGCAGTTACAGCTTCACACACAAATACTCCATGGGACAATCTTCACTTCTTTGGCGCTACCTTCCCTAGTGGTGTTCATTTTACTATCACCACTATGAATGGTAACACTAAACCGGGTGAACTTTCGGGCCAAGCTAACAATGGCTTCTCAACCTTTACCTGCTTTCGCGAACAGGATGTCCCTCTCTATGCATCAGGTAGCAAAACATGCAATAAGCTCTTTAGTTGCGCCCACAACAATCATGTCGAGTTTCAGGAAACCAAATTTTCGTTCAGTTCAAAAATGGTCGAGGTTGTCGACCGCGATGTCCCCCACAACGGCCCTGAAGTCTTTAACAACGTTTTCAATATCATTAACCAAGACGCTTGCGGCAACTCTCCTCAACCCATTGGGAATGGCTGTAACATCAACTTCGCCTGTGACGCTACCAATGCCAATATCTTAAACGCCATGGCTCACTTCCTCGTTGAGGACATGGGCCCGTCAATCACTTCCTCAACAAGGACTATCCCTCGCCAAGGCAGTTGCGAAGACCCCAATCAGCCAATGGATCCCGATTTCTGCAACGGCTATGACGAGCACGTCGCACAGTTCCCGGCCACTGGGAAGATAAATGTAGAAAATCACTTCAGTAACGACCCTCAGTCGTCGAGTCAGAACTCACAGTTGACCTACGAAATTACATGTCCTGCAGCAGAGCAAACATGTAACAAGAACATTTGCGATGCGGCGCTCGGTAGCGCCACTGCAGCTGCCGGAATAATAAGTCCGGAAATAGGAGGGATCTTGGGCATAATTGGCCCTCTCGAATGTTTGATATGTGCTTAGCAGGATCCAAAAATATATCTGTGATATAGAGTTTTGAATTATTCATAAAGACATAGATTGTCTCATTATATATTCCAAATTGTAGAGGAAATATAGCGGGTTAGTAATGAGCTTAAAGGGGAGTTATTTAGAATTTAGATCTTATATAGAGATGCTAGATTAACTAAGGGTATAATCAAGCCAAGACGATAAGATTCTCACTGTTATAACACTGCTAATATGAACTAAATGGAAACGTTGAAGATTGTGCGCAGAATTTGGAAACGGGCCTTTCCTGATTTAATTATGTGCTTCAGAATTAAATCCTTCAGAAGTGCCAAGTCAAGTTCTTATTATTTGCAGAATGGTAAATATACACTCTATCAAAGCTCAGGCCAGGAACCACTCTCCGCATTTTCAAGGAGCGCTATGCCAGTTACTCTTCCTAGATGCGCCAACAGAGACTTGAACCACGACTTATATCTGATATCCACGCCGCTCAGATTTGCAGCGAGCGATAGAGGCCATATTATTAGGTTAGCCACATACGGTTTTACGTCCTCGTTCTTGTTCATAACGATCGAGCTCTGATCAGAAGAAGGGTTGAACGTATCTGAAGGTGTAAATATCTGAAGTGCACAAGGTACGCTTAATGCCAGATCATTTGCTGCAGATTTCATGACAGAGAGGTATTCGAAGCGCCGTTCAAACGCAATCGAATTCGAATGTGGGCCGGTGAATCTGAGAATCTTTAAGATTGTGCTATTAATGAGCAATCTCGTAGCGTAATATAGAATCCACACGGATGCATAGACAGGACTAGAGTAGATGTATACTTCCGAGGAATAGAAGTATTTGGTTGAGAAATTAGGATAGTCTGATAGGATGTGCTGTTGGTGATTCCAAATGCCTAGATGGTGACCTGCCCAGTCTTGTAGCGCATTGTCAAGATCCTGTGCTTCATCATAGAGCTCCTCGGCCTTTGAAATAAACTCAAGAGGCGTCAGCCGCTGGCTTATCTTATCTTTTTGGAAGGTTAACAGTCGGTGTCGAAGATTGGCTATTTGTACGACAATGAAATCATATACAAGCTCTGAACCGCCTTCGCCGAAACACTTCCCGTCCCATATCCATTCGGGAAGCCCGAGGACCCTCAAGGTTGCGGATCTGATCATCCCACGTCTGGTGTATTTAATGATGTTCGTTGCCGGGTACCTGTGGGACATTTCATGTTTCCAATATTTTAGAATAGCCAAGGCCCCATCATGATGCGAGAAGCTCTGTAGGGTACGAGCAGAGCGTGCTTGGACGTTGGGATAACTAGGAGAGTGAACTACATCCTCAAACCGGCTCATGAAAAATATAGCGATCAAACAAGAGTCTATATTACTTTGATCCAAAGATGGGATGGCTGCGCGCTGAAGACGTAATAGCTCATGGTATTTTGTAGACGCTTCTATAGCTGCAGGAGGATGCTGTTGCGTGCGTGAATATACAGCAAGAGCAATAGAGGATACGGCAAGGTCAAGTATTGGACTCTCCACGTTTGACTCCCAAACGGGCAAGAAATCTGTCGTAACCCCTTTTAAAATCGTCAAAGTCTCCTTTAGCGATTGTAAATGGTAGTGTGAGAAGTACAGAATAGCATTTGTTTTAAGATCAATCAGCGGGCGATGTAAGACGATGTCTCTGTTCTTATCGCGCTCTCTTTGTTTTGAATGGGTAGAACGGGGGCCTCTGGGCCGCTTTTTCTGGCCACTTGCGTACGAGTTCTCGCTGTGAAGGGACGGCCATTCATTCTTCGTTGCCATCCCTCGGCACACTCGCCGAGATTTGACACACCTCTGGCACACTGGCTGGGACTCATCGCACTAAGGTTAAGCTGTTAGCTAATTACTTACAGCTTCCACGAGTCCATACCTTTATCCGTCTCGCTTTGCATGTTTGGCATCCGGCACTCGGAAATGTCATACCGCTTCTGCAGCTATTTAAAGCGAAGGTCGGAACACACTTATTCAATAGATAAACGAACGAGCTGATTCAGCATATATAATCCTACGCTTGAAGCGTGATTTAAATTTAATGCTCTCTTCTACTGTGATTTACCGCTACGTATCTAAATGCTCACAGGAAGAGAAATTCTACCGGTATTAAGAGATCTTCGCCGGTATTTGCGAAATGCCTTAACTCCGTCGCTTGTGTATCCTAAGAAGGACTAATTATCCAAATACAGTTAGGTCAATTCGCTTAACTTAGTGCCCCTTTTTGTTCTTTCACAACATTGCCTCAGCTAGGAACTGATTATAGGATGACAAGGGTAGGATATTTCCCGGTCTTTCAGATATAAATTCTAATGTAGCTTATCACGGTTTACTAAATGGGCCATTTCGAACGTAAGATTATGTGCGGGGTTAGGCCAGACTATATAGGTATGAGTATCTCGATTTCTGACATCGTGCATGAGGGTCTTGACTTTCAAATCATTTAGTGTCAACCTGTACTCACATGATATTATGCCATCAGAATCATGTATCTAAAGTCACCCTTCTTGTCTAGTTTTACACTCCTTAATCGAGTCAACTTTCCCCAAATATCAGGTTGACAATAAGTGGTCTCAACAATATCTTATATTATAAGACTTTCTTCGAAATGACATAAAAAATTCTCAGTGCTAGTGAGAAAATTCGTTCATATGAGATATACCTAACTAGCTACTACTACTGTAAGGGGCCAATTCTGGAACCCTGTTTCGCGACATCGAGTGCAATAGATCCTTAGTCGAACTCTTTCCGTCTCATTACGACCGGCCGGTCAGTAGAAAAGTTGAACAGTACCAAGTCAGAGATCGAGACAGCAGGTATTAAAGGCCAGATACCGACAGTCGAACTAGGTACCACGGATGAAAAATCTCCAGCGCAAGCAGTGAACATGCCCAACCGAAATGTGAATACTTGGCCGCGCTGCTCAATGACGCTAGACCCGGTAATACCGATCCCGATATTAAGCCATACTTTCGTATATATTTGAAATCAATGCCCTGAGGCATGCAATGGTTGCAGCGGCATTTTGGTCGTTATTGCTCAAGTCTCAGAACTCGTACTCCATTTATATGAGTAGCGGGTGGAGGTCGATCGTCAGGGCTCGTGAGCTGGCAAATCAAGATCCCTGTGAACGATGACGCTTATCGAGCTAGTAAGGCAGCTCTCGATATGGTTGCAGTGGGAGAACGGGTTAAGTTCGGTCCTGCTAGCTTGAAAGTATTTGTAATGCTCTCAGAGTAAGTGCAATCCAATATTCGCGGCACTATTGAAGAAGCGATGAGTGGATGGGGTCAGGCCGGAGACCTCCAGGTTTCTGGGAAGACAATAGCTACGTGTTTGATGGGAAGCAGAGGGATGTTGTGAAAAGCTAGCTGTTAATTGATTGGAGAGGGTATATAGCTGCAAATATTGACTACCTGATGTGGAAGTCTACTAAACATGGGAGAATGGCTTTCTGGGCGCCTGAGTATTTCATATAAAGCATGAAAAGAGTTCCTGACGGACATCTTTCTCTCATCCTCCTCTTCATGGCTCGCTTTCGGCGATATAGTGTCGAGCAAAGAGATCATTCTGGATCCAAAGCACCTTATTCAAAGCCAGAATGACATTGCTCTTCGTCTCAGTGTCAATGTCAAGGGTCGTAGCAGCGCCGATCACAACGTTCAGGATATAAACTAAAAGTGCGCCGATGTAGATATACTCGACTCTCAATTCCGGCTTCTACTCTCTGTGCTTGAAACCTGCCTTGCCTGTGTGTATTATCGCGACCTTATCGAGGTATGTCCAGAATGGGCTGGTGGGTGAGAGATTGGACGTTGTCATGAGTTTTACGAGATAGTTCTGAATGCATTGTTGGCCCTTGCCTGTAAATATTAGATTTTTTTCGTACCGTAAGAAAGTCCTTCTTGTACATGATCTGTGGATGATCGAGACTTAATTCAGAAGCCTCCTTAGGCGTCTCTCCCTCATAATTTGAGTTGCGGGGCACAAACGCTTTCGCTGTGATGCAATAGAACAACAATTTTGTGTATACAGCATCGAGGACAGTCGGAACAAGAGGTGCAATAAGTGGCTTCGCGGCCATCAGCATCTCACTGTCCGCAGATGTGACTTCCAAGAAAGAGGGCAGGTAGGCAATCCGCGAGGGAAGCCCTGAGAGCGACGCCTCATCTATATGCTGCATCTTGGACATTTTGTGAGATCAGCTTAGTTTGGGACAGAATCTGTTGCCAATTGAATTAAAGGAAGAAAAATTATGTTCATTTAAAAGGCCAGCAGGCTCCAAATCTCGACTTCCAGATCTGGTCTCCATTATATATATGCTTTATCCTAGTAGAAAAGGGTTTACCGAAGTACGCATCTCGGTGGAGAAAGGAGGAGAAGGATATTTCCACGACTATCCTTATCGCCACACCCGACCTTTTTCTGGGGGTCATAAGCTATCTTGAGGTGGGCGGATACTTCTCTCTTAGATATATACATTATCCTAGAGTTCCTTGGACCAAGTCGATCTGGGGGGGTGGGGGGTGGGGGGTTAGCCACGGTCACCGACGTTGTTCTGTAAGGCTCACGCAGAATTGCGAATCACGGAGAGAAAAGGGGACGATCGAAGCGCCTATCTGGGAAGGTCTTATCACTGTGTTATCAGCGGATGATGTCCTCAAGTGTCGATGCTGTTGTTACTATGTCTTATCTGTGATACCATCGAAAATTGATAAGAAATATTGCAGGTGGGGGGAATCACGTGGACTCAACTCCACGTGAATTGATAACGGATCGTACTTATTGGTGAATCCTCTGAACCGAGTGACATAACACAGTCAGTTGATGCCGGTATTAGTAATACAGGCCTGCTAACTTATTGGATCAAAGAAAGCCTAGGCGCGGCTTTACCCCTACTTGCTGCGCCGAAATCGCCCGTGAAATCTTTCATTGCGACTCTATATGTACAGCTGACAAGACTATTACTGTACTGACAAAGATTTGTGGCTCAATCTAAATTCGGGAAAGCCTTCGAGTATTAAGACTTTGACTCCCCCTGCTTAAAAGGTAATACATCTCCGCGAAGCGAATTTCCTAAGTGAGACATCAAATTGATTCCTCTCACGGAGCCTGGTGGCAATGTCAATAGCAAAATATGGGATGGAAATGCTTTATTTCAACCAGGGCGCTGTATATGAATTTCCCAATATTTTGCGTTTAATCCTCGTGTACGTATGTGTGTCTCCCAGCAATACTCACGCTTCTTCCTACATCACGCGCGAAAGCAGACGCGCGAATGGCAAATCTCGCGCGAGAAGCAACATGCTGTAAGCCATCCTGTAATGACAACAGCGCGATACGACGGATATCCAAGAGCGAAATAATGCCATGGAGGATCATAGCGCGTTAATGGCTGCACGGCAATCATAGTGCTGGCAGGGCTTGCGACATGTTGTGCGGGTTTTTCAGTAGGCTGAAGCTGAACCAGACCCAGTTTCCCGAATCCCGCGAATGGCCGAAGTCAAACCAGTAGCCTCAAGTTTGGTGTAATTCTATATAACGTAGCTAAAGAAACCGCTCACTTTCTCTGTGTGAATAGTATCGCCGCTGTTAGTTATGCTTCGCTTGTCAAGTAACATCTATTCAAATATCTTCTTCCGAGATGAAGTGGACAATTTGGATATTACGGGTTTACATACCGTACTATCTGCGCCGACTGCCTTTACCGGGCAGCGGCTGAGTGGATCCCTCGTCGTCCGTCATTATGGCATCCAAGAACACGTATTCGATACCGTGCAGTGTCTCCTCAGGGGTATGTCAGAGGAATTAATCGTACAGTTGTTAACTGAGCTAAAATCCTCCAGGGGAAGTGAAAAGTAAAGTCAAGAGGACAGGCAGTATCGTCAGAAATATCAAGCAGCCGGTGGGAAACGGCTTTCCATTATATACCAAATTGACTGAGTCGAGCAGGTACTAACTAAGTCTTGCAAAGCTTATTTGGATGTCATGTATTAAACTGGCAGCCGATTTCGAGCGAGTCCGGCTTGAAGACTCCTTGACGACGGCTTATAAAACGGACTTTTTCTTCGAAATCCCCGAGTATATAATGCTGCCATCAGACGATGAGTGCTTACCTCACAAATTACCACCTTCTATTCGTGTCGTCAAATCTGCCCTACATGCAGTGGGGGGTACCTGTGATGTAGTGTATTATATCGAGGCCCGGGTATTGAGGCGCATGCATCTTGTATCCCATGCCAGTCGAGAGATTATAATAATACCGACAGCAGAGATACCACCCCCGCTTGAACCTGGAGATCTCAAGAAAGAATTTCAATTGACTGCCACATCATCCTTTGGGTCGTTCTGGAATCCAGCGAAGAGCGTGACGGTAGTTGCTTCGTCATCGGAACCTCGACCTCTGATATTTCCGACAAACAAAGGCAATTATGGAAGTACCGAACTGCACCTCAATTTTAAGATGCGGAGTATATTGGGTGATGATGGACAAATAACCGGTCCCCAGCTAACTGCCTGCGAAGTCATGATAACTCCGGAAGCCGTTACGTACTTCTTAGAACATGAACAGGAGTCTGTAATGTCTACCGCAGAAGCACTTCAATCTCCAGTCACAGTTTTGAAACGCACAACATTCAAAACTAAGAAGAGAAATGTGCGTCTCACAGAGTGGAGAAAAGGTCGTGTTATCAATTGTAGGCCTCTTATAACATACCTTTAGCCTGAGAGAACTGACATCAATTTCTAGCGGACGCCGCCGCACCAATCTTCGAAGCGGTTACTTCAGTCTCGCTACCCGTGATCCTCCCGGAAGACTTTTCCCATCTTCCTTCATTTTTCTCCCCGTTGGTAGCAAGAAGGTACGCATTCAACTTGCAGATTTTGTTGGGGCCGAAGTACAGCATCACCGTACGGAAGCCCATAACGCTTCGAATTCCTGTGCAGATTGTACATGCTCCTGTACCAAAGTCCGCGACAGTCCTTTCCGAATTTGTTTGCGACGATTTGGATGTCCCACCCTATGTTGTATAGTCGGAATTTAGGCACCTGGCTTTCATACCTACACTCCACTCAATCTGTTGGGATATCTGCTTCCCATCCCCAGTCATTCATAAGCTCTTTCGCTCGGTAGCCAGTTGCCCACCCTAAATCAGTCTCTATCCCTCTGAGCAGATCAAGAATAACTTTTCGTTCGGTTCGGTCCTCTAAACACTGCCCAGCAACAAACAGCGGTTGATGCATATGAATCCGCACATATCCGGGTGGCCTACCAAGCGCAATAGCACATATTTCTCGACTATGATGTGTGATCTTCTCGGGAATTTCTCGATAGCAACGCAACTGGTTCTGGACTGAAGTTGAAGTCGCTGGAGGCGTATGCAGGAGCATGAGAATTTGTCCAAAGTGGTATTGCTGCATCGTCACGGAGCACAGAGGAATGCTATAAAATGCTTCTGCAAAACGGGATCGAGCGGGGTCATCCGACTTTTGGTCAATTTCAAGCTTCCAAGAGGCAGTAAAACTATCGGGGAGAGTTTCAAACCAAACTTCAAATTCGTGTTGGAGAGCTTTCCACCGGCTCAAGTCATTTCGAGTGTCATCATAGCCTGCCGCAAGAAGATTCATGAGTTTGGAGAGAATGAACACTAGTGCATTGGCGATCATATCTTCCCTGATATTGTGTTCTCCGCGGATATAAGTACTAAATCCTGCTTTTCCAGGTATAACAATACCTTGGTCGTCGATGAGAAGTCCTGCAGATCGCCAAAGCGAGATATCTTCTGTGTCCAGGCGTGTTGATGTATGATTAATAAACGCCGCAATATAATCACAGCGTGCAAAATTCCAAAATGTAGCCACTTGCGCTCTCGATGGCTTGACGCACAGTGGCATGACGCTCACTTTTACTTCGTCAAGAAGGGATTTGACCCCACTTAAATGCCTGGAGATATAGTTAGAGACTACGCTATAGTTTTATTGCCAAAGTACAACTTTACCTTGACCAGTCAATACTAGATGCGTCCATAAATTCATAGACAGATAATATTGATGTCGAAGCAAGTAGGTCATCTGCTTGTGCGGAGTGACGCTGCTCTTGGATCATAAGTCGGTCCATTTGGCTTGAGCTCTCATTTACGGTTATCGACAGCGAAAGGTCGTCATTAGTACTTCCGATATCTGCTAAAGCTTCTCGGAGAAACGAGAGGGCTTTGTCATAGTACTTGGCAGCGATGTAAAACCAGTTCGTTCGCTCGATGTCCGGGTATATTTCAGTAGAAGCTTGCCTGACACACAAGCCGATAATAGCCTTATTTCCGTTTACTCTCCCCAGCTGCTTCGCTGCAATTGCAGCTGCGGAATAGCGAAGCAATGGACTCTGGCGAGCTCTCACTGGGACGTGAGAGGCAAAATATTTTCCAAGATCGAACAGGTCCAACCTAGAGGGATTAGTGTTTTGTGGTTAAAAGTAGCTCTAACATTCATGCAATAGACTAACCACATCCCAACAACTTCTGCAAAGTGCCTGATGAGGAAAATAACTTCAAACTCATTTTCTTCCTCGGTCTCCTGAAGCGCTGGACCAGACGTCAATCCAAGACCGGGCGCCTGGCTCGCCGAAGCTTGAAACACCGAGTCCATAGAGGCGTATAATGAACTATAATTGCCATTTACTGCACGCACTCTCATTGATCCTGGTCCATGAGAAGTAAGATTCGTGCTCAGGTCAATACTCGAAATGGAGATCTGGCTAGATTCGGGTGCATCAGATTCCTTTCCAGGATCGATTTCAGCATAGGGATCAGAAGTAATAATAGGGCTTGCAGCAATAACATCGTCTTCTTTGAAGACTTGCTCGCCATCCTGGGGTGGCTGTAAAGTTGGAGAGGCGCATAAGTCAACTTCAGGCCCAATCTCAACAGGTTGTTTTCCATGCACTTTCGCCTTCTTCATGTTCTTTGACGCATAATCATCAGCATGATTGAATTTCCGCCGAAGGCCAACCCCTTCATCTAAAAATTTCGTTTCCTTGACATAGCCAGGGCATTCGGTGCCAGAAGTTGAGCAACGAAGGCATCCCGGTCGACCCTCATCACACTGTGTGCCCTTGTCAGCTTTCCTCAAATCCCATCATAATTCCAATATACCTTTAGGTGTCGAGATCTACACCTCTCACAAGCACCGCCCGATGGACGTGCCGGCATACTATCATTATATCGCTAAGATTGTATCGATTGTAATTCTTGGATGGGATGAATCTCTGTGGCGACATGAAATTTGAAGGTGATGAGTAAGCCTCACGTGACGCCTTCAAAATATTGAGTAACTTTCTCTCAACTACCTTAGTCAATTATACTATGACCTGTAGTGTGAATATAAATAGCGCAGAGTCAGTTGGCTTTAATATTTCCTACAGAGAATAAGTTTAACCCCAAACTGTAGTAATGTGACTCGGTATGGAAGACCAAACCGGTAATGACAACCTAGGTAAACTCCCATTTCGCTGCTTTACCGACCCTTAAAGGAATCATGAACTGACTCACTTGCATGAGAATCGAAACATTCAACCACGCTTTAAGACTCGAAATTCGAATACGGTGATTGGTTAATACAGAAGTAATGTGGTCCGTCATCATCCGACAGGAGAATAATTTAGGGGGCAAGCTCGATAGATCGGTAAACCAGCAGTATATGCAGTGAGTGCTGCCAATTGGAGTTACTCCATTAGCAGCGCTCGAATTAAGACAGTCGTAGAATATTTCCTCGATTTTGGGATTCCAAGATCAATCATGTCATCTATAAATCTATTGAGTGTCGAGATTAGCAGACATAATCCCGACTTGGGATAACTTCATATACTGAAAAAGATATCAGTTGAAGAGTACCGCACGAATAAAAGCGTGGGAAACATTATTGTGGAGAGTACCGAGAAGATGATTCAGACAATAGCACAGGAGAGTTGTAACTAGTAACAAAGTGTTATATAGTGAGACATAATACAATAATACACTCCTAATCCAATATGTCCCTTACAAGCTTAGCTACTAATCTTGCCATCTAATTACATCCATTCTTAACGCCTTGTTCAATATTTGCCAAAAAACACCCCCATGTTTTTGTAGCGTCGGATTTCAGGAATGACTCTTCCACACCACAAGTATCCAATCTTCCTCCTTCCTGACAAGACCAAGGACATCTCTCACTGGTTATCATGCTAATGCTGAACGTCTCTAGGAGGAAGGGGTTGTGGATTCAGTGCATCATGCTCAGTGGCATGTGAAACCTCCACGATTCCTGGTGGGATGGGTTGCGGATTCAGTGCGTCACGCTGGGTGACATGGAAGTCCTCCGTTATTCCTGGTGGGAGAGGTTGCGGATTCAGTGCGTCACGCTGGGTGACATGGAAGTCCTCTGTTATTCCTGGTGGAAGGGGTTGAGGGTTTAGAGGGAGTGCACTGAGAAGGCGTCAGCTAGGTTAAAGAAGAACATGGCTAGGTGGTAAGACATACCTGATGAGAGGGAGGAAGAGTAAGATGGAGACTTTCATTTTGGTTATCAGATATTTGGGTCGCCGAATAAGAGGATAGTGCAGGTATGAGAGCTGACACTGTTCTTGATGATTGCGAAGTGTGAGAACGTAAAGTTGAGATATCGTTTCTTAAATGTAAGGGAATCTGGCTAAGCTACTGGGCTTAGCCAGTCGCTATTTATATAGGGAATGATACTGCCTCCTTTGAAACTTATGGCTTTCAGTAGCCAATAAAATTTGTATCCCTTATGTGAATCGGCAAATAAGAACCTTCCACGGTCTCAGCCCTTTCAGCCATCGCAGCCACAAAATTAAAGCTGAAGGCAAGCCACGGTACTTACCGAATTCATGGAACAGGTCATAAGACCAAAGCGCCATGCCAATGAGATGTTAAACTAGACCACATAGACTATGGATCTAGTAGATTCATTTGATTTTCGAGCCGCGATTATTGTGGCATTCGAAATTGGCGGGCTACGACTTTAATTAACAATAATCTTTGGGAATTACCCGAATGCTATTGTATTCAGCATCTAATTTATATGTGATACTTTGTTTCTCATCATATAATCATGGAAAGTACAATATTAATTCTATTATCTCCATACGGATGCGACAAACTCCTGCAAGTCTCCAAGCAGCACCTCAGATCGCTCTATCACAACAAAAATTGCCTCATTTGATACGCTATTTCCACTAGAGGTATTCTTACACATACAAAAGAGTAGAGCGAGAGGTCATGACGTAAATGAGAAGGAAGTGGTGTAGGGACGAGTAGTATGGAGAAGAGCATAAGTTCTCCCCAGTGCTTCCGAATTCTGCGGCACGCTGGAGACCGACTCGTTCTGCCGGAGTAATAAGGATGTGGTCAACCCTCTTGGCACAGGCATGCTACCAAAGTTCACTGAATAATGCAAATCTCTATTTTGGCTATGGAATAAGAATGTCTTACAATGAATGTCTTGACAGACATCATGTTCGACGGCAAGAACACCGTCGACCTTATTACCAATGCCACCTCCCCGGACGACATAGCGAGAGCCGAAAGCAAGATCCAGCATCGACTGATTCACGAATCAGATAATGTCCTCTATACGAAGAGTTTTATTCAGAGAAGGAAAGGAGAAGGCGTAGCTAAATAATGACAGGACAATAAAATAACATGGAAGGGTACAAGGCGAATATTTACTCTTGATGGCGGATAGAAGGGCGGAAGCTCAAGGAATTTCCCTGGCCAGCCGTGGAGCAATACAATTGGAATGGAGTCTTGTCACTCGGAAATGAACCCCACAAAATGCCGGTCTAGGTCATCTGCTTGATTATGCACTTGAACTTTGAAGGAGGAACGGAATTGATATGCGGCTAAGACTCAGGCTTAAAATTTGGTTAATTAAGGTCCCTGGAGAAGGGTATGTTCAGTGTGGCGGGCATACCAGTCAAATTTATTAAGCCAAAATTCTTTTGCTTCGGTAAGACATTTATGGGTATGGCCATACTTCTCGTCTTGTTATACCCTCATATTCTTCGCTAGAGCAATCAACTCAGGTCGACAGAAGTAGATCTATCCTAATACTTTTCCCAAACAAACGTAGAAAGAAACCATGCACCGGCACTACTTTTGTAACTTACATCACTTGGCAACCTGCGACTTTGGTGCAAGTTTAGATTCCGAGTTAACTCCGCCACGCAGAGTCAGGCGAGTGACTTTCTGATTCCACAGAATGAGTAAGATTAATACACCTCCAAGAAACATTGATCCTGTGAAGATCCAAACGCTCTTGTCAGATGTGTTTAAATTTTCCTGAAGGCTGAGTGCAATCGGCTCTGCAACTCCTTCATGAGGAGCACACAAGTCACGTTAACTGCGAAAGCAACTATGGCCGTGATTCGGAATGACCAGCTGAGGCCCAGGTTTAGATCATAGCTCCAGTCGCAAGGCACCATATCAATCCTCCCATGCCACTCCCAGATGATGCAATAGAATTTGTGAACGCTCTCCGACGAGTAAACCATTGGGGTACCACGCCCGATCCGCCAGTGTATTGAAATTCACATCCCCAACCAAACAGAACTTCTGAGCAAGATACAGTTGCAAAATTTGGTTAGTGAAACCGGAGAAGATCAAGGCAGCAGCTTCAAGTACTGCGCCTGTAAGGAGGGCTGGTTTTAAACCAAATGCCCGGTTGAATTTAGTGACAACAGGAGCGATGAACGTTATCTGAGATATTGAGAGACCGCCGACAAAAGCATAATTCAATGCACTCGCTTCAGGCAAGTGATTCTAGTCGATGTAATATACAAGGTAAATGCCAAATGCCTGTTAAGATATGTCATTAACACTGATGGAACCAAAGCTCAAGACTTCCAGCATTCCCTAATCCCATTGTTACCCCATGTATGCGTCGTCAATAGCTGCATGCATATAACATTAACCCATCCGTAGCCTCCATCTACTGGTTCTTCCTTTGTATAACTCTTTTCTACGGTGAGTGCATCTATTACGTCTTGCGTAGACTCTTGTTCGAGCATAATTATAATGAAGGTTTCCCAGACTTCAATTGCAAGATATAAGGAGAGGTTTAAATGATCTAACTTGAAATACCTAGGCTCTCTTCAATTGAACGTCCTACTATATTATGTCTTTTCACTTTGGCCTCTTATCCGTTGCCAGCTGCTGACCGACACCTAGATGCATGGCCAGACACTTAAGATCTACTCTGAAACAAATTCCGAGTCCATAATAGGTTAGGGTAGGCTACATATGCAATATCCAATGGCCAAGCCAAGGGACGTCGATATTCCGAAGCACTATGTCGTACGACGACAGAATATCGGCGTCGAGGAAAATATGGGATTGAAGTTCTCCTCGGAATCAGCTACCAGATTAGGAGATTCGCTTCGCAGAGACGGCGTCAGCGAACGCCAACTACGTAATCTGGGTCCGGGATCGATCGTCGGCAGCAACCACCAGAGATTCACAATCCACTGTAGAGCTATCTATGTCATGAAAGGAGGTTGATTCGTCAAAACCCAATGTAGATGTGAAGGTGGCTTTCTTCAACCATTCGACAAGGTCATATTCATAAGCATTAATCAGATGATGACCCACAGCGATGTCGCTCCAGAGGTGCCATCAGCTTCCTCAAGTGAGGATTTATATGGCCTGTCTGCTCGCCTTCAAGCCGCCTTCTTCTTTAAATTTGCATGCTCAGGTTTTCACATAATATCTATTTCATACATTTAAGAGCATAGTGAAGGGTTCAAAGCAACTCCTCTCATACAAGTGTATTTCTTCTAGGCAACCTTAGAGCCTTCATAAACTCCTATATATCAACATGAGTGTCTACACAACCTCTAACGGCCGTCCTATCGCTAACCCCGAGGCATCGGATCGGGTGGGACAGAATGGACCCATTCTGCTTCAAGATTTCCATCTCATTGACCTTCTTGCGCACTTCGACCGTGAGCGCATACCAGAACGTGTTGTCCATGCAAAGGGTGCAGGTGCATATGGTGAATTTGTTGTCACTCACGACATTACAGACATAGTAAGTTGCTCGTCGGAGTCAGAGTAATCTTATACTAACGTCAACCAGTGCTCAGCCGATCTCTTCGGCCATGTAGGGAAGAAGACCAACATTGTTACTCGTTTTTCTACTGTTGGCGGGGAGAAGGGTTCAGCTGATACAGCACGAGACCCGCGTGGCTTCTCTGTAAAGTTTTATACAGATGAAGGAAACTTGGATTGGGTGTTCAACAACACTCCAATCTTCTTCATTCGTGATCCGTCCCTGTTTCCTCTTTTCATCCATACGCAAAAGCGCAATCCCCAGACGAATTTGAAGGACGCAACTATGTTCTGGGACTACCTTTCGACGCACCAGGAAGCCGTACACCAGGTATGTTCAAGCATAGCTATATTATCTCTGCGTATACTGATAGATGTAGCTCATGACTCTGTTCAGTGATCGAGGTACACCCAAGTCGTATAGGCACATGCACGGCTATTCCGGCCACACATTTAAGTTCACCAAAGAGGACGGAAGCTTTAAGTATGTCCAAATTCACCTCAGGACGGATCAGGGGGTCGAAAACTTGACGAACGACGAGGCGGCCAAAGTTGGAATGCAAGACGCAGACTCTTCAACAAAGGACTTGTTCGATGCTATCAAGAGAGGAGATTACCCGAGCTGGACCGTATATGTTCAGGTCCTAGACCCCAAGGATGCGGAAAGGTTCCACTGGAACATTTTCGACCTGACCAAAGTCTGGCCCCAGAAAGACATTCCTCTCCGGCAAGTCGGCAGGATGACTCTCAACCGCAATGTAAGCACAACTCTTCATATATTATTTATAGACTCTATATTAACGCTTCGTAGCCCGAGAACTACTTTGCCGAAATCGAGCAGGTTGCCTTCTCCCCCGCGCATCTCGTTCCTGGTGTTGAGGCTTCCGCCGACCCTGTCCTGCAAGCACGTCTATTCTCTTACGCAGACTCTCAGCGACACCGCCTCGGTGTCAATTACCAGCAGATTCCCGTCAACACGCCTCTCCACGCGCACAACCCGTACCAGCGCGACGGCTTCATGGCCGTGAGCGGCAACTCCGGCGCCTTGCCCAACTACCCATCCACATTCCGTCCCTTGAGCCAGCCCCGCCACTTCGCGCCCACGCAGGAGTCCTGGGCTGGCGCGGCAGTAAACTTCAAGTTCGGTGTCACGGATGAGGATTTCGTGCAGCCCAGAGCGCTGTGGGAAGTCTTGGGCCGCCAATCCGGCCAACAGGATAACTTCGTGTACAACGTCTCATCGCATCTCAAAGATGCGGATGAGAAGGTGAGGAGAGTTACATATGAGATGTTTAGAAAAGTTGATAAGGTTCTCGGCCAGCGTCTCGAGGAAGCCACTGAGCTTGCTGCAGCTGCTTAAAGGAGTTCACATGCATTACTGTATTGCCTATACATAGGTTTCGAAAAGTTTCAGGGGTGGCCCGCTCATCTGTAAGATTAATTGATAAGGAGAGCATGTTTCATTTGCTTTTTGCGCTATGTCATATCCGCAACGCTTGCACCTGAACCATGAGTGATGGGAACGAGTACTGTGAAAATGAGGCAAAAGGTATATCCAAAACTAAACAGTATCATAAGCGACTTCGACCCACCGCGATGGGATATATGTGCGCCGCGCCTAACAACAAAACCACAGAGCTCGTATATCACGCCCTTAGACAAACCTTCCCATACCATGCTCCACGCCAATATAAACAAAATTCGCTCAACGAATATGTACTCAATCAATCTGCTGTCGTTCCACACTTTGTGCAGGCTAGTCGCTGACCCTTTCCAGCCACTCTCCGTGCACGGAAATCCTTCCCTCCACATTTGGAGCATGTTAACGCAGACTCATCGCTCTCACTTTCCTCATTAGTTGCTGTATCCTCATCACTGCTTAGACGGCTCACGATGCTATTTTTCTTCTCCATCGATGGCTTCAGCCCCTCGCCCAGCTTATTCGGGTCGTATGTATTATTAGGTGACTGCGGTTTCCACGAGGAGACGTTCCAGAACTGGTAGCTCTTTCCCGAAGCATCAAGGCGCAGTGGATTATCATTAGGCACGTTGTGGATACTGAAACCCGGTGTTGGGGGCTGGCTGACAGGAGTATGTTTCTGAGTCCCGAGATAAGGACTAGCGGTCGCGATAGTAAGTGGGCTAGTGGCATACGGCTGCTGCCGGGCTGTGCTCGCAAGATTGCTGTTGGAGGATGGGCTGGATAAAGAGCCTCTCATAGCTTTACTAGGGGATACGCTGCGCTCACTGCGCGACGTCTTAGAGCCATTCCGAAGGGAGCTATCCAAACTCACGTTGCTGTTGACAGATTCGCGCCATGAGAGGATATGCTCAGACTGTCTGCTTTGACGAGTATTGCTATGAAGGGAGTTCTGAGAAACAGAGTTTCGGCGAGAAACATTTGAGCCGCCATTGCTGTGGCGCGTCATAATGCTGCTGCTTCGCCCCAGCATCTTTTTAGAGAAAGTCGATCCAGTTTCCCAGGTGCTGCGGCGCTTCAGAAAGGCACAGTCCTGTCGGAATACCTTTATGGAGCCCAAATAGTCTGCCGTGATTATAATATTTCCGTCCATATGTGCACACCGAGCCAGATATGCTGGGGATTCCTCCGGCTTCTTGATGTGAGACTCGCTCACAGGATCCGACTGGCGTTTCGAGTCAACACTTGACTCTTCCCTACTCATTAGCGTGACGGGAGGAGGATTGCAGAGATCGTAAATGGGATCCCCAGAGGCACTTAGCAGTTGTCTGGATTTCGTTGGCGCCATAATAGCAGACGTGACGATTTCCGAGTGTGCCTCGAAATACTCCAGTGCACGTTTGTCCTTATTATCAGCTTCTATTGTGGCCGTGGACCAAATATATGCCTTCTGGTCCTCGCTCCCACATATTACATAATGAGCACCATCACTGAAGCTGGCGTTGATCTGGCTGCTGGCATTCTCATGGCCCCTGAACTTCATCTCGAGGCTCTTGTCGCGTAGATTATACATTCGGATCCGAGAGTCGTTACTCGTAATGAGCACCTTTGTCTCGCCATCCGGATCATCTGGCGGAAAGGTTATCGTGCGGATACCGGTGATCTTGCTTCCCTTCGCATTCTTACCGCGCGATGAGCGGACATGTATTTGCGTATGATATTTTAACCCTTCAGTGTCGTAGAATAAGCAGAGGCCACTGAGAACACCTGCCATGGCAGTTTTACCATCGGGTGAAAATGCCACAGCGGTGATCAAATCAGGGAGTTGGTTCCAGAACGCGACAGTCTTGTCTGGTATGCTCCACAGCCGCAGTACAGAGTCGAGAGAACCGGCCAAGAAGAATCGGTCGTCTGTAGGATGGAATGCAATCGACGTAACAAAATCCTTGTGCTTGAAGGTGCACAGGCATTCTTGTCTGCTGATATGCCAGAGTCGTACAGTTTTATCCATAGATGAGGACAATAAGAAATTATTCTTGCTCCAGCTCAAGTCTAGAATATCACTGGTATGTCCTTTAAACTCTCGGATAGGCTTGGATCGGAAAACAGGCGCGCTCAGTCTCTCGCCACCCGTGGTAGATGAGGCATCTTCTTCATGTTCATGAGCTACTCTCTCCTCATGCGTCGAAATAACGGCCCAGACTCGAACAACTTGGTCCCGGCCAGCTGCTGCAAGATATTTCCCATCCTTGCTAAACTCCGTGGCCCATATGGCTCCACTCGCCTTCCCTTGCTTCTGCCCTCTTTCATCACTAGATGGAGTGCCCAGCTCTTGAGCTAAGAACATGCGGTTAAACTCCCTCGTCTTTTTGTCATGCGCTCGAACCTTGATATACCTTGGTGGCTCCTTGTGCTGCGGTATATATCCATTCGCACCAATTGAAGAAGAAAATACGCTGGCGTTCATTCCTTCTGTCCGTACATCACCCTGCTCCGATTCGTCCTCGTCGTCGTCGTCGTCATCGAAATCCTTCTTCTTTCCACCGATGATGCTGAATCGACTTAGAAAAGAAACACCCTTCCTGAAGTTTATATATTAGCTACGCTTTGGTAATATGTGATAAGCTGATGGGTGAGCATAAGCGTAGTAGCCCCTGCCCCAGTTAAGCGGCTCAGGTTGAAAAATACATCAGATGCTTACTTCTTCTCCTTTACACGGCTTCCGTCATTGCGGACTAGAGCAGGTGCCAACTGCCTTGCAGAGGGACTTGAATCTGTCTTCTCCTGTGACGGCACGTCCATTCCCGAGGCATCCGATGGGCCAGAGCTTCGCAGCTTTTGCGGTATCGTGCCAGAAGTATTCGTTCGCTTCAAGATATGCTGCATATTATATTAGTTAATAGACAATAAATAGCCATAAGAGATCTCGTATGTGAAAAACACTACGAAAGAATATAGCATTCATATGCAAGCTCTCCGCGAAATGGTAATCATACATGAGTAAGTGGATCTATCGACGAAGGAGATCGCTGAGTGGGTGATGAGGGCTTCGCGCCATTCGATTCTCTTGTCGAGGGATTTCGAGTCACCTTGACAGGCGTTTTCCTGCTCGATTGGACTGGATTTCCTGTAGTGAAGGCCAAAGTCAGCGTAAGCGCAACCGCGAGAAAGCAGAACCACGGCACAGAAACGTCTTAAATTCTGCGAGTAGAGGCAGAACCGAAGTAATTCTCAACCAGAGCCTCCTCTGAGACGCACCTTCTGAGGAGGTGGGAGACCGCGGCCTCCCGGGCTGCCCGCCATCAGTTGTGCTTGGGGACAGCGAGGCGGCGACACTGCTACCCTCGAGATTCGGCGCATCGGTCACTTTGATCTTCGGCAGTGCAGCGTCAGACATGGCCCGAGCAGTTCCATAAGTTCACTTGCTTTCCTAGATCCTCTGCTGGCCAAGTCGAGATTTGCGCTTGAGCGCGGCGGCAGCCTTGGACCTAGGTGGAGCTTGCTTGGCTGGATAGTGAGATTCGGATCTAGTGTCGAGACAATTGCAGTGGGAAATTCGCCATGCGCAGGCGTGACGGCGATGATTAGAGCTGAAGAGGGAGGAGAGCAGCAGATATAAGAGGTGTTTGTATACGTAAATAGGAGAACTGTTACACACCTGGCCTCGTTGGTGGTGCAGCCCTCCTCCCTTAGTCTCGGCTCGCCCAGGCTGACGTATCCGAGATTCGGCCGTCGCAGATCCCACGAGAATTTGGAGGGTAAGACATCACTCCCCACAACAACCAACAATTCCATAATGGGGTATGCTGCTTTTCCTTGATTGACTGTCTATTGTGCGCCTTCGTACGGCACATTGAGTAGCATTCACATCCTCGCACGACTCGTGACGACGCGGTATCCATCCGCCCATCCTGCGCATCTGTTCAGCCTTCCTTCAGGATCTCCCGTGAGGGAGAATGCATACCGTGAGCATGGTTCCCAATGCCGATGACCATGTTGGATACATGCGATATGCCTTGTCCCTAGCGCGCCAATCACCCCCCAAACCGACCAATTATCGAGTGGGTGCTGTCCTGTTGGATGCCAAGGCGAACACGGTTCTGGCGACGGGATACACACTCGAGTGTGAGGGAAACACGCATGCAGAACAATGCTGCTTTATAAAGCTGTCAGAGAAATACCGATTGCCAGAGGATCGCTTGGCTGATGTCTTACCCATGGATACTGTCCTATATACCACCGTGGAGCCCTGTAGTAAACGCCTCAGCGGGCACCTCCCCTGCGTCGAGAGGATCCTCAGATTAGGCACTGCCATCAAGACAGTGTACGTCGGTGTCCAGGAGCCAGAGAAATTCGTGGGAGAGAACACAGGACGGAAGATGCTGGAGGACGCGGGTATAATGGTGGTCCCTGTGCAAGGCATGGAGGCGGAAATCCTAGAAGTGGCTACGGCTGGCCACATTGCATAGAATTATACCGTAGGCATTCCATAAGTTTGGAGTCTCTATACATGCCTCTGTCTTAAGCAGCGCGTCATACACAGTTGAGCTTCAATATCGATCCTCTGAGCTCTAGCTCCATTTTTTCCCCCTGTCACTCATGATCTAGTGTATATGGTACAACTGGACTGGTTAGCAAGACCAATGCTAGGAATTTTCACGTATCAAGCAGTCGTACCAGCAGTTTGCTCGATCTATTCGGTATTGACCTCGACAGACGCAGAATTTACCACGATGCGGCATTTCCAGCACCCAATCCCATCCTCCGGCCTGTTAGGAGTGTCTGAACATCCTAAAGAAGGCATTGGTTGCTTTCCAATTTTGGACTAGATCAAACGCAGATCCTGTATCATCCGGCTGTAGCTTCCTGCGCTGAGATTACCTTCTCTTTCGGAAGAGATCCGATATTCGTCCCGGCAGAAAGAGATGTTCAAGGGCGCAGAAACTTCTTGGGTGCTGCAGTATCCCAGTGCCCAAGCGAGCCAAAGAACGGACGCAAAATACATCAGGAAACAGCACGTTCACGTAGCGCTGTTGACGGTGCCAATGAAATCCAGGCGATTTTGATCAGATAACCGGTTGTTTTCCTAGCGCTGACAAGTGCAACACTAAAAGTTGATCTGATAAGCAAAATCGTCCCTTTTCAATCTAATCTCCGGATCTCGAGCGCCTTTTCTCCCGGAATCGGTGCATTTTTCTCGGCATTTTACGAGCGTCGGTGAGTAGGTTTCAATTTTTGAATGAATAACCTCCCCTTTTGAGTTTATTTTTGCATGCGATGAAACAGGGGACCGAAAATATTAGTGGCATTTGTTAACTGCAGCCAAATAGAAAGGGGAAGGAGATCCTTAAGTGAAGATTCCGGCCTTCAGATAAGAGGCAAGTGTAAACCGCTCCGCACCACCAAGCTGGTGGGGTAGGTAGGTGGGTCTTAGCTGAGAGATGTACGTTGTAAAGGGCCAGTTAAGCTTTCAAGGCCCTCGGAAGCATTATGGGTATATGTTAGCGCCCCGCGGCCTCCAACTCTCTCCAGATGGTGCGTTCCTTTGGTATCATCTAGGTATATGTTTTATCAAAGTTAGATCAAGTAATCGATATCTATATCCGCCCCATACCGTTGCTACATCAACTTTTTGTAGGAGAAATTGATCTTTACACCGCTCTGAGAGATGTGGGACTTTATCAGCTCCGAATCAATTGCATCACTGGACAAGAGAGTGTCATCGCCAGCTTTCAAACGATTGAAAAACAATGTTGACACGGCGCACGGTGTCCTCATGGGACTTGCTGTAGTTCTCTTCCTTCCACTCGGAGCACTCGTCATGAGACTCCCCGGCAGCAAGAATATGCTTTGGGTGCATGCTGCATGTCAGATCTTTGGATTGATAGTTCTCATATTGGGATTTGCAATGGGCGTCTGGACTAGTATTATCCATACGGAGGTATGCCTCTGCTGCTCCCTGGCGAAATTTATTCATACTCAGAGCACACTCTCTGGGGCCATGTCACATCCCAATGCTAACGCAGCCCGAACCAGATCTATACCGATCGGCATTCTATCCTCGGCACCGTCATCGTCGGTCTCTTCCTCATCCAACCCGCCCTCGGCATGATCCACCACCGCAACTACGCCTCTAAGGGCCGCCGCACCATCTGGTCCGACCTACACGTCTACTTTGGCCGCATCCTCTTGATCCTATCCATCGTCAACGGCGGCATTGGGATTCAGTACGCCGCCAACTCCCCGAACGGCGAGATCGGATATGGTGTCACGGCTGGCGTCATCTTCCTGGTGTATGTTGGCGTAGCTGGGCTCTGGTATATGAGGAGGCCTGGTAAGGAGGAGGAGCAGAGTGGGGATGATGAGGTCACACAGGTAGAGGCTCAACAGGATAAATCTGAGTGACGGAGTGAGCATGTCGATACGGGATGGGAATTATAAGACAAATGTGAGGCTGTCTTCTCAAGGCAGATATGGTAAACAGCCTTTCGGGGGAATATAACCGTTGCGGCAAATGTGGGCCGTTCCAGGTAGGTTTCATAGTAGATTGATAGGTGATGAAAGGTATAAATAGATGATAACGACACTACAAACATTCTTTGACCTCTCGAGTGACATTTTCCTTGGTCAAATCTAGTCCTGTCAACCACTGCCATACCTTGATTGTTCCACTGATGTATCTCGTCGTCGGTGCTTTCATCCTTTGAATATGGGCCGGGCCAGCCCAGAACCATTCCTTGGAATTGACTTATCCTTCGTCAGTTATATTTCATTGAAGATTTTCTCTACAGTCATGATAACCGGGAGCATTCTATCTTTGCGTCGATTTTCAAGCTCCTAGCATATTCTCGTAGCTGGAGCAGACGATGGGTTCCCCAGACTAATACAATTAGAAGCCACAGCAGCAGCTCAATTTACATGTCAGCAGCTATCACCAAGTGAGTGCGACAACACGCCTCCCACAAGATTGACTCAGCTAGATCAAATAGCCCCCGAGTATAAGAAATAATACCTGGTTGATAAAATAGCAAAGTATGAGACTCTGTCGCCAGATCCCCGAATTGATTTTTTGCACCAGAAGACTGTTGAAGTCTAGCAATCTTTTCCAGACTGCACCCGGCTTCTTTCTCAAAATTAATCGGGTACGCCCACTACACCAAGTGAAAAGTTTAATGGATCTTGATGAGAAGCTTATAAACAATAGTATCTCGGACGCAACCATAGAAGCATAACCTGTGGTGATAGAACTGAAGCCTTCAGAGAAGCTCTTCCGACCTATCTTTGCAAGACAATATTCCGCGGGCGTGCCAGGTGCCGTTACGCTCACACAATTACTGCCTGATGCCAGGAGCGCATTTGCGGGCATTATTTATAAAATAACCATAAATTCAACGCGGATAGTGGAGTCCTCGACGAACGAGCTGTTCGGGACACTGCATGACATATTTGTGTGCGCGGAAACGAGACAATTCTGCTACAGATTCCAGATAAGATCCAGAGAAACCCAGAGAAGTTTACAGCAAGCAACTTCTACTAAACGAAGCATTTGAGTATTTCTTTAGTGAAAAGTGTGGTCCGCCGGGCGGCGGTGCAACCGCTGGTGACACGATTAAAAGGCCGTCAAAGCCGAATGATGTGGTAGCCGATGATATATTTCATGGAGGCTATTCTGCATTTGCATTCATATTAAACGTAGTTAAGTGAAACAATTAGAGTGTTTCAAAGGCAGTCACCGATGCTAGC
The DNA here is from genome assembly GCA_000827325.1 of Oidiodendron maius Zn. Taxonomy (NCBI): domain Eukaryota; kingdom Fungi; phylum Ascomycota; class Leotiomycetes; family Myxotrichaceae; genus Oidiodendron; species Oidiodendron maius. The sequence continues at coordinate 288,715 of KN832884.1, read as the reverse complement.
AACCTTTGTTCACACCATATATTAATATTCTAGAACGCCATGTTGAGCTCTTTGTTTTACACATAAAGGAGATTATATTGTAGTGACCACCACTTCTCCGAATATGTTGATAAATCATTCAGATTACGAATGGACAGGCTGCCGCTTTCTATTTCTGCCTTACTGTCTGCTGATGCTTTGATGTTCTGCTCTCCTGACAAGATATTGGCTTGTTCAGAATCACAGCTCCTTACTTTCAGCTCCAATCATATTGATGGTGTATGGCCCCCATTGAACTGAAAGCCACTGATTGTTATCTGTAGTCATTCGAGTGGCCAGCATTCAGCTTTTGGAATTAATACAAGAGGAAGAGGAACGCATAAAGAGTATGAAAGTGAAGGCAGGAAACGCAGTTCGTTACGAGCTTCTATAGACTGGACCCTTGATTTTCAAGGAATAAGAAAGAGACGGCTTAAGCTTCTTATATTTTCTTACCACAGAGCAGAGGGCACATGCTGATGTTGAAAAAATAAGCGGAATGATTACATTTCTAATGACAATCTATGGTATCTGCATCTTCACCACACTCACTCTCGTTCGATCTCTCCCTCTCCCAACACGACAACCATCAAAAGCAACAGCCCACTCCGCCCCAGAATTCATCGCAGAATCCGATCCAATCCTCTCCTCTCCAATCAAAGCCCAAATCCATCCACCCTACCCAATCGGGCAATTGAACCCACTCCCAGCACCCATTGGCTCGGTCCGCCCCGTCTTTCGGCAACCCCCACCTGCCCCCCTTTTCCCAATGGCCAATTCCAGTTAGACACGTCGCTTACGGCTCCCATCCGCCCCACCTATCAAGCGCGCACGTTCACCCCCCCTTTTATTCCCCATCTACCGGCCTAGACGTGGCACCAAAGGTGGGGGAAACTACTGCAGGAGGCGAACGGTTGAATGCAAGCTCCAAGAGAAGAATATGATTGCAGGGCGGACGGGACTGATTGTGCCCAAATGTGTGAACTCGTTCATGTGATTGGTATGCTATAATAATAACTATGTGCTACTGTACTGTAATGTAGGCCGTAAGAACCCGCGAGGTTATTCTCTCTTCTTCCGTGGTCTTCATCGCTGAAATGTGTATCTCCCATCCCCGATCTCGCAGTCCAATGTCTGTATGCACAAGCCCAAATGTAAGGAGAAAAGAGAAAAAATCAGGAAATAATGACATGGCAAAATCCAACAAAAACGCCTCCAAACCAGACCCAGACCCAATCTAATAGACCGCCCAGACCCAAGTGACCCGTCCGTACCAAACTCCAGACGTAAATGAGAACCCCAATGAACGAATCAAAGACGCGTGAAAATCCGTCACGTACTCATGCATTCATGCCCCATCGCCAGACATAAACTCGAGAGGATCGATGGCTGGTTCATCAAGATCACTCCCACTTCCCATCAGCACCTGCAATCCTCCTCCCGGAACTGCTCCCCGCGCCATACAGCATCTCCATCAACTTTCCCCTCTGCCTCTCCCTCACGCCTCCCAAGTAGCCCCCCACCTCCTCCAGGCCCCGGATCTGCTCTTCCACTCCCAACGTACTACCATTCGCTCTCAGCAACGGACTCACGAGTTTGCGGCGTAGAGATTCGAGATTGGCCTTCAGCGTAAGTAACTTCCCGTTATGTTCTAGGAGGATACTCTTGTTCTGCACGGTCTTAGCGCGGATGCTGCCCAAGAGTTTCCTATTCTTCTCAAATTTCTGCAGCGTGTTCGCGTTGGGGCCGAGGATCTTTGCCCATAGAGAGGACAGCATGTCGTCCTGAGCGGAATCCTGTGCAGATGACTCCCGGATCACGGTGCGTGCGAGATTCAAAAACTGCCTATCGATGGACTCGAAAAGGGAGAAGATGGCGAGAGAGTGCTGGAGTTCAGAATTTATGGCCTCTTCGAGGATGGTCAAGAACTCCGTGAAAGTGCGCTGCAAGGTGGCGCGCGTGCGTTGAGGAGAAGTCATGCCGAAGACGGAGGTGGTGAGATGGCCGATTGCAGTGGGCGCTCCTGTGGACCTCTCAAAGAGGCCCCAGCGGCTGAGCATAGCATGAACATTGTCGAAGACAGAGGTGATGGGCGATGGCGGGCGTGTGAGAAGTTGCGAGAGCTCGCGCTTGGCCCAGTCCATGACGATAAGGATGCTGTTGAATGTTAGCTTTCGTTTCAAAACAATAAAAATATATCAAATTGAGGATAACCATACCCATCTACATCGCCATCTACATTTGCAAAAAATCTCGTGAGTTCCAGCGCTAAGGTCTTTAAACTCTCACTCAGATCATCGAGCTCTTTGACAATGATGGGCGCAGACGTCATATTCGTCGAGCGTACGCTCTCGCCCAGATCCCAAACAGCAATGCCAGTTGCCTGCAGGTCACCGATCTGCTGGACTCCGTTCTCGGAGTAGAAGATCAGGGGTTCAAAAGCTTTGGCCAGACCAGCAACTTTGACGAGATCAGGCACCGGCTGAGGCGACGCTGGTTGGAACAGAGTGCGCAGAGAGAGTATCGATATCAGGGCGACTACGACTGAAAAGCCAAGTGACGTCCATGATCTCGTGATTCCATCAAATCGACTCTTCATGAAGTAATATGCCGCTTCGAACGGTTCGGTGCGATGTTGCACTTCCGCTCTGACAGCAAATCGAATATCTAGGCGTAGTCAGTATATCTGTATCTCACAACATCTTATCAAACCAACACCAAGTATAAAATACCTACAATTATTAGTACTCTCCCCCTTCCCGTTCCCAAACACATCAAACTCATCCACGGCGCCAAACCCCTCCGGCGCCGGCGTCCCCTGCTTCTCCGGCGAGAGCGATCCGGTAGGCAACCGCGTCCTCAGCGCCGCCGCCAGCGTCTCATCCTCTTCTTCCTCACCCTCATCCGCGCTCTCAAACGCCGGGCTGCTCTCGCGCGAGCTCAACCCTCTACCCACTCGGCCCCAGAAGCCGCTGCTTCGGTGCCCGTCGCGGTCGCGGCGCCACGCCGGCGGGCTGTACCTCCCGTCCGAGGGCGCCAGTGGGGATCGCGAGCGTGAGAGGGAGCGAGGGGAGCGCGAGTTCTCGGAGCCGCTGTCGGAGCGCGAGCGCGAGTGGTGGTGCGGCGGGAGCATGAAGCGCGGGGTGGGCGAGGTGCGTCCGATCGAGCTGCTGCCGTGCTCGAAGTCTTGCAGCGAGGCGTCTAAGGAAGGATGGTCGTCGAAGAGAGTCTCGAGCTCTTGCAGCTTGGAGGTGGCCATGGTGCTTGCCCTTGCTCCGCCTTCTGCTGCTGCTGTGCGGAAGCTGGGTATCACGGCCAGTGTGGCGTGGTTGCGGGTTGTTGCGGACGTGGACGACGTAGAGGTAGGCAAAGGTCAGGGTCGAGAGGGCGATGAAGGTGCTCGGGGCAATGGTGATGGAGATAAGGGCAACGTTAAGGCGGTTCTCGATGGTGAAGATGGACATGACCCCCGGCGGGGCCTGGAGATGCCTGAACGGAATGCGCGTGACCCGTGACTCGTCGCAGGTGGTCAAGAATGAATGGGCGACTGATACCGGAGAATCAGAGAGAGATCCAGACTCGAGATAGAATGGTTAGGCCGAGCAAAGAGTTGGGTAGAGAGAGAAGATGGTTGAAGAGAGGGAGCAGAAGTATCTCTGGACGTGGGGTTGGAGATGTAGGACCAGGGCCGCATCCCCCGCTATTGGCTCTCTACCCATCTAGAATTCCCAGCCACTCTCATCAGTTCGTGCCTCTTTTCCGATTGGACGGCGGCGGCAGTTCAACGCGACCGCATTAGCCTGCACGTCGCTGTATGGCTGCGTGTATTTGGTTGTGTGTTGTCGGCCGCATTGGTGTTGACCACCAGTCGGGCGGTGGTCAAAAAGGCGGTGGTTGGGCCGGAGGGAGGTGAAGTGGCTGGCGACCAATCAGCACGCGAGGATTTGTTGTCGACGCGAGGGACTGAGGGACTGAGGCAGCCAATGATTTGGGGTCAAAGGGGGCTGAAACATCAAAACAGAGCTGCTTTTCGTGTCTGTCTGCGTGCACTGGATGGGAGTACTTTATATTTGGTGGCGACTACTCAATACTTGGGGTAGAGGAGAAATACGGAGGGACTACTGCCTAGAGGAATGTATCGTCACCCTGGAAGTCACGCATCAGACACAAAAACATTCATCGTAACCCATCCGTATCACGATGCCATGCTGCGCTATGCCATGCTATCCTCTCCCAGATGCTATATCTACACGTCCCTGCACAATAAAATCCCAAGGCTTCTTCCTGGCTCGCTGTCCCTCAAACAATCCTCCAAGATTATTACATAAAGTGCGTTTCGTATGTTTATCTTCCGCCGGCCATCACATCCCGGTAATATCCCAGGCTCAGCTCAACCGTGTGTTTCAGGTACGTATCCTCCGTCAGCGGCAGCCGTAGCACCTTCGACAGGTCTGGTTTCTAGGCAGACGTGTTAGTATGAGTTCATCCCATCTCTGTTTATTGACATCAGACATACCTCGCCGCTCTTTCGTAACGCGACCACCGTCTTGGCCACCATCGCGCTCATAGTCTGGACAGCCACCCTCTCCATGAAGTCGGCGTTACGCGCCTCCACCACTGCCGGCAATCCCGCGAGCAGCCTCTCGAGCACCGCGTGGTCCACACCCATGCCCTGCTTCTTCTCATCCATAAGCTGCAGGAAGTCAAGGTATATCTCCCCGCCCCTGTGCCACTCCAAGATCGCGTTCTCCTTGCCTCGGAAGCCCGCTAGCAGAGCGCGAAGGGTCTCATAGTCGGCCTCGACGATGCTCTTGGGCGCCACATCCTTGGCAAACGTGCGGTGCGCCTCGTCGAACGATCCAGCACGGATCAGGCACTCGACTTCCCCTTGCGGATCCTTCTTCACGCTGCGCATGTACAAGGCCTTGGCTTCCCAGATCCATGAGGCGGGAATCTTGAAGTCGTGCAGCAGCGTTGCGAAAGTCTCACTGTCTTCCACACCAATCCGCGCGGCATGCTGGGCGAGATGGTTCTGGACCTGCTTCGCTCGCACTGTGGGAGAAGAGAGGTGCAGAAGGACGAATACAGCCTCGAGCCAGCTGCCTTCGTTATTGAGCTGTGAGGCAAAAGATAGCGTGGCTTGGTCGGCCTTGTCATCTGCATCAGTAGTGTAATTTATCACACCAGATGCAGTAAGAGCTCGACTCAATTGCCAAGACAGCCTAGTATCGAGAGGAGACAGCTGAGAGTTTTCAGGTCGAATAATGCCCTCGAGATCAGAATCCTGGAAAGCATATAGTCTCAACAGGCCCCATAGTAAATCCTCGCGGTCTTCAAGGTCCTCATCTTCCCACAGCGTCGGGATCTTCTGCTCCACATACCACGCCTGCGGTCGCGCAGGCTCGAAGTCCTGGGCAAGGTCCTCGGCGAATTTTTGAACCGCAACGTCCAGATCTTCGCGAGCTAGGATTCCGTACCACAGTCTCAGGCCGAATGCCTGTCGCCAATCAAGCCCAAAGCGCTTTGAGATGGAGAATGACTCGATGCGATCTTCGATCGGCGCCCCTTTGGTCCCGTCACAAACACACACGTTACCAGCGAGGAGCTCATAGATTACTCGGATGGGTTGACTGAATTCTGATAGAACACGAGACTTCTGCCACTCCATGAGTTGCTCTCGCATGTCCGCTCGCATGCTCTCCTTGCCTCCAATTTGTGCAACTAAGGTTGCAAGGTGAAAGTTCTTGCCACTGACAAGATGCCCACATGCATCAGCCACTCTGTGATCAGAAAGTGCCGCAATGGCCTTCTCCTCAGCCGTTCGTGCCATAGCGACTTGCTGAGCAGCAGTTTGCTCGACCAGCTTCTGCCAGAACGCCGAAAGCCCATCCTTGCGTAACCGATCAGCTGCCTTCGGGACTTCTGCCAGTTCCTTGGGAACTTTGACTTGGTCAAAAAGGACACTAGCGAGCTGCCACACAAGCTTCTCGTGCGCCGAGGCAGGATTCACATCGCCCCGTTCATCGCACAACTCTGCAAACGAAAATCCTTCGCGGAGACGCGCGAGTGGGATACCATCAGAGTCATCGATAACAGTCAGGGTGATATGTTTTCTAAGATGTTCTGCAGCCGCCTAGTATATATTAAATTTGGAAGCTCGTAATTTTATGTCCAGAAGCTTACCTCGTTGGAAAACTTGGCAAATCTCACGTCTCGGTTGTCCGAGACGACGGACCCTTTCTGAATCGTAAGCAAACCATCCCGCTCACCGTCCTTACCAGAAGCTGTGCCGAACGACTGCGGCTTAGACACAGCCGCGTAGACCAGCGTCCCGTCCGGGCCCCAGCTGGGTCTCATAGTATCGTGGAAAGCACGATCTGAGGGCGTCAAGGTGGACAGATCATTATCGACCAATTTGGGATTCTTCGCATGAGTGAACTGTAACACGATGATAATTTAGTAAATTTACTTAATTTTTGCTTACATACATGCGTGGGCGCAACTGACGGCCCTGGCTTCTTTGTTCCCCAAAGCACCGCTGTATCAAATTCAAGAAGGGACACCAACCTCGTAATCCATACCCTTAGCAGAAACCGAAACCTTCGCAGCCCTGACCGGGCTCTTTGTCTGGCCAAACAGCGAATTCATCAAATCAATACTAGTGGCAAATCCACGCCCATCAGATACCACACGGCTTCTTGCCGCCGGAGCGGGCTCATTCTCAGGTCTTGATGCTTCTTCCACATCGATCAGGCTCTTGAGCAACGCTCGATCTTGCTTCAGGGGGCTAATGGTAGTCGTGAGTGTACCTGTCCAGTCGTTCCCGGCCGTGAAGTTTCGTTTCACTGGTGATGCCGAATTCTTAATAGCTCTCATCCGTGCCCGCATAATCCCGCCCGGTGTATCCTCCGCAATACCCATGCCATCCAGCGAGTCATTATCACGCTCCGTGGTATTGTCGGCCTGTGGAAAAGAGCCCGCCATCTCTTGGTCCACAATACCGACAGATTCCTCATCAACAAAGACGTCATCGTTGTCGACTGGCTCTTCAACGCCGTCTTCGGACTGTGAACCCACAGAGCGCTCATCTAAAAAAGACTGCTGTTGCTCATCATAGTCCTCCATATCAATTTCTTCGTCATAAACCTCCTCATCGTCGAAGGCGCCAGGGAGAACCTTCTTTCTCTTGAACTGGAACGTGTCATCTGGATCCCCATCGGTTCGAGTGACTTGGGATTCAGTCGAAAAAGACTCGTCATAGTTTCGAACCGGAGTACGGCTCTTGGGAGTAGTGTCAGGCGGCGCACTAAGAGTGCTCTGGTCGAACTCACTCATTCCATCCGCGTCAGTGTCATCGTCATCAAGATCCAATGCGTATGTAGTGAAGTGGTCAACTTGGAAGGACCAAACGCCGGTATCCTTCTCATAGCTAACGAATTTGGTGTTTGGAACCTTCTGCAAGCGATCAATATGCTTCTTGAGTCTCGGGCCAGTTTTTTCGCCAATTGGTGTGCGCTTGTCCTTCCCGCGGGGCCATGAGTTCTGCAAGGAGATAGTAGATGGAACATTGAGTCCTTTGCCGCGAGGAGGTTTCTTCGCGGCGTTCGGGTAGACTGTGGCAGATCGAACGGTCAGGACGACAATATTGTTGAAGATCTCATCTAGGTTGATGTCTCGTAGGTCGACCACAGAGAAGGTGACATGACCAACACCATCACGTCCAACTGTAAAGTCGACAACCTCCTTGCGCTGGTCTCTGGTCATGGCCTCAATTTCAGCCTTGCTGGGCTTCATCCAGTACTGGCCTGGCTCTTGGTCCTCCAGGCTCGCGGGGCTTGTGGTTAACGCGGGAGTAGGTGCAACATCCTCCTCGTGAACAATGGCAAGCTCGTTGTTGCTCACTTGCTCCATCTCTGGCGCGGCTACCGTACCATTTGTTTTGGTGCCGTTGGTTGCAGGTCGAGGTCGCATGTAGCCCAACTCTTCGGAAGTAGGCGTTGCATTATTTTGTACCTGTTTCAGAGGGCTCGAGGTGCCGTTCCCATTTGCTAAGGTGCTGGAGTCGAATGAGACGCGCTTCTTGAGTATGCCTCCGTTAGGGGTTGCTGGTGATTGTTGGAGGTCATCTTTTGGCGGCGAGAAGAGGTCTGAGCGAAGGCTTCTATTAATGACCAACTTCTTCATGCTTCCAGTGCTGCCGTAGTGTCTAGCGCTGGGGCTTGCAGAGAATGCGCCAGGTGCAAGAATACTATCCTCCGCATTGAAGCTGCGACGGAGACTGCTAGTAGAAATACTCTTGCCCAATGTTCTGCCCATAGTACTACCAAGCAAGCTGCCGCTGAAAGTTGCGCCAGGGGTACTAGCCGCACTTGAAACACTGTTTGGCGTACCGTAATTGCTGTATGAAAATCCAAATCCACGTTTGGTGGGGGTGCTGAAGCGTGACGTAGAGGCGGAGTTCAACTTATACAAAGGAAGTGCCGCGGTCTTCTTCTGCTTGGCGCTGCTGGAGAGCGGCGTCGCCAGTGGACCGGGGTTGTTAATTTGGGACGACGCTAGGTTGGAGAAGAGTGACGCATTACCAAAAGCAGAGCTGTCATTGATGCTGGCCGTGAGCGACTGAGGCTGCTGATTCAGCTGATTCTGTTGCGAGCTTCCAAAGAGCGAAGATCCGCCGAAGAGGGAGTTCGAGGGCTGTGGCTGCTGCTGCTGTTGCTGATTGCCGCCAAGACTGCCAAACAGTGTTCCGCCTTGTTGCTGAGTGCCAGAATTGCCAAAGAGGCTGGATCCACCTTGCTGGTTTGATTGGGGGAACAACGACGGCGCCCTCTGTTGGTTGTTAGTGTTGAGATTGCCAAAGAGCCCACCAGTCTGCTGTGGCTGTTGGCCTTGATTTTGGTTTTGGCTCCCAAATCCGCCAAAGAGACCTGTGCCCCCAGTATTCGTCTGGGTATTTGTAGAGCCGAAGAGGCCTGTACCGGTTGCCGGTGCCTTCGGGGCGCCAAAGAGGCCGCCAGTATTCTGTGCCGTCGTAGAGGCACCAAATGGATTACTTGCGTTAGCAGTAGACTGTGCGTTACCAAACAGGCCAGCACCCGTGCCAGTAGATGTGCTGCCGAATAATCCACCCGCCGGCTTTTGCTGGTTGTTTTGTCCAAAGAGAGATGTTGTGGCCGGCTGCGAGTTGCTGCCAAAGCCACCAAACGGGTTATTTTGCTGTTGTTGTTGCTGCTGTTGTAGCTGTTGCTGTTGTTGCTGCTGTGGTTGCTGCTGGCCAAATGCAGTGGTGTTTTGCTGCCCACCTGTGTTACCAAACAGCCCTCCAGAACCAAATCCTCCGGTAGTCGCGGTTGTAGAACCAAATCCTGTACTACTTGAAGCTGGTGCACTGGGTCCAAAGCTGAATGCTGGCTTGGCGGCATTGCCACCCCCAAACAGTCCAGTGCTTGATGACTGAGTATTTTGGCCAAAAGTTGTATTTGTTCCGGAACCAAATCCTCCAGAGGTATTACTTCCAAACAACCCCCCGGATGGTTGGGATGTCTGAGAGCCAAATAATCCGCCAGTAGCCGGAGGCTTTTGGCCAAATAGCCCACTGCTGGTGGTGCCTGATCCAAATCCAGAGGACTGTGACTGAGTCGTGCCAAACGCAGAGCCAGTCGTCCCAGCACCGAATGGATTTGTGGTATTAGTTGTACCAGTTGATCCAAATGTAGAGGTTGGCTGGTTCTGGCCAAAGGAGCCGAAGTTTGTACTGCCAAAAGCGCCCGGTTGGTTGCTTTGGTTGCCATATTTGCGACCCTGTGCGTAGTCCGCAAGTCTCAGTTCTTCGGGGGAAAATTTCTGGTATGGTTGTTGGAAGCTTATACTCTGGAACGAATTCTGCTGATTCGTAGTGCTATTCGGCTCCTTCTCGACGAAGGGTTGAAATGGGATACTGCCGGTGCCTTGGCACTCTCCAGCGTTCCCTCCCAGAGCTGTGGAGGCTGGGGCACCGAAAGCACCTGTCGTCGTGCCGCCGAAGGGAGTGCTAGACGTAGTGTTGCCAAAAGGATTGGATGTGGTAGTGGCACCAGAGCCAAAGCCAGTTTTGTTTCCAAACAATCCGCCCGAAGTATTGGAAGAGCCGAAGCCGGATGTAGTCGAAGCTGGCGCATTCGCGCCAAATCCACCAAAACCGGTCGAGCCTGATGTAGCCGTGCCGCTTCCAAACAAGCCGCCGCCAGCAGTAGTGGTTGTGCCGCCAAAGCCACCTGGCTTTGCGCCAAATGCATTATTTTGCGTCGATCCGAAACCTAATTTGGGACAGGATGTTAGCTTCTTTTTCAATGTTAAGACACGAAATATTGTCCAATGATGATTGCAATGCTTCCAGATCGCGATGTTTATTAGGAATAGACATTATTTCTCGCAGCCAGACAAAGCATGGCGACGCAGAGAGCTAAACGAAGGCGAGCATTATATGCCGGAGCAAGCATGGAACAGCGGTGGGATGAGAAGAGTCTACCGCATCGTCGACATACCTCCAGAACTGCCGAAGCCACCAGAAGTGCTGCCAAAGAGGCCGCCACTAGTATTGTTCGTGGTGCTCCCAAAAGCGGGCGCGGTCGTGGAGCCGAAGCCTATCCCGAGGGAAGATGCGGGTAAGTGATGGATTCGAGTTTGGTTCCATGGCTCTCCAGCAGCTCTCGCCTAGGTGAAACGGCGTGCGTGCGTGTGCGAGACATGTGTATGAAGGGGGGGGGTGGCGAGGAAAGAGGTGCACCTACCTGATGTGGTTCCAGATCCAAATCCGCTACCGAACGCAGGAGTGCTCTGTTGCTGGCTGTTGTTCTGGCCGAAGCCGCCAAAGCCTCCTCCAAAAGACATTGTGATGGTCTATGGGTCGCGGCAAGAGACCTCTGGAGTGGGTTGGGGTGCCAGTTGCGAAAAAGTAGTCGGGGGTAGCTGACGCGGGAACGCGCGACGAGGAAGAAGCTCGCGCTCAGTGCTGGTGAGCTCGGGCATACATCGAAAAGTAAGGAGGGTGGTGAGATCCGAATGCTCAGCCGCGAGGCCGCGAGTTGTGCCTGTCCGGGAGTGAGAAGGAGAGAAGGTGGTTGAAGGCGAGAAGAGCTGAGGTCGGGGATCGTATGTAGTTTTTGACAACGCGCCAGGAGAAGTTCAGTGCCACCCTTAAAGCTTTGGGTTAAGGTTCGCTTAGTCAACGAGTATGATGATCGCACCAATCAGCATGCGGGGATCGTGTGAGTGACTCAAAATACGCGGCGGAAAGCCTGTATTTATTGTTGCCTGGCGTAGAGTTCAGTATTACTGGCTGCCTGGGGGAATTGGCTGGCTGTGGTCAATTGTGGCCTTGGTGGCTGAGTCACGTGCTCCAATCTCTGACTCTTCTGCCTATATATCTCCCAATCTACAGGAATATCCCTAGATATTTGAAACAAATATCGGGCATTGTTCAATTGCGCCCAATGGCCCATGCTTTCGAGTCTCCTTTCCAAGACACCCGCCTAGCATCTCCCAGTCCGCCTTGGGCAAGGCATTCGGCTGCCCACGTCGTTGCTTACTAATCAGCGCGGTCTCCAGGAGCGCGTCCATCGAGATAGTCGGGTGGTCAAAGACAGGAAAAGAATCCCTAACAAAGCGCTCCCAACGTTTTCTCCCCGGAATAACGTGCACAATTACACTATCTCCTTGGTCGCCCCTCTACGACACTCACCTCCCCAATGGCCACAGCAGGTCATTACATCCCCACCGGTGGCTCTACCGGGCCTTACCCGCAGCGGCCGTATGGCAAACTTCCCCAGCGCAGCGGAGGCGGCTTCACTGCGTCCTCGACTCAAGACCCTCAAAGACAGGCTCAGGGCCAGGCGGGTGCGGCGGGGTCGTCAAATGCGCTGGCATCTTTAACAGACGAACAGCGCGAAGAGATTAATGAAGCGGTTGGTTCCCTTTCCCCCTGTTATAAGCTCCCGAGAAGAGAAAAAGTAAATCGCATAAGAGAACGAAAGAGAGAAAGACAACTATAAAACTCATGCAATCTTCGTGCAGAAACTAACATCCCATCCTTACAGTTCGCCCTCTTCGACCTTGACAAAGACCAACGCATTGACTATCACGAATTCAAAGTCGCCCTCAAAGCCCTCGGCTTCGACCTCCCCAAAGCCGAAATAGTCTCCCTTCTCAGCACTCACGGGACTCCGCCCGATGGCCATCCCTCCTCGCGCGCCGCCGCCGGCACAGCCCAGCAACCTGTTGCCCCAGGCCGACTTCTCCTCGGTCTCCCCTCCTTCCAAAACATCGCAGCAAACCTAATCTCCGCGCGGGACCCGCGCGACGAAATCCTACGCGCCTTCGCGCTGTTCGATACTGATGGCAAGGGAATGATTTCGCTGGAGGATCTGAGAAGGGTGGCGAGGGAGCTGGGAGAAGGGCTGGAAGAGGATGAGTTAGCTGCGATGATTGAGGAGTTCGATCTTGATGGCAAGGGGGGCGTGGGGAGGGAGGAGTTTGTGCAGATCTGCATGGGATGAGGCAAGGAGGGATAATGTAGGGGCCGGTTTAGGACCATGGAGTTCTTGAGAGAAGGGATACGCGCCCTCGACGAGGGGCAAGAAAAGGGGGGCGGATTCTGGGTGGGCTAACTAGCGCTTCATGTGATTATAATTGATTTACCTCCCTAAGCACGGCAAGGGAAAGCGAAGGAGTCAAGGAGTCCAGGAGTCCAGGCGTACAGCTCTTTGGGAATATGCATGGGGAGGCTTCATTCATTACCTAGGCATACATTCTATCAGTCACATCATCTACGCATCAGTCATTCATTCAATCTTTAAGAGTCGAGAATCTAATAGGTTTCTTAATTCGCCATCCACGCTGGTGGATTCATCCATTCCATTCCAGGCACTCACTCAATCTACGTACTCGGACGGCTCGAAAACGAAAGTTTCCACCCCATCTCCCCAAGCTCAGAAGTTAGTTCACACCCCACTTCACCTCCAGTCGGGACGAAAGAAATAAGTTATAATACCGTTTGCACGCCAGCTTTAAAAAAGAAAAATAGTGTGTGCGGCCTGCTGTCTGTCCACTGCTCTCTCCCTTTCTTCAACCGCGCACAAAGAGAAAATGCAACACGATCAAGTTCCCCGCGATGTGCTCCGTGTGTGTATTTACCTCCCGTTATTCCATTCATCACTCCCACATCCCCTCTCCATTAGCCTAGAATTGTATCAGATCTTGCCCAGCCTGTCCCTGCTGCTTCTGGCCAAAGGGATTATTCGACTGCTGCCCAAAGCCACCTCCAAATCCACTCGCCATGCCAGCTGGGCCAGTCGCGGCCGGGATCTGATGATTTGCAGTGTACGTTGTCTGCGGCATGCCCGTGAACTGGTTATGCAAGAAGGGATTGTTCCCCGTATGCTGATCATGGATTCTGCCCAGTCCAGCGCCAGCACTGTTAACAAACGTCCCTGGTGCAGTGTGCTGCGCGGGGATACGCAGGTTGCCAGTGTTGCCGAAGGTGTCGAGGCCGTCGCCGCCACCGGCCAGTAGCGCATTGAGCTTCGCCTCGTGTGAGTTCGGGTCGAGTTGCTGCTGCTGCGGCAGCGGCGGTGGCGTATAGGTAGAAGGGCTGTTGTACATATTGTTGGTGAAATTCTGTAGAGTCTTCTGCTCCTGGAGCGTCTGGAGGGACGGCTTGGCTGGGGTGGAGGCGGCGTGTTGTTGGAAGGAGGATGCGAAGGGGTTGTTGGAACCGGTTGGAGTAGGCTGGAGAGCCTGGGCTTGTTGATTATTGTTATTCGCCCATGGGTTATTGGTGCCAGGCTGCAGCGTGTGAGCAGACACTGATGGGGGAGGATAGGTGCTCGGAGTCTGAGATCCATACGGGTTGAAGCCGGCAGGCTGCAAGGTTTGCTGCTGTTGGAACTGCTGTGGCTGGATCTGCTGCTGCTGCCCATATGGATCAAAGGCATTAGATTGAGCTGCCAGACCATTAGAGTAGTTGGCGGGGAATCCAGTCTGCTGGGGCTGGAAGCCGGTGTTGTACTGGTTCACATAGCCCGTGGGCTGCTGCTGCAACATGTTCGGATCCACTGGGTTTCCAGACCAGTCAACAGCTGGCTGTTGCTGGTATCCCTGGTTGAAGCCGGTGGGTTGCGCGACCTGAACCGGATCATCGTCGAAGAGAGACGCCGCATTCTGGTCCTCTAGCTCTCGTCTCCGCAGCTCTTCCTCTTCTCTGCTGAGCTTGAGGGCCTTGGCGAGGTCGTCGTCTTCTGGTTCTCCGGCTCCTCCTCTGCTCTCACGCTTCCTCTTGTCTTCCTCTTCCTGCGCTTTGCTTGCCTCGATGGCGAGTCTGTACTCGGCATCCTCCTCGTCGGCGCGCTGGGCCCGTGGTGGGCGGTGGCGACGGGGGTCGTCCTGGGGCCGCTGGAACTCCTCGATGCCCGTAACTCTCGATTTCCAATTCCTCCGATCGCTGCGCTCGTTGCGCAGCCTCTCCTCGTCGAGAATGAGCGACGTCAGTTCTTTTGCGGACACGCGGACTAGCTAACGTCAGCACAATTCGCCACGTCTGAATTTTCACGACTCACCATTCTGTCCAACGTCGCGGCCCTCTTCATCGATGTACTGAAATTCCCTCAGGGTTTTAATGATGAAGAGGTTCTTCACAGCCCAGGTGACGACCAATTCTGAGCCCTCGTGGAGGCAGTAATCCAGCACCTTCAGGGCTTTTAGGACGTGTCGCCAATTCTTCCCTTTATCATTCAGGCGCTTGTCCAACATGTCCATGATCTCATAGAACTCGGTCGACCTGCATCATATTGTTAGGGCTGGTAGACATGGGTGGCGATTGTACCTACGAGTTGAAGGTCATCTGCGCGATCTCACTCATCTCTGTACCCGTCGGGCCCCAGGGATCATTGCTGGTCGCTGCCTGTAGTCAGTAATTGTCCAATGATGACTCTCTCATTATCCATACCATTCCGGACCTTGACCTGGACGCTGGAGTAGCCCTTGGTGACATTCCGCACGGTTCTCATAACCCGAGACATGATGGCGGTTGGGGGTTGTAGCGATGTTGGAAGACGGTGTAAAATAACAACCAGCTGTTCTGATCAACAGCACTCCTGGCGACTTGTCTCGCAGCGAGTGGAAGATGGTCGGTGGGGGGAAGGGTTGTCGTGTCGCCGCCTGAGAGATTGCGCCCAGGAAGCTACCTACGGTCGCGGTCGCCGCCTGACCGGAGAGCGAGGAGGGACAATGGCGAGGGCCGCACTGCTGATTCGAAAAGAGCGACTTCAGGAGATGCGGCAGTGGAGGATTAGGGAGTCACCTCGGATAGAGTGGGAGAGGGCGACAAGAAAGACGTGGCCGGAAGTGAAGTGTAGGAGAGTGAACGAGGACTGAAAGGTGGATGATGACGCCGCTGCTCCGCGAAAAGCAATGGGCCGGTGGCGAATGGCGACGAGGATTAGCCGACTCAGAACCTCAATCACACTAGGGCCGTCGCCGGGAACTCATGCACTACGTATATTTATAGATAGGGAATAAATTTTGCCGATGGAATAAACACGGCGACTACTATTTTGTGGGTTGTAATTCCGAGGCATGTCTTTGTTCTAATTGCTTTCGCCGTTGGTGTGGCGTTTTCTAGAAGCTGCTTATACACCCAAGTTGGTACTTCTATTTATGGATATATATGTGAAACCAGGAATTGGAATTGAAGGAAAGGACCAACTTTATGGGTATCATGTCGTAATAAGACTGTAATGTGTAATTCGTTGTTTAATTAGCCATATCCGATTTAAAACATTCCCATCATTCAGTGAGTGGTATGTCTATTCTCTATTATTTTCATGTAGGCCCCCCATTTTCCCGTACCATACATAGTAAAAGTAATCTTACATTAGCAGCTTAGACACTTGACATGCTCGGTCAGCCATATGCCTTATCGTAGAGTCTGTATACTTCAGATGGCCTATAAAGTAGTGGATATCATCAGAATGCCTCAATTCACATCGTTGGTTCAGAATATTCTCACCTCCAGCCTGTCCTCTAGTACCTCATCACTCAGCACTCTACTTCTATCAAACAGCAACTAATCCACCTTCATCAGCACCACCTGATGTGGCACTACTAAAACGTTTAGTATCTATACTGTACTGTCTACCTATCACTCTCCTATACCACATATAGCGCATCAATTAACACCAACACTCTCTTTAACTGCCTACCCTTCTCAATAATCTTCATAATGTATACACCCACTCAGGAGTTGAAGAGCATCAGAAGTATATCATCCATATCTGACGATCGGCAATAAGATTACTACTGTACTGAATATAAATAAGGCATTGTATCACTCCTGTGCATTAGATATGGGCTATGTAAAATCGTGAAGCTTTGCTCTCCCGAAGATGTGCCATAGTGTGGACATTAAAGAGCCTCAAGACCTACTAGCCGACCTCGGATCGGCGGTGTAGGTATAATACATAGAGGTATATATTTTAGGTATTGGGCAGTCTGCTGTACGACGTCTGTATGTCGGTACTGTGCAATACCGCTGTCCCAGCGTCGGTGTTACACGAAAATCTTCAATCTCAAGTACCTCCGTACTGTGCCAGATCGGTTTCAGGTCCGGTCGCCAACCGAGACCCATCCGCAACGCGCTGATATCCCAAGATCCTATCAAATCCGCACCAGCTTTACGGCATCGACCATTATAGCAACCTGCAATAAGCAACATCTTATCACACACCTAGATAGCATCTACAGTAGCTGGAAGCTGCCCCTCTATCGCCCCCTCCCCCGGTCGATCGCCAGTCACATCTTTCTTGTTCACTACCGAGTCGCAAGGCGAATGTAAGCGCCCAGATGCCCACTTGCCCGGGCCCCCCGGTCTTCTAGACGCAGACGACAGTGTTCAATTGGCTCAGATGCTTCACAAAGCACTGAGTACCAGCTCGAGCCTGCACGCTGGGAGCGCCCGTCCAATGGGGCCCGCGTTTCCATTTTTGGGTTCCTGCGAGGGCCTGGGGGGGTTGTGAAGGGAAGGGAGAGATTCGTCCAGCAGGAGCGAAACTCAAAAAGTGTCCGTGGGTGAGGGACCCCGACAGACCTTAAGGGCGACCCAGCCGTTCGACTTCATCTTCAACCTCCGATATCCCAGCGAGCCTCAAAAAGTTGGCTCTCCTCTCTCCTCCTCTCCGCATCCCCATCCCTCTCCAGATGCGCGCCGGGAGAAGCTGCCGCCTCACTAAAGGTGTGCTTTGTTGCTGTTGCTGACTGCCAAGGGGCTGCTGGTCGTCGCGATAGTGCTGGCACTCAACCCGCACTCGTCCAGAGGCAACAACCATGAGTGCGTTGCGGGACCAAGCTGCCCGTCGTCGATTAGATCCCCTCACGACGTCCATTCCTGCCCCTCCACAGCCAACTCCCACTTCGGCTTACTCGAACAATCCCCTGAGTGCTCAGTTCGGTGGCTACAACCCGCAGACGTGGACACCCGTGAGCGCTGTCCGCCAATACAACCCTCAGCAATGGATCGCATCGCCGGGAGTCCACGGGGATCGTAGCGCGCAGTATGCCAGGCACGATCCTGATAGTGAGCTCATTTACAGATGAATGCCCTCCACTAGCAACCATGAGGCTAACATACACTTTGTAGCAGTGACACCTGCCCCGCCCCCTTATTCTCCGCCAAGGAGTAATCGTCCAGCTGGGGCGGATGATACCGCCTCCTCCGGCATCTCTCCCTCCAACAGAGCTCCTCCTGCAAATGTATACCGATCCTCTCCTGAGGCAGGCTCAAGCGCCTTCTTCTCGCCCACAAGCCACTATAGATCATCCCCGGAACCTACCTCAACTGCCAGCTTCCATCCTCCCCCGCCCCCTCCAACTCGGCCGAGGCAGAACAGACCGCAGTCCATGCACTTTTTCAATGGCGCTCCAGTCACTGGTGGTGCCCCCCCTTCACCACTTCTCTCTCCAGGAATCAACCGCGAGTATGCCGCCAACGCAGTCCAACCCCAGTCCATACCTGCCGCTGAACCTTACGAAGACGGGCATGTTTTGCAGGTAGATTCGCGACCTCCTGCATCGCGCAGAGCTGCTTCAACCGGAGCTATAGACACCCCATCCAGCGCACGATCCCGAGCTTCATCGACATCGAGGCCGAGATGGGAACCAGGCATGCCGCTGCCGCCGCCTCCTCCATGCCCACCTCCACAATCCAGATCCCAGAGTGCCAATCGCTCCTCATCTACGGAACGGATAACGTCGCCTCCCACTCGACGGCCAGGGCACTCCAGCTCACTTGCTGTCTCGTCTCTAGGTCCCGTCCCACCAACCCCCGCGGGCTGGGTTGACGAGGATTCTTCATCTAGAGGTGGAAACTCCTCCAGTAGTACTCTCCACGTCGACACATCCAGCACAAGCTCGAGCATCGCTGCTCCGGAGTCATCTACTTCAGGCACTACCTCAGGCGGCGGCGCCTCTTCTGGCCTGAGCAGAACCGGCGCAGTAAGAGGGGAACCAAAGAGCATCCGAGAGAGGAGGAGCGAAAGTCGGACACGCGCAATCGAAGAACCCTCAAATAACCCTTGGGCAAACGCTATCTCGTCAACAGAACATATCGCGCCTCTCACAATTGTCGGTCAGCGGACAGGAGCAGCGGCGAGGACGCCTAGGAGCGCGCGATCCAACCTCTCAGAGACGCCTCGCACGGGTGAGATATCTGCTCATAGCACTCCAAGTCATGGAATAGCATCCAGAGGATCGACACCCCGCCCTCTAGCTTCTGCGAGTCGAACAGAAGCGTCCACTCCCCCTTTCTCACCCCTACCCTCCTCGGCCGCGATAGAAGCCTCGCTCCCACCAAAAGCACTGCCAACTCCGCCTCCGCAGTCAAGAGTAGCTGAATCCCCAGGGAAGCTGCCTGCGAGTGATGCCACTCCCTTGAGATCATCTCGCCCAACGTCTCGCCAATCTGTTGCAGATCAACTACATGTTGTGCCTCCAGCAGACCAATTCGCCCGCGCGGCCGCCGAGCGACATCAGGCCTTTGCACAGAAGGAAGCTGCCGCATCGAGTGATACTGAGCGCGTGCGTATATTCGCCGAGTTCATCGTCTCCGAATCTCGTCTCCGGCGCGAAAAGTATGCATCGGCCATCGACGCTATGGGTTCGGAGATCCTCGAGCTGACCCGCGACCTCTTTCGCCCTCCAAGCAGCCGGAGGGAGTCAGAGGTGTCGCGGTCGAGCGCTTGGACTCCGGAGTCCTCCAACGGGCAGCGATCGCATCGTGGTTCTATGTCCGGGATTAACAAGGTCGATGAAACGCCTCGCTCAGCCCGGTCGAACAAGTCGGTCAGTCCCGGTCCTGCTCCACCATCACCGGCGCAGTCGAGGATGGATGCGAATCACTGGAATAGCTATATGCCTTCATTATCACCCATTCCTAGTATGAGTGTGAGCGAAGCGCTGGATGGGTCAGATTCCAGGGGCCGGCCATCGAGTAGGTGGTGGGAAGTCAGTGATGCCGGCTCCATTGGGCAGCCAATGCGACTTGAGGGACGATCGAAGAGGGAATCTAAATATATGGGCTTACCGAAAGAGTTTCGCGAGAGGCTGCAGTATGAGGATGGTTCTTCGACCCCAGGCGCAGGCGATAATGGAGCGGGACCTAGCAACAGGGCTTCTTATGGTCCAAACGAGTATCCCCCTGAAAAAGTGGGTTGGCACGAACAGGCTCCTATTTCACCACCAGCCTCTCGAGCCCTGGCAAGGACCCCTGTACCTTTCTCTCCACAGCCTCCTGTCACACCCAATCCAGACCACTTGGATGTCTCCCGTCTCGTTACTCTACCTCCACCATACCCCAGGCACTATCCAGCTGTCAACAACAACCATCCTGATCTCACCTCCATCCGTACAACAGTGCGCAGTTTAAGTGACTTCACAGACGTCGAAGCTACCAAAGAGAGGTTCACGGAAAGTAGCAACCGCATAAAGGAGGAACTGGAAGCCGCGGCGTCCAAGCGGAAGAGCGCAATGCGGGCTAGCATCCAGCGAGAGATCGAGGCGGGAAATATGAGTTTCGCAGAAGCCGCAAAGGCAGAAGCTGACGCCAAGCATGCCGAGAATGACAAGACAAAAGCAGCGCTCAAGACCGACTTCGAGAACTTCCAAACCCAGGTTGTGTCCCCCATCAATGATCTGCTGCAGGACCGCGTAAAGCGAGCCAAGGAATTATTTGAGCAACTGCGCTCTAAACTCTTTGTAGATGGGCAGCAGTCTGATCCTACCTCAACGCAAGAAGAAGGCGATGAACAGCCCGAGCTGCTTGAAAAACTAAAACTGCTGAAGTGGATCTTCGAGGTGCGAGAACTTCTCGAAAAGGAACTGTACGACTTACTCAGCGACCGCAACAACCGATACAAGGACCTCGTGATCACACCGTATCGGTTGGCTGGCAACGAGGAGAAGGTCAACGGAGCGGCGAAGTTCTTCGCGGAGGATGCGCTGCGACGCCAGCTCACCAATGAGCAAGAGATCCTCAAGCGCACAGAGGAGTTCATGGACATCATCGAGGAGAACGTTGTCCGCGGCGTCGAAGTCCAGCTCTCTGCCTTTTGGGACATCGCGCCCCCACTCTCCCGGATCATAGAGAAGATTCCGTCTAGGCTGCATGGCTTCCAGATCCAGATACCCAGCGCAGAGTATGACGAGAATCCTTCGTACTTTGACTACCCGATGCAGTATCTCCACAGCTTGCTGGCTCACTGCGGGAAAAGTACCTATCAGTTCATGGAGAGCCAGACGAACTTGCTCTGCTTGCTTCATGAGGTGAAGGGAGGGGTGACGACTGCGAACTGTAGGCTCATGCGGACTCAGCGGGTGACGCAGGGAGAGCCGGACAGAGAGGTAGAGAGGGAATTGAAAGAAGTAGAGAAGGACGAGGAGATAAGGCTGACCGACGATTTAAAAGAGAAGGTCAAGACCGTTGAGGAGCAGTGGGACAGCGCTTTGGGCACCGAGCTGAACGTTGCCAAAAGCAGGATCCATGCCTTTTTAGTTGACCAGGGCGGGTGGATTGACGAAGAATAGAACATGGTATAATGGACGCGGGTGTTATTTCTGGGTGTATGATCATTGATCGTGGAATAATTCTTGAGGCGGTTTTTTGTGTAAGACATGCAGCAAGCGATCACGTATACCCTTTTGAGTTCAAAACTATATAACCAAAATGTGCCAATCTCTTGAAATACATCTGCATGTAAATAATACTGTGAGATTGAATAGTAAGGAAAAGAATGTATAACGAAAGATACATTGATGTCTAATTGAGGCCTTGCCGACAATTTAATTTGCACGAGGGACGAAGTTCTAAACTATGAAAATTTGATGAAAGACCCAAAATCGGTTTGATTGCTGGACTAACGAGGAAAGAAGACATGACAAACACTTAAAATACTGCAGATCATTCCTTAGCTTGGAACTTCTCTCGCCGCGACTTTCTCGAGGAAGACGTTCTGAAGAAATTTGATCAAGGAAATGAAGCGGATTTTGAATTTTGATCTGAATCAACCTGTCCCATCTATTTTTAGGACAGAAACATAGGGACCTCGAAGTTACTGACTTATAATCCAGAATTGCATGGACCAAAAGCACGAACTCAACTAAAGCAAAAAGTATAATCTGGATCACCAGTCCCAGAATCTATTCTTGGATGCCGCGGCCAGGGGACGGGAGCACACTTTCGTGAGCGGAGATATGACGCGGGCCTGCATGTTCTGAGATCTATTTTGGGGACTTCCATGAAGGGACTCTAGAAGCCCGGTATGCTGCATTACCGAAACCAGGAGCGGGAAGAGGGTTAGTATACGCTGGTGGTCGCAAACGGGCCCGTGACTCGGAACTAGGTGCCTGACTAAAAGTTCCTGCCTTCTGAAATCCTCCGATATGGTAAGAGTTGAGATATGATGGTTAATGACGGTAGACTCCTCCAGGAATCTCCCGTGGGTCACGGGTCTATAGCTTCCTATGTTGATCAGTAACCCATAAGCGATGACTCTGTGGTGGTATAATGCGGCGCATCTAATCTGCCAATCGGTGAATTGTAAAGGATTGCTCGGGGATGCCGAATTCAAGAAGGGAATATGTAAAGTGTGGGGAGAGGCTGAATAGTCTCAAATGCAAAAGAGACGCCAAGGAGCGTGAGTGAGGATGTGACTGAGGATGTCATGTGACGACTGCGGCACAATGGAACAATGGAACAGAAGAACCTTAAATCCTACATATCCCGTCCACATGGAAGGGGAAAGCGAGGTCCGGCGAGGTGCATCGTTCGGGATGCAGCTGGATCTTAAATGAAGGATGGCTCAGGAGTCGGCCAGGAGCGCTGGGGATCCTCTTGACACAACTGGCCTGTTTTGGTCTGAAGTTTTGTAGACGCGCGGTCTGGTTTGAGAAAGCATGAAATGCGAGTCATTATAGCCAGTTGCGCGTCAGTTTGGGACAAAATATAGAAACGGGAGATGGCGATCAACGGGTGCATGATGCGTTCATTTGTGCGGCACAGGTTCCCCAGCGCTTGCTTCGACGAACTGGCGCCCCGGCGCCTGGAGAAACGGCATGAAAAGCTTCGCGGGTGTGGCTATGTTAAACGCTGGGGCTTCCTTCAGCAGGGGCTCGGCGTCTCGCTCTAGCGTTCGATGAACCAGGTAGTGAGGCAGAGCATTAGATGGTTCGACGTACTGGATTTGGGTGTATGTGAGGAGGGCATTGTATATGATAATGAACGAGATGATTTTGTTGTTGCTGTTGAAGCTTTAAGATGGTAGCCTTGCGTTTGTGGTCGGTGATGCCGCCGGATCAGCCGAGTGGCTGGTGTCTCAGCCACAAACTATGCACTCTGCTATTGCAGATTCGTGCGTCCAGAGTACTGGATACCTCTGTCCGAACGCGGAAAGATTCCAGGCAGCTATTATATTGTACACTGCGAAGGCACCACAAGCCGGTTATGGTTAAAAAGCGGAACGAGGCGTTCAACCTTCGTGTTCCAGCAGAGCAGGTATATCCGGAGAATCGACCGAGGCGAATCGTCAAGCCGAACGCACGGTTGAGCTGAAGACAATATTGCACCAGAGCCAGTGGTGGCGCCTGGAGACTGCGTAGCCGATGTCGATCTGCGACTGTCTCTGCGTGTCTCTCGTCCAAGCCACAATATATCCCCGGTGCAGTACGTTGGCCACACCGCAAAACCAAGCCGAGCCAAGGTGCGGCCAGCGGAGGCCCATTAATGCCGAGGGGCAAAACATCGCCAGAAGCTGCGTATTTGCAGAGCAGTGCAAGTAGAGACGCCTCGGCATGGCGAAGCTGAGGGCGAGATGCAAGCAGCGCCTCGCCCACATCGTCATCTATCAGGTGGCCACCTAGCTGGCTCCAGCCCTTCGAGCGAATGGAGCCGTGATCTTCAGCTGTGCGAGACACGCAGTAACACGGCCCTCCTCTCCTAAGACACTGACCGCTGCCGGGTTGCATCTGCGCATCGTAGCACTCTCTGCCTGATCAAGGGGCGAGTGGTGGGGGGATCATCACATATCATGGCGGAGGTCATCTCCTGGATGTGAATGCTCCCTTCTCCCTTCCCCTGCGTACGACCTGTCCTACTTGGCAGGTCTCCTGAGAAGCGACAGCGAGATAATCGTCGTACTTAATCCCCATCCACCCATCTGTGTGCATCCTGCAGTCTGCACGGCTGCAAATTATTCTGCAACTCTGCACGTCTGCATCGCATTTCTGTGTGTCTTTGCGCACCCCCTATTATCTTGCTTGCGACGGTGCACGCCGACATCTATTGGCGGTCTGTTTGATTACCAGAGACGACTCAACCATCCTCGAGTCAGAGAGTGGCCAGCAAGATCAGACTGCTCGTTTCAGTTTCAAGTGTCGAAGAGTGGGTGCTGTGCTGGCCCGTGAGTGCTGGACAGGAGAGAACCACTCAAGAGGCATTCAACATCATCCACATCCATCAGCACCTGGACCATTCGACCACAACTCCCCGAACCATCGCCAGCAGGGCAGCCAGGGGCCCGCATCTCCAGTGCCCTCTCTCCTCCCAGCCGGTCATCCCTTGAAGCTTCCATCGTGGCCCGGCAGGCTGAAACTGCAGGCGACTCCGTAGGGCCCCTGCAACTGTGCACCAGGAGAATCATCCCTGGCCCCTCCGTTGAGAAACGTCGCCATCGCCGAGTCTCCCAAACCAGCGCCTAATCTCTGCGCTGCATGCGCAGGGCCAACCAACTGCCCTTCGTCAGTGCCTCTCCTTACTGGCGGCCCGAAATAATCTGAAATCGAGCTTCTCTGGAGGCGCGGGATACCCTGGATTGGTTGGGCGGGAGGTTCACTCTGTGAAAACCTAGACTCGGGCCTGCGCAGCATCAGCACTGTATCCTTCGCTCCCATCCCCATACATAAACCGGCCAGCCCGTCACTCACCTCCTCACGCCCCTTACAAAAGAGGATCCCCATCGCCGTCGGCCCTCCTCATCCCCCCTCCTCCCGCAATCCTCTTCACTTCCTCTGTTGAACGCCGGTTGTTCTTCACAGTTGTAGTTGCGGTCATCCACAAGGAGTGCGGGCCACGACTCACCTAATCCCACAGGAGTCCAAACCGTCCACGACTACACATCCAACTCTCATCCCACGCATTCCCATTTACAGTCTGCGCCCTATCACCGTGCCTTGTCCATCGTTAATCGGATCTGAGATCGAGGAATCTCTTCGTGGCCTGTACCATCACCTAATTTTCCTGTTAGCCATTGCAGCCACGCAGTTGGTATCAGAGACAAGGCCAGCCTTCCTACCACGATCCTTATTACCCTTTTCGCATCATCGCCATCGAACACCACTGGGACGCTTGGATTTCCGCCGGTCGGAAGCAGACGAACCCTCATCACCTATTCCTCGCGGATTGCAAGACTCGACTCATCACCAGTGGTGAATTCCTTCTCACCGCATTAATCGCCAATATCGTCAGCCTTCTCGTTCAGCCTTTCGCTTAGCCTTGACAATAGAACCACGGCCATTGTCCTACGACAATCCCTCCAACTCCACAATAACCACAATACTATCCACGCGGACAATCCTATTAACTATCTCGTCGACATATTACTTAACTTCTCCCCGCGCTACATACTTCTTAATCCCCATCCTTTCTTGGTTTCTTCACACCAATCCAATAGACCAAGACACTCGCTGCAGAAAAATACATCTCAATATGGCGTCGTCATCCACCAGCCGCGCCTTGAACGAGGCCGCCCTTGATCACTTCATCTACACACCTGTTAGCTCCCAGATGGTGAGCTACCTCGCAGTCAAGGCCCAGGAAGTCATCCAATGCACGCCGGCTGCCCCTAATCAGCAATTACCGACTCCCCCAGACACCCCACCACACGATTCAAGTCAATCGCACCCTGACTTACCCTCGCTCGAACGCTTCATCAGCTCGCTGGTGCGTAAGTCCAACGTCCAAGTACCAACCTTAATGTCTACGCTCGTCTACCTCGAACGCCTCAAGCAGCGCCTCCCTCCAGTTGCCAAGGGCCTGCGCTGCACGGTTCATCGCATCTTCCTCGCAGCTCTCATCCTCTCCGCCAAGTACCTGAATGACTCCTCCCCAAAGAACAAGCACTGGGCCGACTACTCCAACGTGCGCGGTTACGAGCCCTTCGGCTTCTCCCGCACCGAGGTCAATCTCATGGAGAAGCAGTTACTCTTCCTCCTAGATTGGGATTTGGGCATCACTGAGGACGACCTGTATCACCACCTCGACCCCTTCTTGGCTCCCATTCGCGCTGAGATCCTCCGCCATGAGGAGCGCATCCGCTTAATCGAGAACCAGAAGAGGCTGGCCAAGCAGCAGGCACGCCTGGAGCAGGAGACTCGCCGCCAGATGGAGCAGGCCAGCCAATACTACTACGCCAAGGAGCAGCAGGAGATTTACAATGGCCATGTCGTCGATCCTACTGGTACAATAATCCGTCCTGTAATGAGGGCCCGTTACGACTCCCCTCCATCTCCAACTGACATCCCCGACTTGGCTATGTCTCGCAGTGGCACTGTCGACTCCGTCTCTTCTTCGGGCTCCTCATACACGTCTCACGGTTCGCGCAGTGGTACACCACTCTCCTCCATCGGCAGCTACACTGACGAGCTCGAGCCCGGCTACCTCTCTCGGGGCTATAGCGCCTCCCCGAGCACGCACGTTGTTCGCGATGTCGTCCACGTTCGCATGCATGGCGAGAAGCACGCCATGCTCCCCTATGAAATCGAGCGCGAGGAGGTTGCCGACAAAATGCAGCCCTCCAAGAAGGCCAAGGTTATGAGCGGGAATATATTCATGAGGTTTCTTAATGGGAGCTCACAACCACGGTCGTAATATCACACACTTGCGCTGATAGCAAACACCACCAAACGAACGAATTTCCTTTGTCCTTGATTTTTTCTCACTCGTTTCTCTGCATCATAGCATGGCGAAATTGATCACGGGGCATGGGATTGATAAGGGAGGACATCGCATCATTTACGAATGTTTTTCTCGGTGTTTCTAGAACGGGCTTGGAATCTTGTGCGTCACACAGTGACACGACACATAGGCATTCGTTTTTTACGCATACAAACGGGTCTGGAGTTAGATTGGAGCATAATTGGAGTACATTTAGGGTTAGGTCAAGGGCCTGGCTGGGTAAATAGATCTGGTATGGTCTGGGAAATGCATTACGCATACGGGAAGATAGTCTGTCGCTTTTTGGATTGGAAGAGTTTGACCTCGCTCTTCGGCCACACGTACATTAAGAATAAAGAAATTCTTTAATGGTTTATCAAAACTTTTTTGTGAATCTTGCTTGATTAAAATATGACTCGTGCCTTTTGGAAGATTTGCCTCGGCAAATTACTACTAATGCATGTACGCCTGCCTGCATGTGAGTTGTCCGATCTCAAAAAGGGGCAACCAAGTAACCCCTGAACACGTGCTCGCTTAACAAAGAAACCCCTGTCTTCAATTGTTCACGCGACTAAGTCATCCATAACGACTAACCCGCGACTATCTGCATGTCTCATATCACCAGCTCAAGTCCCAAGACCAGATAAGCCTCCTCGTGATATACCTGCTGATATTCACATGCCGAAGTCGACATTGCACGTGAAGGTCGTTGTAAATCACGTGGAAACCAAACACGTGACCAGAAAACGTTGCATTTTCCCCTTCCATTTTCTTTCTCGAACATTGCCCAGAGCGTTGCAGTGCCTTGAACCCCCGCTTGCTTTGGCATGCATGAATGCCCGAAATGTCCTGGTGCTACCGTCTCATCGCCGAGCGAAACATCCCTTCGGCCCGTTCAGGGGTCGCGTCGCTCGATTAGATTCAAGTTCCGATCACACCATCAGGGATGCAAAACAAGTAAGGTATTCTCTCTGGCCTCTTCCTCGTTTGCCCCTTTCACAAGGACTGTTCATTTCATTTCCAAGTTCATTCCGTATGGCATACAGTGACCCGAAGAATCGGTTGCTTCCTGCGGCTTAACCACTTCAACAGCATACTGCGATCCTACGATGTTACAGAGGAGGAGAATCACTGTGATATGATGCGTAGAGGGAACAGGATATTTTATTAGGAGCAGTATTGAAGTTCTTTTTCCACTGGTGGAGGTGTTTGGAGTTTGAAGATCATTACAAGACTTGTTCCGCTGGAGAAGATGATGTTCAGAAATCATGTGAGTTGATTCCACCAAATGCGCAATGACTACTCAAATGAGTACTGTGACCTAGTTCAAAGGTATTTATGTGATGCTCTAGCTTTAGTCGGATTTGGTACTGCCTTCTTTGGGAGACAAGCCGCTAGGAAGAGAACTTGCGGTTATTACCAATACTTTATTAGAAGGAGAGGTTGTCAACTTAATTATATGCAAGAAGATATACAAAAATTCAAATTGGATTCACTTACAGCAACCAGTCACGCTCCTCAAACGTACGACTGGAAGCAAGTTCTGAAGCACCATACTATCCGATCCGCTCGCCCCAAACTCGGCGCCACACAATGGAAGGCCCTAAAATATTCTTCTCGTTCCACGCGAGGCTACGTATCGTGTCTGTTCATTTTGGTATAGCATACACATATTGTCGAGCCCAGGTTGGCCTCTTGCCGGCCGTAGAGTAAAGTTTTAATGATTGATACACCGGGCTCATTCTAGTAGCTAACTGCAAACCAAGCAACTGATTTCTGTCCCAAGGCTAATCTACTGTACAATGGGGCTCATTCTAGTAGCTAACTGCAAACCAAGCAACTGATTTCTGTCCCAAGGCTAATCTACTGTACAATGGTGAATCCTCTTTCAATGAGCTCCTTAGCTGCAATTCCAGCGCACCAGTCGGTCATTACACCAGTCTTGGGTGCATAACGGAAAAAGCCTACTACGGTACCATCCTCGTCCCAGATAGCGCTTCCACATATGCCATCTGGGAGATCTTTCGACATCCCTTGGCCTGTATAAACCCAAGTGGTACAGATCCACTCCTGCTCTGGCTCGAGAGGATCATCCACAGGGACGCGCATTTTAGCGGAAATCGCCAAGGTTCCCTCTATAAACCCAGTATCTGGGGAATCTAATGCAAGGATGCTGTAACGTTTGGCTGTCAAGAGTCGCTGTAATCTCAATGCTCCTCTTAGGTTGCTTTCAAATGTTTCATTCACAAACTCCTTCTCCTTATTTAGCTTCACAAGAGCTATGTCCGTATGAGCGATCTCCATAACCAGTTCCCCGATACTCTGACCTGTAGATGGAGATGGGTGATAGACCGCGCTACCCCATTTACGAGGGAACCCATGTGCCGCACAAGTCATGAAAGTGTTGCCTTCTCGATCCCGAACTAGGATACCTGCAGAGGTCTTGAGATATGCACCAGTCTGGCTTGGATCAAAATCACTTGCGAGGCGAACGCCAGGGCGTAGGATATTGTATTCGCTCTCGTCTGGGTTTGCAGGCTCAGGTTCCACCAAGCGACGGGCTTGAGGAACTTCAGGACGGCCCATCTCATCTTCGTAGAGGTAATGGCATCTCACATTTGCGACAGATTTTGGAAGCTTTGTCGTATCCGTATTGCGGTTTCGGAGGACTATCCTAACGAACTCATCCCAGTATTGGACTTCAGTGATCGGGATCTGGACTTCATCAAAGTACTTCCTAATCAGTTGGAATACTTGGTCCCAGTCGGAGAGGTTCCGCCCGTCGACTTCCTGCCCTATACTTGGGTTGCTCCAGTGGGCTGGTCTTGGAGGAGGAAATGGACTGCCTCGATTCTTGTCTACAGTAAAATAGCAGGGAACGCCCGCAATAGTCTTCGGCCAGGGCTTAGGAGGCAGGACATTTAGCCAGTAAATCAAACACCACCCGTCAAAGCCAACCCCCGCACCTGGAAATAAGCTAATCAAAAGTTTTGAATTTGTGTCGAGATGCCAGGCCTCTGGATCCTTGCGAAGGTCGAAGGGGAGGATAATATGTCGTGGCTGGAGCGGACTTACTCCAACTGTGTCCTGCTCGTCCTCTGTTGTCGGGTGTGTATGCTGCAGTGGATGGGGCTGAGGCGCGTGACTACCAGTCTCTTTTGGAAGGCATGACAATGGATTTAGGTAACGAGCTTCTGTGCACACGTGGTTAGTCTTGGCGGGGAGTGCAATGGGTGTACATTGCATTAACGTACCAATCTTGGCCGTGCCAGCTGGGAAAAGGCCTTTGGGTATGTAGGTTTGGGAGAAGGCGCTGACATTGATGATCTGCGGGGACGATGGTGTAGAACCCCGTAGGGCGAGCAGTAGAATTCTCTTCGATGCAGAGGTTTCCGCGGAAGGTGAGATGTGTCGCTTTTGTGACGATGGTGTGCCTGGTGTTTTGGGGGAGCTCAGGGCAATCCCTTCGAGAGCCTGGGTGGCCATATTGAACCAGGGTGCACGGGCGGGGGTTCCAGGATTATTGACGCGGGGCAGATTATTCGAGAAAGGCCGACAGATCGGTAGGGGAAAGATTTAACTACAGTATCGGGAGTTAGTGGTGTATATTACTAAGCACCGCCTATCTTGGATCATCGAGTCATGACTGAAAAAGTGACGAAGACAGTAAACGGATTGGTTGGGGGCCGTTCGTGGGATTTATGGAGACATGCTGAATATCCCAATGTACAGCAAGACGATGACTCTAAGGATATACAAATGAACGAATTATACTGCATAATTTTGCGAAACCTATTCCCCCACTTGTTTGGTTTGATGGGCTGAACACGGGACTAAAGTTACCATCCTGTTTACAGGCTCGCAAGTGGGACTCAGCTTCCCGTCATAGATCTCGAAGTCCAGACCGCATAGCAATCTATTTGGAGTTGATACGCTTTAGCTGCCAATGATACACGTATTTTGTGTAGTATTCATAGTTCGTGCAAAGATCACGATAGCGATAGAGTTGGATGTCCCCCGCGTGCTAAAAATAGTCTCACGCCCCAAGTCAATACCCGAAGCCTTGCTTCCGGAATTCCAGCAGTGTTCTCTCCACTTGCCCAGAGGAGGAATCTCTTCCGTCCCTACTGCACCATGCCGTTAGCTCAGGTAGTTTACGTCTGCCGAGCCTCGATAGGCGTCAGTTTCCGTATGCCAAGAAAGCGTCGTGCATTCATGTGACAGCCGCACAGCTAAAGTGCGAGCCAAAAATGGCGCAGAATGTGTTATTTTCACAAAAAAAAATGAAAACTTGGATACTGGTGAATAATTTCACATTATAGATAAGTATATAGCTCGACTCTTTTCGTAGTGGTATACTCCTGAATCCTGACATTTCTAGCAAGTCAGACTCTAAACCCACACGGATATCATAAACTTAAAAAGAGAAAGTGAAAGCGGTCACACCCTCGATGTCAATTACTTCACGACCTCCGCCCTTGCGTGACGCTAATGTCCGTTATTTTCGTAACCCCCCCACCCCTAGGTATCTGCTTTCCCTTCTCACCTACTCTCACGCCTGTAAGACCAAGCTCCTCATCGGAAGAATCCATGAGATGCCTGTCTGAAGCCTCGAGCGGCTGATCGCTTCTGGCGCTCTTCAGACTATGCTCTGCAATGTAACGGTTGCTGCTGCCGGAGTAGTCGTAGTCGCCGCGGTGATTCTTCCGGAATACCATGTCATAGAGGGGCTTGATGGGTGGGATGCTGCCGCATACAATGATGACGAATAACTCGGCGCCTGACCACACGAAGAGATTGTAGGTCTCCCATGTCAGATCTGAGCGGGCACTCAGGCCAGCTAGGAACTTGGTCTTGATGGCACCGCAGATAGCAGCGACAAGGCCTAGTCCGAGGAGTGCGCTCAGGCCGAGCTTCTTCTTAAGACTCAAGTTGAGCTTGTAGAGTATCGTGACTGGGAGAATTGCGAGCATAACGTCAATCATCACGTTCCAACCTAAAATTGTAGTATTAGTCTAGAGTTCTTATGTACTGGGAGCTAACAACTTACTCGACAAGAAAATTGCATAGTCCGCCTGGATATGGGGATTCCAGCACTTTGCTTTCCCCTCAGCTATGAGTTGGGGCTCCCAGAGCGCCTTAGGTGGATTACACTGCGTGAACGTTATAATGCAGTCGATGGAGTTGAGAATTAAGACCGTGACCATGGCAAAGTAAAGGATCCATCGGCGCCAGAAAGCATTGGGCCCAATAATGCGGAGAATGAGTAGGGCCACTGAGATCTTGCCAGTTGCGAAGCCAAAGATGACCCACGGCTGCGTAACCCAGTTAATCCGAATAACTTGGGACTGTTGATCCGCAGTGAGATCAAACAAGTGCCTGAGACCCCCGATACTGGCATAATAAGTTGAGATACTGGCCAGGATAAGGAAGAGGATCTGAAGCTGGGTGTCAGGAATATTCTTTGGGGGTTGACAAAGAGCTTTCAGGCAATCAACGAAGTGGAGAAAACCTACTAATGTGAATATCATTACATAGTCATCCGCGCCTACTTGTCGTATGACAACTCGTCCCCAAATTCGCAGAGCGACGACCAGAATGGCAATTGCAGCCTCAATCCAGTAGATGGCAATCATCTGAGGACCTCTGTCCTCGTATCCTCCAGGTGGAGGGGGTGGCGGCGAATCCATTACAGACTACAATTTGCGTTTTGGAATAGATGGAGTGATTATGTTGTTTGCATATATATCTTTTAACTTGAAGCCTTGGCTGTCAAAGGAGGTGATCTTTGTAGGAGCGAGGTACTATCACTGATACATAGCTGGAGCGAGGAAGCAAGGCGTAACCAGCAGTCGCTGAAGTAATAAACAAGGCAGGGAGAGGTGCGATAGTCAGGCTTTTGAAGGCTGGTAAAGGCAGGTGAAGGTTTTGAAATGCTTAAGGCCGCCTTGGGAGGTTTCAAGGTTTCCCACCAGGCTCAGCTGCAACAAGTCGAGAGTCACTATTGCGCAACCTAGGGCGTGAGGTACTAAAATTATCACTGACATCAGAAAAGAAGGCATCGAGTGGTACCTGATTCCCGTGCGAGAATTGCTGTAGCAAGGGTTAGGTATCTATTACGCCTCACAGCCACCGCCGGACCACCCTGCGATCTGCTTGGCGCCTGGCAAGCCAGCGGGGTGCTGAGCGACCGCTCCGGGCTTCTGTAAGCTTTCGGTCGACGAGATGTCAAGTGTGGTAGCGAAACCGCTCGCGACTGGCGTTTCCCTTCCGAGCAAGGTTTCGGCATCCAACGCCAAAGCCGAGACCAGAAAGGATTGCCCGCCAACAGCTGAAAGACTGCCAGAAGACGCGGTGCTTGTACAGGGCTCGGCGTCGCAACTGACTTTCGACCTTTCTAAAAGGGGATGACTCCGTTATAGCACGTACAGTAGCTAGCTATGTCATGTCTGGCCAGCTGCAGAAATTGGCCAAATCTCCAAGGCCCCAGGTTGCGCTGCCCGTAAGCTATCTCCGACCCCGATTAGTATCGAGGTCCTATGTAATATTTCCTCTCGTACGTCTACCTCTTACATCAGACTCACAGGTCGCCACCTTTCTGGACCGTATTTGAGAGATCAATAAACACTTTAGGCATTGGGCAAGCTGCACCTGTCATGTCTGGAAAGGGAATTCTCGAGGTGGCGATGACTACATGCATGCACATTCCGGGAATAACCAGCGCGAGGGAAACCTAAACCCTCAAATTAAGCTCCACATCTGCAACTTCCCCCTTTCAACGCCCGGTGCTACTAGGGATTTGCTGCAAGCGAGATTTAAAGATGGATGTGATTTCCTCGATTGCCCATGACATGTTTCACGTCCCCCGCAGCGCAGAAGCAGATCATCTGCAGAGCGGGAGATATGGGGGGTTGCGAGTTGGTCTGATTCGGTGACGAGTTGAAGCTGCCGGTACCTCGAGGTACAGTACATGCCAACAGCAGAATCACCATGATATGGTTTAAAAGCAATCAGGCTCTCCATTTCCAGCTCCTCTTTTCAACTGCATCCCACCATCGAACGCCTACCACACACAAAGCAGCACCTCCCAACAGCGCGGCATCAAACCACACCACGTTCTTATAGTTGACCAATTTGCTTTCGCCAAGAATTTGGCCACCGATAGGACTCCCAGCCATCGTCCCAAGACCGCGAATAAAATACATGAAACCATTCACGCTGGCATATGCATGTATACCAAACACCTCGGCAACAGTCTTGTCGCGGTCAGCACATGCAGATGATCTACATCAGGGACGCCATGCGATCACTTACAGTCGGAAACAGCGCATTGTATCCTCCACCTGCAACGCCATAGCATACGACAAAGAGCACCCACAAGACCGCCTTTCCTCCATCTTGCGTACTTTCCAACCACAAGCCCAATACAGACATAACGCATACTAATACAGTCACGATAAGAGTGTTCTGCCTTCCACACTTATCCCCCGCGTACCCCGTGACAATCCGACTAACTGAATTGACGGCATTCGAAACTGCAAGCAGCGACGCACCGGCACTTGCAGAATATCCCAGCGCCACGGAATACTCAGGTAAGAATGTGGCCGGCAGCCCGTTCCCACCCGCCTGCAAGAATGCGGCGCCTGCGCTGAAGAGAAACGCTGGTTTGAGCGCCAGTTTCAGATCCACATGCGTAGGCCGTCTACCGATGAAGCGCGACGGCGCAGACGTCAGAGCTACCGGCAGCGAGATGGTCAAGTTTAACAAGGCGAGCAGTCGTAGAGTCCAGCGGGGTCCGATGGCGGTTAAGAGCGCGCGGATTAGAGGTGAGAAGACAAGTCCGCCTACCCCTGCCCCAGAGAGAATGAAGCCCATGGCGGACCCGCGATGAGAAGTGAAGTACTCCGGAGCAGCGCTCAAGATGGGGAAGTAAAGTAGGGAAGAACCGATCCCGTACAGTAGGCCTTGAGTGAGCAGGAGATGCCAGACCTGGATGCACACTTGTGAGTCTCGCGGGCGTGGCACAGATGGGGGAAGAAGATCGACTAACCTGCGTACTGAAGCTCGCAAGCAAGAACCCGAGGCTCATAAAACACACCCCCAATATGCCCAGCCCACGATTACCTCGCACGCCTAACCTCGCCATCGCGGGATTCACAAAGATGCTTCCGCTCCATGTGAGCCCGTAGCCCAACGTACCTATGAACGCCACCAGCGCGCCGTCACTGCGCGTCGACTTCGGGAGCATCGTCTGCGTCGGTGATATGTAGTAGTTTTGAAACACACCATATGACTGATTGAACCCGATTGTAATGCATATTGTCAGGAAGCCAGATATCAAGACTAGAATTTGCCGGTTCCTGGTTATGGGGCGTAACTCGGGCGGAGTGTCTGGACTGGAATGGCCTCCAGCTGAGGCTTCCAATTCGCCACCATGTTCACCTGCGTGAGTTCCAGGAAGTTCAATTGCAGCTGTTGGCTGTTGCATTGCTCAATTTATACTGCATAGCCAAACTAGTTTTTTGAATGTTGAAAGTTCCTCCCACTGTTGAAGGATACTTTTATATTACGTGATGGCATAGAGTTTCTCCGTTAATTCCCGTCTTACCCTCGGATCGACAAGTCAGGATACCAACCCGGCGATTAAAGCATCTTCAATTGCGCCACCAAGCAGTCCTATATATACACATTATATACAATTCCAAGCCATGCATGCAGCCCTGTAGTTTCCAATGGACCAAAAAAGCCAAATTCGTAACTGTCGCTCAAATATACAAATGAAAACGAATGCCCCCGTGAACGCCCTTTATTCAGTTATAACGCGGAGTTCCGCTCCTCATCTGTTGTGCTTAAAGGCCGAGACCACATCTGATCGCGTCCATTCAGCAAGCACATCTCCATCATATACATCTCTGCTTATTGTCAAAATTCTATCCTCAACCTTCTCATAGTATCTCTCGCATTCCCCTTGCACTACGGCCACAAGGCTGCGACCAAGCGCAGGGTCGTCAATATCTCCAAAGTGCTTTTCGACCCGTTTCTTGAGTGTTTCAATACCTCGTTTAATCTCTTTCGAATCATACGCTGCTAGGATCTTGTGGAACGTAGATTTGGAATGACTTGTCATTCCAGAGATCTTGGTTGCCGGCTCTCCCGGTTGGCGAGAATGCATGAGACTTTCCGTACTCTCGAGGAAGTCAAGCAATTTGCCTAGCGGCCTTCGGATCACGGCTCCGACGTAGAGAGACATGTGCTCCCCCATTTCCTGGGCAGCATTCTGCTTCCATTCTTCTAAAACTGGATTGGACCGAGTCTCAACTTCCTCAACATAATGGTTCATGTTTTCAATAAGCAAAATCTGGTAGTTGAGAGCCTCTTTGTCTTCCGGATCAGCACCTGCCGTCTGTGCACTTGGATTTTCTCTCGCTATGACTTTGAGAGACTCGAACATCGCCTTATTAATTCGAGTATATGCTTGGTTGACAGTCTCCCGAATTTCAAGGTTGTCGGCAGATGTAAGCATCGTCTCCAGTGCCAACGAGAAAGATGGGAAAATGCGCATGAAGCCAATGACGCCCTTGCGCTTCTTAATTTTAACTTTAGTATCTTCGATTGCCTGGATCTGTGAGTCGAGGAACTTTGAAAAGTGGCCGGTAAGTCGAGTGTGCTGCTTTTGAAGTGTCCGTGCGAGGAATTCTTGGCTCGACTCTTCAAACTCAACAAGCTTGCGCTCAATGGCCGCAATCAGGCCAACACCTTGTCTATAGTTTGTTAATATGATTTGTACGAACGAATCCGTCTGGAGATTAACTTACAATGGATCTGATTGAAGGCCCCAGTCTACAAGAGACTGCAGGTCACCAGGAAAGAATGAATAGACTTCCTCCATGGATTGAACAACTTGCTTCGCAAGGTCTCGATTGGGTTCCATCACTCTTGGCCGCCTCAAATCACCACCGCGTCTCTCGTCCGGTGATGCAGCAGCGACTGCTTCGGGAAAGTCGTACTGCTCCAGAGACGTAATGTGGAAGAATTTAACCATAAAATTTTGCTCCATGCTCACTATTGGAAGAATTTCTTCAAGAACCCCACCAAACACTTCGTATGGAGGAAGTTTGCCGTCGGATCCAGTCTTATCGAGACCAGATTTGCTACTGTTGTCGCCAATAGGAGCTCGTAAGGTCTTCGCTAATGTTTGACTTCTCTTTACAGTAAGCTTTCGTGCAGTAGTAGCAATACCTTCGCCTTGCTTCTCAAGCTGCGACGTGAATAAAATATCATTCTCATCCCCAGCTGCCTTTCTTGCAGTGCGTTTCCACGCAAACACCGCGTCCCTGAATTCGTCTTGGTAGAGAGGCCTGGCAACTGATTCGTAAGTCTTCATTAGTTCTTCCCATTCTGGGCGATCGACTTCTCGTGCAAAGAGCATCAGCGGGCCGTATTTCCATAGCACATCCCGAGAGAGGTCATGATTCCTTGAGTCAAGCTTCACTTTGCCAACGCGAGAAAGACTTGAGCCTTTCTCGCGTTCTAGAACCTTTCTAGTCTCATCGATAGCTGCGGCAAATTTAACTTGCAAGAACGGTCTAAGTCGGCGAAGGAATGTAGCCGCTTCATTTCTGTATGTGTCCTTCTTCTCTTGCAGTACCTGCATGCTCCCGATCTCGCTGCTACCGAAGCCCCCAGTCTGCCCTAAGCCTGCATCTTCGCTCGGCCGTCCGCCAGAAAGAGTAAGTGAAGGGTCGATCGTTAACAAAGCCTTATAGAGGATGACAAGAGATGATTCAATTTGCTCGAGTCCACGAGAAGACTCCAAGGAGGCTTGAGAGAGGCCGTCGAGCTGTGTGGATGAAATTGATATGGTATCGAGCAGGGATTGGAGCTCGGCTTGAAGAAGCTTCTGGTTCGCGGCTTGGACTTGAAGGCCCTGAGATTGAGCTTCAATAAAAGCAATGTCCTCGTCGAGAGTCTGCAAGTGTCAGTATAAAAGACTAGAGTATTTACACCAGAACTTACACTAAGCTCCACGAGGTATAACGTCAGCAACCCATCAAGCTCATCGCACTCGTCAATACATCTATCGAGGCCAGATTTGATAGCCTCGACTCTCTCATCCTCCTCCTCTAATCTATTCAGCCATCCTCCAGCTTGAACCTTATTGAGTTCTCGCTCAATCTCCTCCTTCATCTGGTCGATGTTTTTGGTGTGCACACCTTCGCCAGCCCATCCGAACTCATCCCAAACAGCAATAAGGTCGTTACCCTTACCGCCTAGTATGATGGAGTCTATTCCCAAAGATGCAAGCTCTTTCTGCATTGTTTCTGAAGCTGGTTTCTGTCGCTTGCCCTCTCTGGCCGCGGGCTTTTCTACCGAAGCGCCGCCGTTTGCCACCTTTAGAGCCTCTTTTGTACCATTGGGCTGTTCAGACTTCGCGGATATTATCTTACTCTCAAGCGGAGCTTCCTTCTCCCTCAGGGTCGAAGGAGTTTCAATCGGAGTTCTGGTTGGAGTGGCCAAATTGGAATTGCTTCCAGTTGCCCGGACCAGACCCGGAGCTGGGATCACGCCAGTGATGCCATCTGGGCCCTGCTCCTGTGCTTGTGCTTTTGCAGCGGCTTCCCTCAATTTTTCTGCTGCGCCTCCCGCGCGAGGCTTGAAAGTACTCAATGCGCTAGCGCTTTTCGCCGCGCTGAGGAATGCATTTGCAATTTCAGGCCTGGATTTCTTCCTGATCATCGGACCAAGACCTGGGCGTGCTTCTCCTTCAGGCTCTGGTGGGGGTTCGCTTGGACTTGTGACAGGCGACTTTTGCTTGATCATCGGTCCAAGCCCTGGACGCGTCTCTTCTTCTAGCTTTGGGGGGGTTATTACTGGTGTTTCATTCAGAGGTGACTTCTGCTTGATCATAGATCCTAGACCTGGACGCGTCTCTTCAGGCTCGACCTTGTCGACAGGCGTCCGGATAATTGGAGACGATATAGCCGGCTGGGACATGGCCACAGCTTTCGCGCTTAGTGGACTTTGGCTGGCCTCGCCTCTCTTTACGTCTCCTGATATACTCCGGGGAGACTCGACTTGGTTGCCGTTCGGTATTGGCTGTGGGCTCAAATTACCCATAGTGTCCGAGTCTCGCTCGCGTGGTTGGGTTCGTTCGCTACTGCGAGCTGGAGGTCTTAAGTCTTCTCGACGCATCCCCGGACTTGCCAATGGCGCAGGTATAATATTTTCATCCAGGTTCTGCGTACGTTGGAAAGAATCACCTAGGACAGGTAATGGTGGGCGACGCCTCTCCGGAGGAAGAGTTAGCGGTGCTGGTACTGGAGGCGCATCTTCTGGCATATCCCGCGCGCCTGAAAAGGTGCTGTCCGGAGTGGTAGCGCGCTGTGATGTCGGAGTCACACTACGATCTGGAAATCTGCCAGGTGTGTTTGGCACGCCATTAAGCCCACTTCGGGAACGGGGCGGTAAACTCGACGCATCGTCGCTTCTTCCAAAAGACTCCTGGCTCTGGTTAGCGGCTGCTACTCTTCGCAAAGCAGGTTGACTCTGTTGTGCCG
The DNA here is from genome assembly GCA_000827325.1 of Oidiodendron maius Zn. NCBI lineage: Eukaryota > Fungi > Ascomycota > Leotiomycetes > Myxotrichaceae > Oidiodendron > Oidiodendron maius. The sequence continues at coordinate 249,631 of KN832884.1, read as the reverse complement.
CAAGGGCGTTGGTGGAGTCAAAACTCTCATTTGGAGATTCCATCCTTCGAGAACGCATTGGCGGCCTTGCTGTGGGAGAAGGTCCTCCAACTGGAGAAGGCCCTCCAATTGGCGATGCCTGCGCTGATGGCCGCTGGATACCATCTCGGCTTGGCTGACTGCGCAGTCCAGGTTCGCGGGACGGGTCTCGTGGCGGTGGACGATTCTGCACCTGGGAATAAGACGGTATTGGAGTGCTTGGTGATTGCGTCTGTGACGGCGGCAGAGATCGTGAACTGCCAACCAGCTGATCTATCTCCCTCTGCTCAAATCCAATAAGCTGTGGCACTTTGCCACCGGTGTATTTTGTATAGATCTTGACAAGGCTTGCAATAAAGAACTGCTTTTCCTTTTGAGTGTTCGCCTGCCAGTAATATGATTTCCCGAGAGTCACGATGAACCCGATACCACCTGCCCACTGCTTCTGCTGCTCTTCTTCGGGTGTTTGTGAGACTGCGCCAGTATACGATTGGATGGAGGAGAGGTCATCAAGCATCCACGTTTTGCCTATTGAAAATGTCCCATTCGCATTCTCTCTTGCCTTGTGCACCCGTACACGCCCCGACTTGCGAACTGCCACAATGACAAGGCGGGGCTTCTTCGTTGCTGGATTGGCATTTGGCGGAGGTGGAGATGCTGGGAAAGCCGCATCTTCAATGATTCTGATGTGGGTAATGTACGATTCGATTACTGCGAGGGAATCAGTTAGCTAGTATCCAGGAGTTCGCGGGTGTCGAGTCGCGCTCTGCAATCTTACATGATCCATCTTCGTCCTTTTTGTTGAAGCAGCTGTCCACAATCCTACGCTTCTCATCCTCAAATCGTTCGGCCTTGCTGATACCAGCGCTGCCGTTGACCCCGCCAGGTCCATTCTGCTGTGCAGTCTCCATTTGGCGGAGTCCACGTCGTCTCTCCGAATTAGGAGTTCTGTCCAGTCATCTACTTGTGGGCGATGCCTGAAGAGTGCTGCTCCTGTTCTCTCGCCCTGACCATGGCTCTGAGAAGTAACCGCACGGATCTATCAGCTCAGCAGAATTCGAGTGTTGTACAATGGCGGGAGATTCACGTTGTCAGGTGTATTGGTTGACATCAAGCTCTCTCCCTTTGGGACACCAAAGCGAAACGGTGACCTGCAGAGACCTAGTGCGCATTATGAGAACAACGAGGCTCGACGGTTGCCACGAGGCTGTAACGATAAGTATAAAGATTTGAAGGTATATTTTCTTGACCAGCTACAACTTATATCTGATGGTGACATGTTCACGGGACTGATTAACTTAACTGGCTCCCTTGATACTTGGGTTTCGTCGATTTCTCCATTTCAGAGTCACGTGCCCCAATTCTTTTCTGTTGTCAAATATACGCTAGATTAGTTCAGGCTAGACCCGATCTCGCTTGTCTTATCTGCCAGGAACCCTTTAGCCGTCATAAAAAATGTTCGCGCGCCAAAGTGAAAGTGAAAAATAAACTTTATCCTACGCTGTCTTGCAACTGAATAGCCATAACACCAACCCTCTTTTCTGCTGCGATGTCTGGTAATCCCAACAAGCAGAAGATGGGGAAACGCAAGGGAGCTACGGCTAAGCAGCAGCCTGACTGGCTCTTCCCTGGCGCTGGAGATTCGTCAAACGACGCCCTGGCAAAAAAGTCTGGCAATAACAATCCACCCGCTAACCAATCTCCCCCTTCCGAGCTGGTTGGCCTCGTAGAGGCTTTCCTTGCTGAAAACCAATACACGAATACAAGCCAGACCTTTGCTAAGGAGAACAAGGCTCGCGGACAAATTGAGAGTAATATCAATTACGCACCCTCGCTGAGCGCAATCTACAATGAATGGCGTCAATTGAAGCGCGGGGGACCTTCCGCGGTGGAAGATGCAAGCAAGCAGCATGTGCCACTGAAGAGCATCAAGAAGGATGTCAGCAGTAGCGACAGTGACAGCAGCAGCGAGACTAGCTCTGACGAAAATGATAGCGATGTGGAGATGGCAGATACTAGGCCGATCAACAAGGAAGTGGGAAGAAAGTCATCGTCTTCAGCATCTTCATCAAGCAGTTCCGACAGCGATGCGGATGATGAGAATGAAACTCCTGTCATCAAAGCATCGTCGCCAAAGAAGCCTAAAGTAAATACTCTGAAGCGCAAAGAACACCCCGATACGAATTCCTCGTCATCAGACTCGGACTCGGACTCTACTTCAGAATCGAGTTCCGAAGATGAGGCTCCAAAGGCGAAGAAAGCTAAGACTGACGCTTCGTCGTCTTCCGAAGACTCCTCCGATTCTTCGTCTGCCTCTGAATCAGATTCGGACTCCAGCTCAGAGAATAAGACGGCTAAGACAAAGCAAGTTGACCCCGAGCCGATCTCCTCGGGTAGCGAGTCTTCCTCAGAGTCTGACTCCGACTCTGACTCGTCAACTCACTCAATTGCTCAGAAGGTGCCGCTGCCTGAGTCTGATTCTGTATCTACCTCCGACTCAGACAGTGATTCTGATTCCGATAATGAAGACAACAAACAGACCTCAGACACAAGTGCTACTCTGTCCGACCATGCTAAGAAATCAGCATCCTCGGCGGAATCATCCTCCGGCGCATCTTCTAGTGGTTCCGAAATCAAACCAAAAGTTGCATCTAAAGCCGAAGCTGCCCCATTACGCAAGCTGTCACCCCCTCTCCCACCAAATCCCGTCAAGGATCTGCCAAGAAAGACCAATGAGCGATTTTCGAGAATTCCCCAAAATATCCAAGTGGACCAGCGACTGGCCAGCAACGCATATGTTCCGTATGATTATGCACAGAGAGCTCATGAAGATTTGATTGTCACAAAGGGCAAAGGATTCACAAAGGAGAAGAACAAAAAGAAGCGTGGTAGCTACAGGGGAGGATACATTGACGTCGAGGGCAAGAAGGGCATCAAGTTTGATGATTAGGCGAAGCAGGAAAACTGCGGCGTAAGGATTTGAGCGTAAAGAATAAGTTATAGAATTGAAGCTTTAGGCGTACTTGGCGTGGGTGGTTACGGCACACCTCTTTTCGGGACTATGTCGAGGTCTGTCACACCGCTTGCACAGCCACCGCCTTCACATAAATCATGAACACGAGAGCGAGGGGAATAAAATACTTGAGAATATTTCCAGCGCTTCCAAACCATGAGTGAACCACTGTATATTCTATGCACAGCCACCATCTGTGCTCTAGTCGCCGGGTGTGTTATGTGTGAAATTAGGTAGCCATTGCTATCAGATGACAACTCGGCGAAAACTGTTCTACGGCGGGATTTAAGGTGAAGCGAGCCTTGCCGAGCAGAAGGAGAAGCTCCCCGTAAGGCAGAATTGAACAACTCAGTTAACGGTCGATGACCATCCTGACTTCTAGATTTGATATTTACTCTTATGTGTATTGGCAAGCTAGGCCGGTTCCTTATCTAGAGGAGGCTCTAGAGACGTACTGTGCCTGCAGTTTTGCTGAAGAAGGATGTGGTCACATGACTAGCTCGTCCTACCTAGGTAGTTTGTTTACTGGGTGTTTTGCAGGCAGTCACGACGCTTACCTGTCTTTGGGCATGTCACTTTACTCGATCAAGTATTGGTTCTATTACGCAAAAGGAACCAGACCCAAGCGTTGGCCGTGAGCCTCACCGTAATTGGGCGCGATAATTCCATTGGCTGACGGGGCAGAAGAAGCGGCCTACCAAACCAATTGTGGCAGCGCAAACAAGGCAGAGCTGAAGGCTCTCCTACTCAACACCAGCTTCTCTCCAACATGACAGCAGTGCCACCAGTGTAGTCATGTCGGTATACAGAGATGAACTGAATTAAAATGCTACCGCTGTACTTTGTGAGACATTTTTGAGGAGAGCAACAACTGTTCAGCAAGCACCAAAGCAAACTCTCAGTGCGCGACAATATCTCTGTTATTTTGAATGATGCCTCAGCTAGTGGAAGAGAGCTGGAGAAATGTAGTCCGTGGCGAGGAATATGAGTCTGTGGATGCTTATGATAAGGCTCGAAGAGAGCTTCAGGCGGCAGAAAGGAGCCGCGCTTTTGATGCTGAAGCCATCGCAACATCGTCAGATATCGAGAGGCAGGCAACCGAGCTGGTGCGAAAAATCAAATTATATGATCAGAACAATACTTATGGATCGCATTTCGATGCGCAAGGACATTCCACCGGCAAACGCTGCACAGGACAACACTTTTTGGGCAGCGTCGATCTTATCAATGGAAGCTTGCTAATGAAAGTTGCGAGGGAGATGCCAAAGGGGGCTCATCTACACGTTCATTTCAATTCCTGCCTCCCTGCAGATTTCTTAATTCAACAAGCTAGAGATATTGACGCCATGTACATCCGGAGCACACTTCCGTTAACGACGCAGGCTAATATGGAGTGCTCACGCATATCTTTCATGGTATTAACTCCTCACGAGGCTACACATATTCAAGATCGCCAAGGAGGTGAAAAGTATGTACCACTTGGAAATGTCTTCCACGAAGACTATGTCTCAAATACCTGGATGCCATATAAGCAATTCCAGAACGAGTTCAAGCTCGTCGAGGAGAAAAACCAGGCCTTGTCTAAGACAGAGAGAGCAGAATCATGGCTTACCACTAAGCTACAAATATCGGAAGAAGAAGCTCATAATACATGCCAAACTAGTAGAGGGTAAGATATATAGCGCTACACAGCGTTCTAAAGCTAAAGTTGCATATAGGATATGGGAGAAATTCAATCACCGTACACAAATGATGAAAGGGTTATTTGCGTACGAATCTGCATTTCGGAACTATACCCGTGCCTGTATCGAAGATTTCGTTAAAGACAACATACAATACGCTGAGATACGACCAAATTTCATGACTACTAATCATCTCAAGACTGATGACGGATTTGGATCTATTGATAATGAAGGAATAATGAGAATTATTAATGAGGAAATGAAGATAACAATAGAGAAACTGAAACAAAGAAACGAATATTTTGGAGGATTGAAGGTAATATATTGCACGCCACGGTCTTTTAGTAGAGAGAAGATTAGCGTGGCTTTAGACGAGTGTATAGATCTGAAGTTGAAATACCCAGATTTACTCTGTGGTATGATAACCAGCCCCTATAATTATTGCACAGACTAACACACTTCCTAGGATTTGACCTCGCCGGACCTGAGGAGATGGGTAACGAGCTACGTCATTTTGTGCCTGAATTTCTCGAATTTCGTCGAAAATGCAAGGACAAGAATTTAGATATCCCATTCCTGTTCCATTGCGGAGAAACACTCGACGTTGGCGGCAAGATAGACGGGAATCTCTTCGACGCTATCCTCCTTGACGCTAAACGTATCGGACATGGCTATGCGCTTGCTAGCCATCCTTTACTTATGGAGATCTTTAAAGAAAAGAATATTGCAATCGAGTCATGTCCTATCTCAAATGAGGTATTGGGTCTTACGCCAGTTATTGCTGGGCATAATCTGCCCATACTTCTGGCAAACAACGTTCCCTGTACGGTGAACAGCGATAATGCGACGTTTTATAAGTAGGTAAAATCATCTTGACTATATAGCAGAGATGCTAATGAGATTCAGGTCATCTTTATCCCACGACTTCTATCAAGTTATGATTGGTTCGGAATCTATGAGTTTGCTAGGCTGGAAGCAATTGGCGAAATGGAGCATAGAACATAGTTGTATAACGAAAGAGGAAAGAGAAAACATCACAGCCAAGTGGACACAACGATGGGATTTCTTCTGTCAATGGATAGTGGATGAGTATGGACAGATGCTGAATGATTGAAAACCAATACCAGGTCATTTATGAACTTTAAATCAAAGGCAGATCGGGATATGAGACATATCTGTATACCGCGCCTACATCCGTGGGCAATACCTTGTGTCAACCTGTAAACTAACCAGCATCGAAAGGACTGTTCTGCGATGCAGCCAAATGGCACCAACTCTGGCACCCAACTTATACCTTAATATAATCTCTCCTTAAGTTATTTTCTCATCAGGCAGAATAGGAGTAGGAATGTCTTATTTTGTGTGAAAGCATTCGATGGTTTTCATATCTCTCCTAGCACCATGCATGTCTGAGATACGCTCTCATTAGAAATTTGGGAACATTGGAGACAGCAAGGCTGTGAAGCGCTTGAAAGTAGACGACGAATGTAGGGGTTGCGGCGAGCCACTTTGCTCCCGATGCGTTCTGATGCAACTATTCAGCTTTAATACAATTGCTGGCAAGATCCTCAGCTGGGAAAAGCGGTGGATCGTAGAACGAAACTTAGATCTGTTTACAGAACTCACTGTGGCGTAATTGGATTTTCAATCCACGATAATCTCTGCCTTGTATTGCACTAAGGAAAGCGACCAGACTTGAGAGAAATGTACATGTCATTATCGCTCCACTATGATGCAACCAGACAAGCTCGAGGAGCGACATGCATTCTGTTATAAGAGGTCGGAAGAGAGAGCTTTTGCTGAGTTCTAAAATGAATACGAAAAGCTTTTTTATCCAGGTATCTATCAATAGATTTTTGTTCAGATAAGTTATGTCTCTATAATGATATTGTGTACTATTTTAACATAATTTTATAAGGCTTCTTTCCCAATCTCACTTTGCCAACCTCTAGCCCTTTCAAATCCATTAGAATATGATCTAAAATCTACCAATGCTTGTTGTACGTCCTCCCGCGTACTCATTACAAAGGGTCCATATTGGAAGACCGTTTGATCCAGAGGTTCACCAGCGATAAGAACTGGGGATGGAATGCGTTAGTGTATATCAGAAAATTGAGTATAGGTTACTTACGGAAATGGCCATCTTCTTTCGCTGAAGTGTCAACTTCTGCCGCAATGCTGTCTCCATCTTTCTGGAATACTACTGTGTGATATTGCGGTACAACCATCTTCTCGCCCTCGTCCTTAAATGTTGCGCTCCCACTGAGCATGTAGGCAAAGGCATTCCAGCCTGCGGGTAAATCCTGAGTGATCTTTCCGCCTGGCTGGATCTTGATGTCCAAAAGCCATACTGGAGTGTATGCTAACTCTTTGACGCTATCCACTCCGTGAGATTGGCCTGATATGACTTTAATGTGCACTTTATTGTCATCAATGTCAACACCTGGTATCTCAGATGGGTCTAAATCCCGATATCTTGGCTCGCAGGTCTTTAATTTTTCTGGAAGGTCAACCCAGAGCTGGATGCCAATATTTGGGCTACCGTCAGCATTTGCGCGAGGCATTTCGGCATGCATTATGCCTCGGCCTGCTGTCATAAACTGAAGGCCACCGGTCTTGATGGTGCCTTTGTTGCCGACGAAATCCTCATGGTCGACTTCACCATTCAGCAAATAAGTGATTGTTTCTGTATTCCGCGTTAGTGTAATCCTCAAAAACGTCATTAAATAGAACTACTTGCCTTGTCCTCTATGTGGATGATCCGGAAACCCTGCGAGATCCGTTGTAGCAAAATGGTCGAGCATGAGAAATGGAGAGAAATTGCGTAGTTGCGGGCCGCCAATTGCACGTCGAATCCTGGCACCGGCACCTTCAAGCTGTTCGATAGCGAGGAACGATCTGCGAATCTCACGGAGTACCCCCATATTTTCTTGTTTTGAAGGTACAGAAGCTTCTTTTGAGGCGGGGAATAAAATGCTTCGAATGGCTGGCTTGATAGCCGTAGGGAGAGCGCTTGCCCGTTTCAGTGAATAGAAAAGAGAATCCCGGAATACGATGGACACAAGCGCAATTACAAGCGTGGAAATGAAGATTTGGAGTCTCATTAAGAAGATGATAAATTAGAAAGAAAATAAAATCCCGAGATTTTATACTTCCTCCGCCACTGCTGGGGCCACAATGTATGTAGGGCTGTCGTTTCAATCAGCATTTAAAAGCGATTACAAAATATGACATAACCCCAATCACGTGATGTTACAATCACGTGGAATATTTTCGGAACTGAACCCGAGCTAGGGTGTGAAATAATTTGACTTAGTAACGGGTGCTATTTAGTCTACACTCTATAAATTTATATAATTCGCCGGAAATCTTATCGCTAAATAGTACAGATACGGTTAGCAATATTTTAGCCATACAAGCTGTCAATATTTAGTCCCGTGACTTACTATATTAGGACTAGTCTCCCTTGCCTCTATTGCGGTAAAATCTTTTCACCGTAGCTTTAGACTGATAGCACATTGCATGTGAGAGACAGAGTTAAAGTACTTGTAGTAGGTACTTCAATTTCTTTGCACAGCGGCTGTCATCGGGTATTTGTCTTGCGGCTCCCCAAGAGGACAGTTCCCCTTTTCAACATCTTTATACAATGACAGATACTTTACTGCAAGCAACATACTCAAGAGAACTCAGTATCGAGAAGAATGACACTAAAGCTTGCGCAGTCACAGCATTCGCTGTTTAGCGACATGTTACGGAGCAAAACTCACGATATAGCAGGAGTTGCCAGATGCAGCGCCCGTTCTGTTTATGCAATGAAACCAAACATTCGACAGTATGGCTCTATCAAGATCCCTTCTAACGTTAGCAGACGGCCTTTAACCTTATATGTTAGATACTCTATGTAAGCAATTACTCGAAAAGCCTAACCTATATTAAGACGAGATAGTACTCTTCCTACTAGACAGATTTATCATATAGTTATTAACTTTATAACGATCTTGCTCAGTTGTTCGATGGACTCGATACTAAGTGATCTTTGTGGTTGATTGCGGCTCTCTTGAGGAGAGAAGTAGCTAAGAAGTAGAGGAGTAGGATAAATACATGAGGCCTCGCCTATGTGGGAGTCTGAGGCCGTAATATCCCCTCTTCCTCCTAAGTCGACACTCCGGAGTCGAAGTCGAAAACACCATGAATATGGCCATAACAAGGTACTAAAAAACCGTTGCCGGAAAAATTTTTTCCCCTGTATGCTATAGAATAACGTCTAATCCTTTACCAGTTATCATCCTCCACCATGTCTTCAACATGCTCTTCATCCTTCCTCACATTGTCCTGATTGTATTGCTCGATTGGTTCGTCTTGTAGATAGCTGGGACCTTCAGGAATGGGACGCATTTGGGCGAAGAAGCGGCGGTTGATTGTAGCAGAGCAATCCTTTTGGCTGTGTCCAGGCTGGCGACATTTGCTGCAGATTATAGGGGTAGGGCAGTCTGTTGCAAGATGTCCTTGTGATTTGCATCGAGAGCAGGTAACCTTGGGGCATTGGGCTCGCATGTGTCCGGTCTCATTACACTCCCTGTAGCGACGAGCAAGGCGAGCACGCTCATAGTGTGGGCATTCGCTAGCAATGTGTCCGCGGGCACGCTTATGATCGTCGTTTTCTATGCATCGTTTGCAGGTAGGAGTCTTTGGTTGAGGACAATCTCGAGCGCGGTGGCCTTGAGCGCTGCAGTTGTTATATACCACTGGTTGGGCTTGGAGATTAGCGACATGATTGTTCTGATGCAAGTCGTTGAAAAGGCTAGTCAGGTATCTACTGCCGTGGTTTGGGTTGTCAACCAGTGACCAGTTAGTATAGATACCTAACATCCATCGGGCGTTGAGAGAGCGTTAAGATAGTCCCTAAAGCCTATAATAGTAGCATCTAGCTATAGTCATCTGTAGTCTCAAGCTTAGCACCTTTCTCAAGCAGCAGCTTCACTACCGCCTCATGCCCATTCCTTGAAGCCCATAACAGTGGCGTCTGGCCATCCTTAGATTTAGTCTCTAGCTCAGCCCCTTGCTCGAGCAGGAGCTTCACTACTGCCCCATGACCCTCTTGTATAGCCCACTCGTGGCTAGTATTCATTGCACACTTAAGCACTTCATTAGCAAGTATATCCAAGTTTTTAAACAAGTCTAATACTCTCCAGTTAAAGAATCGATAGATATTTAATGTATTGAAGTTAAGCAAGAATGAAATAGTATCAAAAACAACATCTTGAATATCCTTTCTATAGTCTGCTTTTAGAGTATTAGTGCTATATATATCTAGAGATATACCTAATAAAGCAAAAATCCTATCTTGAGGTTTAGTTGCTTCGCTATTACGGAATTTATATAGCATTGTATAAAGATCTCGCTTTTTAGCCCACCAGGAACTATCCCGGGAAGGACCTGGCATAATATCAATAATCGATTGGCAGTGTAGGTCTAGGGTAATCCCTAGTAAAGCAGGCATACAAGCAAAGACGCTTGCTGAAACAGATTTACTACCACAAATAATAATAGCAGCTTGTGCGTTTCCAGTTTCTTGTATAATCCAGACTCTCTTAAACCAACTTCTATGAAGGAGCACCTGTAAGCCTTCAACTAGAAGGTCCTTTTGGTCAGGCCTTAAATTGCATATTACCTTTGACCAGATACATGAAATTTCCTGGCTATTAGAGGTATGTTTAAGGCCCTCCTCTAGCTGCTTCATATGATCCATAATATAGTCTGTATCATAAGTAGCCTCACCCAACCAGATGATTACTCGCTTGGCCTTATTATAAATAGATCCCATCTGCTGAACTTGTTGTCCTCGCTCATCATTATTATTTTGATCAATACAAAGGGCGTCAACCCAAAGGACTAGGTCTTTTCCCTGATGATAAATATCTCGAAGTGCGAGATATACGTTTTTGGTGACTCGTATATTGCTTTCATTAATGACTATATCACATGGTGTTTTCTCTGCCCCCCATGTGTAAGATAAAGCCGCATAATCACACAAGCGTTCTGGCGAGGCGCTGGTATATTCTGGCAAGGCACTGCTGTGTTCTAGTGAGGTACTAGTGTATTCTAGTGAGGCGCTGGTGTGTTCGAATGTGGGAAGCTTCGACTCAAAAAGCTGACAATGAATAGGGTTGGCGTGGCCCTTGAGGAGTCGGAGAAGGCGAAATGCAGACCCTTCTAGGCTGATCGGTTTATACTCGAAATTTGCCATGTTCAGTGTTTAGAGGAAGAGTCAGGACTGAGGTAACTGATGTAGTTATGGGAGTTGAAGTTGTTTGATGGTGCTCGGCAAGCTGCCAATCTCTTGGTGCCTGAGAGGTTTGCAAGCGACCGTAGCAGATAGGCAGCAATTTTGAAGTTTCTGACCGTCACAACTACTGCAGAAGTCATATAATAATTCAGATGTCGATTTTGAATCCTACGATAGACTAAATTATGATAATACGATGGTAAACAACTCCCTCACGACCCCTTCTACTCTTCGTGTGCCTGTGCTTTGTCTTGCTTGTACTTTTTAGCCCAGCGACCTACAGTACATCGTCCACGACCCGCTAGGCAATACCCCTCTTAATGCCCACTTTCGTCTTAGATCGTCGGCAATGGTTTAATCATCATAGATTAGCTCAAGGTCCATGGCTTTGCTAACTAGGTAATTATAGGCTTTTTGGTTCTAAAATTAAATCCTACTTTATATTTTTTAGAAGGAGCTACACTGTCTATAATTTAACTGTTTGCATTATAAGCCAAGTTAAGCTAGGAGGTTTGCTAGTAAATATTGAAAGTAATTATACTAAAACATAATAAGTAGACCACTCTTTAAGGAAGGCTGTCCTTTAACTTCAACTTGCCAATAGAAACTAAATAATATATTAGGAAGGCTATATGAGGCAAACGAGTAGCGACCAAGCCTATAGCTTGTTACAAGTATAACGAACGGACAGACTAAGCCGGTCTTGCTGTATTAGTAGAACGAAGACGTGCTAAGCATAAAAATAGTACTAGCTAGAAGAATCAACTATCGTGTAGGAAGAAGCATAATGAAAAAATAGAGAAGAAATTCGATTGGGAATCCAGTGCACTCTCTCTTCCTTACTGCTGTGGAAGCTTCTAGAACTACGGACGGTATGAAATGCCGATCAAAACCAGGGACCAGTCCATACCGCATCTGTCTCAGCTACCTGTGTGAACTCTATGACTTGCCATATGCTAAGCAAGCAATGCATGAGTATAGTGCTGCTAATTGTATCTGTATTATTTAGCAAGAAAATCTCGGCGAATTAAAAACACATACCATAGAGTTTAGACTGAAGCCGGTTTCGAATGTGTTAATAACTGTGTATAATTTGTTTACCTTTGATTTCAAACGCCGATGTGCGGATATTGTATTACCCACGTCCTTCGTCATCGGCCAGGATTTGGTGAGTTTTGCCTGGGAGACAAAGGACTTGTCACGTTGAAAAACGATCAAAAGGGGTGGTCTCCCCTTTCTGTTAAATGACTCGATTGAAGAGCTATCTAAGGGTTGAAGTAGGCTCTCTATATATACTATTTTGTAGCGAAACAGGCTGAAACTCCCTCAGGTGGCTGAATGGGGACTGTTTATTATCACGTGATTTCCACACTGATATGCCGTGACAGGACTCCTTCAGCCTCAAAGACTACATGATATTCCCTGCTAACTAACTTACCCATTTCCCGTTTGCTTAAGTTTTGCTTAGCGCATCAACGTTTAGCTGTACTAGAGTCTGTGCACATTTGAGTGTCATGTAGATGTTCTCCTCTTTAACCACAGTTGGAGGAATGATTCTGTGCTCAACGCGGTCATAGAAACTAGTTACCTGCCGTCGGCCCCTTCTCTTCCTATAAGCGTGTGAAATAATCTGGGAACAGCAACAAGCAGATAAACCGCCTACTCTTCAAAGCTGGTCTGGCCCCTTTAGGCTGGGCAGAAAAGGGGCGGCCCGAAGCGAGGCTGAGAAAACTTAGCGCGGAAATGATCAGTCCGCCAAGAATCCCTAGGTGGAGCTGAGGTTACCACTTCATAAAACACTCGCAATTCCCCCTCGGTCATGGAGTTGATGTATATTCTAGGTTCTGTAGCCTGCCAAGCACAGATGAGAACCACATCTCACCACTGGGAATAAACAGTTCGCTCAGGCGATGAATTTTGCCTCACAGGTTGGATACAGCCCTCTGCCGTGTGGTCAGCCTCGTTAACAGGTGCAGTGATCACTTATATCGAAGCCTCCCCTCGCCCCGCACCATTTACCTCTCCTACCCTCTGTCCGCACTTGAATCTCGACTTGTTTCTGGCCCTATAGAACCCATAAAGGAAGGCATATCTCCCGAGAGTCTGGCTTCATTTTCGGGTCGGATACTTTAAGTAATAAGATGGGTTGGTTTCCAATAGGAAAGGATGACGAGAGAGGATGGAGGTTGGATATCGTTTCCCTTCTCGCAGTTATCGGAGAGTCTTCTATGGAAGAACACTCCCAGGTTTTAACCTCGTCATGGATCTGCATGCTACCCCGAATTATACCCGCACCACAGGCCCTACTCAAACCTACTCGACCAACTCGCATGCCACAAGTCAATGCAGCCGTAGTTGGGGTTCATAACGGCACCCTTGTTCCTACGCTCAATTACTTCCCAAATATCATACACCCAATCGAAGATCTACCCCCCCTCTCCTTCAAGGTCCTCGAAATAAAGCACAAAGCCCATATCGACGGCCCGACAACGCCTCAAGATGAAAAGCCCAAAGATAAATCTACCACCACGAGCGTCGACATCGCGGCAGTGGAAAATGGACCCGAACCGGCCCCACCCCGCCGAAGAACCACGATGCAACAAGTTAAGAGAACTTTCAGCAGAAATCCAGACAAGCCCAGAGTTCGCGTTCCGTCGTACTTGTTCTCTCCTTTGAACATCCTTTCCTTTGCATCATTCCTTTTAACCATCGGACTTATTATCTGGGCTGCACTGATCGGTGATGGGACTGCGCTCACTGCCGTGGGCACCATTTCTTTCGCCTCATCCGTCGTGGGTTATGCATCATGGTGGTCACCTATACTCACGGAGAGAATATCACGCTCAAAGGTTCCTCCTGGGGATGTTATGATCCGGACGCGAGAAGGTGCGTTTCTCCTCGTGAAATGCGATGAAGACGTTGCTCGGGAGCTCTATACTGGTACAGAAGAATGCCATTACTACGTGAAAACAAAGGCATACCGGTTCCTCGTAGCTCTCGGAACATTCCTACTCATGATATCGGTCGTGTTACTTGGAAACTGCGACTTCACCATGCAGGCCGCCATCGGTGTCTCCTACATCGTGCTCAATGGCGCCTACTGGGCCGCGTCCCTCATCGACAAAGGCATGTTCTGGGACCTTTCGAACTATGAGTGGAAGGATATCACACCAGATGACGCCAAGAACGCGCATCAGACACAGGGCAGCACGCTCTCGGGCAAACCCAGCTTTACCCGCACAATGTGGTATGCCATCCGCGAGACGAAGAAAATTGGCTGGGTGCGAAGTGGTGGAGCGGCCCCTCGTACACCGCAGTGGGAGGAGTGGCTCGATTTGGCAGAGCAGAAAGCCGCCGATGAAATTCGCGACTGGGATGCGGTTGAGATGAGAGAACAGATTGTTGGTCACTCTGATTCTGCGCAGCAAGCTCGGCAAGCGGACACTAAGGATATTGCTGAGCAGCATGCTCCTGCTCTTGAGATTCCTGCACCTTCTAAGAGGTAATTGCTGGATGCCTTGTACCCTTAACTTTAAAGCCCAAAACTGCCAGAAGTGTTACGGTGTAAGAGAAGGAACTATGAGGTGTATGTGTATATGGAATTAAGGGAATTTCCCTCGCCCTTCGGGGTTTGGGTCAATGAGAACCATCACTATTCTCATACTTATTCATTATATAGCACCAGTTCACATTATATAAGAGCAAGACTGTTCCTGGTTATTATTACATGTACTTATCATGTTGAACACGTGCGTTTCTCCTCAGTACTCTCGACGAGGAAGCGCTACTTCTTCCTGATTATAGGCTTCAATAGCTTTTCCCACTCTAACCGGAGCTCCTCCATCTGCTTCCAACACTGGCTGCCAAGAACCTCAAACTCCTCCCTCGCCTCCTCTGTGAGATCAATTGCCTCCCTATGTCTGCCGTTTCTCTTTTCTTCATTCATGATAGCGCCAACCTTACCATTCCACCCCCACCCGCCAACTTCGGTCATCTTCACTCTCTCGTCACCCCAGAAATTTGTCGCCGACCCCCATTTCACAGCCGTTCCACCAAATTCCTCAAGGCGTTCTTCTTCCGTGAGGGCTACCCAGACAGGAGCAACTGCAGCTTTGTACGGATCGCACGGATGCCAGGGGCTTCCCAGCCAGCGAGCCACAAGTGCAAAAATCCTCCAAAAGAACATCAGAATAGTCGGGAGGGGGAGGATATCTGAGTTGAAGACTCCTGGGTGTGTCGTATACATCACGGGCTTCACCAGTTGGCCTTTTGATTCCTTTGGAGCTGTTATTGTTTGGGTAGCGTCGTAATAGGGAGCAGAGACGCGCGCGACTGAAGGCAAATTAGAAGTCAATGCTACCAAATCAGTCAGGCGCTTAGAGCTTTCATAAGGAGTTCTGCTGTTTAAAGCCTGGACGTCATCGATGTTGAGTGAATGCGGCTGTGCTTCAATGCTCGATATCCAGATAATCCTTCCGCTTGTCTGTGCGTCTGGCGAGGCAGGGCGCGAAAGAAGTGGCATGAGCTCATGAGCGAGGATATAATGCCCAAATAAATTTGAGCAGAAGACTTCTCCTAATGGTGGATCATGTTGTTTTCCATCTCCAGAGTCTTGCGAAGTCGATGGTAATTGGGCTTTAACGACTGCTCCATAGTTGGCCACCTTGAACCGTGGCCATGTAGTGGAATTGACAGCATCAGTTAAGACGTCCATGATAGCCATGGGCCAATTCAATCCAATCCAGCCTCCAGTCCCGGCATTGAGAGCTATCACATCCAATCTCGGTAGCCGTATACCACTTAAACCCCAGCCCCACGCCCTTTGCGCGCCGTTAGACCCTCTCAGCGCGTCCGGATGTTGTTGCATATCTTCTGAGAAGCTCTGCGTTCCTGGCGAGCCGTATGGCAGCTTTCCCCCGCTGCTATTGGTCGCATCTGGGCTACCCACCGTTCCATTGACCAACTGGTCCGCCAGAGCATACACGCTCCTCAAATCGCACAGGTCAGCCTGCACAGCCAGGAAGTGGACCTTGTTCACCATGTCTTCCCATTTGTATTCTCGCCCTTCGGCGACTGTCTTCTTCCGCAGTTCCTTCGCAAAGGAAGACTTCTCGACGAGGATTCGCAGGTGCGCCCGAAGACGGCTGATGGTGAGGCGGGACTTCAATGGCGAGCGGGTGGTGAGTACCAGCACGAGGTGTTTATTCGGAGGGGTCGAAGGGGATGTTAAGAACTCGTCGGTGAGACGCTCAGCAATGGAGTATCCTAGACCACTGCATGGCGTCAGTAATGATTAGCTACCTATGTGTCGTCCGCAGAATAATTCTGAGGATATGCGAAGGCGCAGGAAACGCTCCGGCTCAACTCATTTCTTTCACAATGAGTGGGAATGCAGTTTCGTACCTGTTTGCCCCTGTGATCAGTGCGAACAGCTGGCTGTCACTTGTCTCCCATGGTGGCAAGCCCATTTCTCCAGAGTCTAAGCAGAAATCTGCTCTGCGGTGCAAGGGACTGTTGTGCTTGTATCAGTTTATGTGTTCTGGCGAGATATTGTTTCCTCAATATTTCCGATCAAGATCATACGTTTAATTTTCTCGGGTACCTGCACGCATCACGATTCCTCATCCGCCCAATCGGTTGCTCTCCCAGGTCGCCACCCGCCCCCCGCAAACACCGAATGCTGTGCAATATCAAAGTAAGTTTAAAATACTACCCTTTTCTACATTTCCAGCAACTGCAATTCAATCGCATAGGGCATTTCAGCTGGAATATTTTCGATCCGGATGGAAGCATTATATCAGCAAGACATCATACGGTATTGCCAAACGCCAGCGCTATCATCAGCTACAAAAACTACAAGTGTGCATCCCAGCCCAACCAAGGCAAAACCTATCATCCTAAACATTTTTTCTCTCGTCGTTATCATCATCACTCTGTTCAGAATAGCTCTCTTCATCCTCATCTGCCATCGCCACCTCGCTCTTTCTCCTTCTCATCCTTCCGCGCACCTTCATGGCTTCCCTGATCTTCATGCTTGCCTCATCAAACCCTCCTGTAGAGTCCAGAGTGCTGAACCCCTTCAATGAGAGCCCACCACCACCACGGCTGCTGCTTCGACTACGGTGTGTAGAGGATGGCCGAGTCGAAAAGACGCCGATGTTGCCCAGGTTTCCAAGAGACTCATTTCGAGGGATATGGCCATTTCTAGAACCACTCCCGAAATGTGCAAAGAGGTGCGAGCGATGCTTAGGAGAGGTCTCAATATCGGACGACATTCCAGATTGGTTACTATCCCTGCGGTGCCAAGCCTCGCGCGTTGGAGATATAGGGCTTGCAGCTCCGTCGCGGAAGGGATCGGCTACAATACGGGCGGAGTCAAAATCAGGAAACATTTCAGGTCCGAGGGTGTTTATTAACTCTGTTACCTCAGCGCTCAGCTGTACCCTTCGTTCTTGAAGTTTATGGATGGTGTTGCTCGATGTTGGATTCAAAGATAGCACAAGCGGGCGTAGTGACTTGACGATGTCCATGCCGACTTCGCCGAAACGGAGAGCGGCAAAGGTAATCGCGGGGAAGAATATGTACCCAAAGATAACAACGGCCCAAAGAGGGACCCATTCAGGCACAAATCCTTGAACTCGGTTTCGGTATGTCCAATATGTGAGAAGAATGGTGTAGAAAACGTAGAGGATTGGAGCGAAGGCAAGCGCAACAAGCAACTTCCAAGTTGCCATGACATCTCGGCCTTGTAACTTCACTGTAGATGCGGCCAACGCTTCTCGGGACTTCTTTATGCTGATTATTTTGGAAGCCACGAAGACAGGCGCAAATAGCACCAGGCCGGGGAGCACACCTATCGAGAGGACCGAGATCTTGCCCAGTCTGTAGAAGAGTAGGAAGAGAACTTTCGGGACTGAGAACTTGGCATATTCAACTTGATGATCGCGTATATTGAGGTAACGCAGTTGTTTGTTATAGTCGGTGACGGACTTCTTCAGAGACACAATCCTAGGGTCGTCTTTGTAATGTGTATATCCTTTAACTAACCTTCGATTCAACTCCACCACCATTGGAAGAGGAAGCTTCTTGCCAGTCGGGTTGTACAGCCTTCGGGCAGCTTGTATAAGCATAAGAGTATCATAATCTGGGCTAGTAACGGTCACTGCAACTAGTGCCTGGTACACAGTATCCAAGAGTTGACCAACTGCCTCTCTCCGCTCGCCACTCCTGTAGAGCTCGACCAGGTCTTTTGGAATGTCGATCGGGTTCCCAAACTCTACCACAGCCCGAGATCGAAACTTATGGGCGTGGAAGTAGTTCATCCCGCAAGGGACAATTTTAAGCCCACTCTCTGGGTCTGCTGCTAGTGCTCCAAGGGCCATTATTGCAACCCCGGCTTTCAGAGGAAGCAGCTCTGTTCGATCATGACTGCCACCCTCAGGAAATATTCCAACCGCACCACCAGCACTTAGCCGATCAAAGACAGCATCATAGACTTGCGTTTGGTCAACCTTCGGCGCAGTCTTGAATTTAGAGCCCTCAAAGCCTTCTTTGGTTCCCTTGACGCTTTCGTCGAGGAAATTCCCTTTCCCGTCTATATCCTCCCTGCCAGTGAGCTGTCTCATAGCATGCGGGCCTTTGAATGCTTTCTTTATCCTGAGCTCTTCCGGCCCCAGAACCTCCACGATCTCGGCATTCGCTGCTGTTCCTCCAGCGCTTGGCAGCACCAATAAACCCCCCACTTGAACGTTTTCGCTCTCGAAATTGGTGCCAATACCACGAACAAGGAGGGGATCTGAGACAGGATCGGGAAGATATATAGTCCCAGTTGCAGGCTTCACCATATCAAGAGCTCGGCCAACAGGAACCGCACCTGTTTTTCGTGCAAACCAGCCGATCAGGAACCTGTCCATAGATTTCGCTGCGATGAGAAAGGAGACCCGGCGCTGGCATTCGCTTCGAAGTGTCCGCATGAGAATGAGAGGATCAACGAACTAATATTATCATTAGCAAAGTGTGGCCATTAGTTAGTAGCCATACATACTTGATTTGCATGGGGTGCGGCGACGAAGATTACAGGACCCCTCCTAGGCACTTTCCACGATCCGCGGGGGTGGACCTCGCGGAAGAATAGATCGACCAATATGGAAAACGTCCAGAGGAATACGTCGTATATCCAATTCGTCATTGGAGTCTGCTCCTTCTTCTTGGTATTGTGAGGTATGTGCTCGTGGATCTGAGATTCTTTTGCCATCTTGGCAGCGGGGTACGGTAGACGCGGAGAGGAGTAGCAGGAATAAAACAGAGAGTTGATGGGAAGATCTGGTTGTAGTAATCACTCCGAGGTCGTCAGGTAATTGTCGTAGCAGCTAAGAGGAGTCTGCCCAAACTACAATCTGGTGAGGAGTTGTTGTGAAGGTGGCCTGTTCGGGTGGTGCTTTGTTGAAAGCTGCTCAATCAGAAGGTATGGTAAAGGTGATAACGAGGTGCATGCCAGATCCGCGAAGTCATGTCGAGTAATGCAGGGGGGCAGAGATACAATCGTGAAGATCTCAGGCACCGAAAAGGTCGTTGAGCACAAGAAAGGGAGTTAATGGGACAGGGATTCCCAACAGATAACAGGGAGTATTCTCGTCTAATTAGACGCGGTAAGCGCGTGCATCACAACATTATACGCGGCTCTACCTCAAACTTCCCCTGTCAACAACATCTCGCCCAAGTTTGGCGAGTTAGCCGAATGCTGTCGAATTTGAACGTTGCGATCATCTAAATGCTATCTCTTTCATTCACGCCTTCAAAATTACAAAAAATTAAGGGAAGAACAAGGTGTACCAGGGGAAGTCCTCTATTCCCTTTCGTATTGAAGACCAAAAAATTGAGGTTGAAAAAGGGGGGTGCGCTTAAATTAAAGACCTGTGCCTGTTATATACCCAAAAGTGTCTCTTTCTGGAACAGCAATATCAGAACCACCAGACACCAATGGTTTCTCTTCTATGCCGCCAGGCGCCTCATACGACGCCTAAGAGACCCGACTTTCTTAAAGTCAGGTACCTTGATATAAGTGGTTGTAGGCGAGCCATATCAGTATATGGCTAGCCGGATCACCACTCAGCTGGTTTCCTCTCTAGCGCCTAGATTGGGTTCCCCGAACTCCCGAGAAACTGTGTTTGGACACCAAAAACTTCTTAATTCATTTATAACCCAACTCCTAAGCTTCCTAGTCCGTGATCACATGTTTGCTGCCACACCACACTAAGTTCGTCATATATACAATGTACCGCTATCTCTTGTGGTATTATTCTTCTACCCAGGTCGTTTATGAACGTTATATTTTCTGTTGAGGGTTGCCTAGGATTAGTGTGGCAGTGTATGCAACACTGTGCGGCACAGACGAGTTGCTTATGCGACCCTTATATATAGGGTAGCTCCTCCCTCTAGTTTTAAGAATCAAGTCGTCAACTCCACTTCAAATATTGTCATCATTTTCCTTCTCACTCGTTTTGGTGAGACTCGTTATGTATGACCTCAACCCTGGCTTAACTTGAATAATTTCAAGTAGAGTATTATTTTAATACTATATATTCCCCAAAAAATACACACAACTGCTTTGCAGCAACTAGAGCAACATCTTCTGCGAGCTACCTACGAGCTACCTACGAGATATCTTTTTGCAGAGTTGTAGAGAAGTGAACTGATGAAGTGCTGGAGGGGCAGATAGGAGGTAAAGAGGTCGAGTGGTAAGCTACTTGCAGCACATTTCGAGATCTTGTCAAGAGTGAATATGCCCTTTTCTCTACCATCAGGGCTCTTGCCCAATATACTAAAAGCCTTGTCTGCACATCATGTCTGCAAAGGACAACCCCCCTATTCGAGGTCCTGGTGCTCGTCAGATCGCCTACGCTCTTCTCCTTGGTGAAGTAGTCCCAAAGAACAAATGGAACAGTTGGACGTATTAGGATGAATTCAAAGACTGTTATGGGGTACCACTAGTCTGTTGGTCGCATTGGGAAAAATTAATATCGACCCCATGTCGGACTAAGCTATGTCCCGATTTTCATGGGACGACTTATGAGATATTAAGGGACATATATTTCTCCAGCTTTGCTCAAGGCGTCGACAGAAAGGCCGTGCAGCTTAGATACAGTGTCCCCGGCCGTTTGGAGATGGAGTCTCTCTACGCACAGTTCCTCTTACGGAAGTTTGATGAGACTAAGGAGACAGATGTTAAGAAGAAGTGTACATTGAAGGATGCACTGGAGAAAGTAAGTCAGGAACCAGATCATGCCTGACCCTATAGTATTACTACAACTGACGTGCCAATGGCGCCTTAATGACAATGCAGAAAGGTATTGGGTGGAGAAGAAGGACAAGTTTGAGATGAATGTAGATGCTGTCACTGCAGGTCTGGCCCATCTTCAGATATCGAGGACCTACTATAACTATGGTAGCGACTCGACGAAGAAGCTAACGAGCCACCCGGCGAATCTAATATAGAGTTTGATGACGGCGGTTCCATTGGAAATGAATACGGCAGCAAGGAGGAAGGAGATATGGAGGACAATAAGATGAGACGGACGTGGTGGTGGATGAAATGCTGGCCGAAGCCACCACTGCCGATGAAGGCATACATATTATAGGGATGACGTAGAGATTAGCATGTAATTGCTAAGTTTTGCTATGGACTCAAGGTACGTGGGAATGGGGGGATGATGCGATGCTTGGGTGTCTACTTATCTGTATATTTACCCGTCTGGATCTCTACATATCTGTGTGTCTACATGTCTTTGTGTTTGTTTATCTGTGTGTCTATTTGCGTTTGATACCCACCTATGTGGGCACACAATTTCCTCTTATAACTCTCATCGGGCTTAGCAAGGGATGTTCTTTGCCAAGTCTTATTCTTCTCGAACCCAATCTCCACCCACACTCAGATGTATGTCTCTGGCCCATGAGCGAGCGGCGTTTACCAATGCAGTGCGGAAATATGTTTCAATCGGGCATAAATTTGCCTGCAGGTCATAACATCAGCCGTTGCTGGATTTGGAGGGTCGTTCATTGGCAGCGTTTCGGGCTCCTCGTGCGTGTGCCTCAGAAACGCAAACCGCAAAGACATGCTCCTCCATCTGATTGCCCGCCTACATTTCGATGATAGACATCTTCCACACTCCCTCTATATATTTCGTAATTCCCATCTTCAACTGGGTGGCAGATGCCAATTCATGTATCTGGCTGACATCAGGATCTTCCGGCAGTGGCCAAGCGAGGAAGTCGATCACCCCTGAGGCAAACGGCGCTTGGCATCGTAGGATCGCCAGCAACCCCATCCGGGCAAATCCCACTCGCGGTTCACCTAAATGTCACTCTCATGCAATTCAATGAAACATGAGGATATACGAAGGATATTCTGTCTGCGTCGCTACTGCGCCAGCCTGCTGTGGGACTCTCGGTGGACCTGCTGGACATGCCGGATTGTGATGCAGCAACCATTCAGACCATTTGTTTGCGTGGCGTGGAGCTCAGTTATCAGGGAATTTTTATGCCCTAAAGCTCTATCAGATTGCTGTTGCTCAATGCTGTGTCAGCTACAGCATATAGACCGTAACCTTCTAAGGTGGCGCTCGGGAGTTGGCGTGGCAAGTGACGGGATCTCCCATACCTTAGACACCCTCTCTGTCGAGATGATTCAGACCCGTCTCTGCTCAGTAGCAGTTCAGGGCCCATCATTGGCGATGTCCCTTGTTGCACATCATTGCACATCGTTAGGGCTGGGCAGTTCATGGCCGCTGCAGGATACAGTTCTACTTTGCTGGGCAGGAGCTTCGAGTTAGTCCCTCGAGGCCCTGCGACTGGCCAAGATAGGGGATTGAGCGCCAACGTGCTCACTCGTGGCCTTTTCTTTTGTTCAATACGATTTCTTCTTGGCTGCCCAGTTAATCACTTGGCTGGGAGATAGGACCGGCTATAAAGGTGAGGCGTGTACCTTCGCAATGTTCAATATCTGTTGCAGGTCCTGACGTGATGTCATTTCGAGATATACGGATCATATCAAATACACCAAGATCCAAACGTCTTTCATTTGCTTCTGTATCCACAAGAGATTGAGTATCTTCTTGTGGAAGGCGTCTCTACTATGTCTTCTGCGAATATGACAAAGGAGTCCTCTTCCGGCGGCATCCAGACCAAAGAGCCAGTGAGCTCTTTGACTACCTCTAATAGTCATGACTGCTTCAACAGGCTGCTTGCTTGTCCTAGTACGAATCCAAGCAGCGATAACCTGAGAGGCTATGTGACGCCTAGCAGTACGTGGGGCAGCGAGAGCAACACGGGTGCGAGCTTGGGGAGCCCAAAAGGCAGTTCAACAAATCTGATATCTCGCCATGTCGATGGAAGTAAGGCATCTTGTGTCGATACAGGTGCTTCAACCCCTGTATTTAATCCCAAGCATCCTGCCAGAAGTCTATATCGTACTCTTCATGAGACGATGCAGCCTGAGCCGCCATACCACGTCTTCCCTCGAGCGAGGAAGAAGACATTGATGTACCTTGCCGCTATCGCAGGGATGTTTTCATCTCTATCGGCAAATATATACTTCCCAGCCTTGGGACAGATATCCAGGGTACGTTGATGTCTCTGATTGTAGACCATGCCTAACAACAATGCTACAGGAAATCAAGGTCAGCCCGCCAACACTCAGTCTTACAGTTACAGTATATATGGTTGTCCAGGCCGTGGCACCATCCTTTTGGGGACCATTATCGGATACAAAGGGAAGAAGAGTTACATTCATTGGTGAGAAATCCATCTTCTTGATTAGGCTATGCTAAATTATGTCAGGCACGTTCGTTGTATATCTTGTTGCCAATCTTGGTCTTGCACTCAGCTCTAGCTTTGCCCCCCTGATGATTCTGCGCGGTCTGCAAGCTGCGGGCAGCGCAGCCACCATCTCTATTGGTAGTGCACATCACTCCCATCTCAACTTACCCTAACAAATGCCAGGTCAAGGCCTTATCGCTGATATTGCAACGCCAAGTGAGCGTGGATCTTTCACTGGAACCAATCAAGGGAGTAAGTAACTCCTTCAGTCATGTTTTCACTGCTAATATGATAGTTCGCATGTTCGGCCAAGCCATCGGGCCTGTCTTTGGGGGTATCATCTCCCAGTACCTAGGCTATCACGCCATCTTTTGGTTCCTCTTTGGCGGCGGGGTTATCGCATTACTCATCCTCGTCGTCTTCCTACCAGAGACTCTGCGTCCCATTGCTGGCAATGGCAGCATCTGTCTCAAGGGCATCCATCGCCCTCTATACTATCGCTTCACACCTTCTGAAGAACATCTTATCGAGTACAACCTGCCCCCGAAGAAAAATTTCAGATTGTCCATGATCTTTACCCCCTTCCAACTACTCCTCGAGAAGGACGTCTTCACCATCATTGTCTTCGGGTCAATTGTCTATGGCATCTGGAGCATGGTGACGTCCAGCACCACCGCACTATTCCAGACCCGCTTCGGCCTCTCAGACCTACAAGTCGGCCTCATCTTCCTTCCCAATGGCATTGCCTCTATGGTCGGGTCGTACGTAACAGGCAAACACTCTAAGCACGATTGGGCCGTCATGGAGTGCCGATACCGCGAAGCGAAGGGCATTCCGCCCTCCACTGTGCTGCTCAAGAAGGACCTCGTCGATTTCCCATACGGTCGTACCCGGCTCAGGAGCATATGGTGGCTCCTCCCAATATTCATTGTTTCTACAGCGCTCTACGGCTTCTCCCTGCAGCTCAACCGCCTCGCCGTCCCACTCGTTGCCCAGTTCTTCATCTCCTATACCGCGAACTCGATATTCGCACTGAATTCAACGCTCGTGGTGGACCTTTTCCCCCGAGCCTCAGCATCTGCCACAGCGGTCAATAACCTCGTGCGCTGCCTCGTGGGTGCCGGTGGCGTTGCTATCGTGCAAGTCGTCATCGACGCCATCGGCGCTGGTCCAACATTTGCCATGTGGGCTGGAATAATATCGTTGCTGACGCCCCTCTTATTCCTGCAGTGGCGAAACGGCACGCGGTGGGCGATAGAGAGGAACGAGAGGAACGCAGCAAAGGAGAGAGAGAAGGCGAGGGGAGATGTGGAGAAGATTGAAGTCATTGAGCTGTCCACATAGAAGACGTGATCCTTCCATCTTGAAATGATTTCGATGATATCGATACCATCTCAAAGCACATATACGCCTACAGGACTACAAACCTCCTCACACCTAGCTTTATGTGTTTACATTTCATGCGCCTACCTTACTATATCCCTTTCGTACGGCATGCCTTCACGACTACCTAGCACTGGCGTTGTGCTTCATCTTACACCTTTTGCCTCTCCGGCGCTTGGCCTGGCCTGGTCGGGAAGAGAGCAAAAGGTACATAACTCGATTGACAAAACTTGGATGGATGAATATGCCCCTCCATTCTGGCATAATGGACGGGGTACAGGGGGTTACGGAGACCACGGCATTTCACGAATGAATAATGATGTGATCGGAGGGTCGGATTGAATATAGATAGAACGGGAGCGAAGGAAATAAACTTTGCAACGATTTCTTTCTTCCGTGTCATTACCCACATTCTTTTGTGCATAGAAAAGACAAGTATCTACATATATGAATAATACCTCACTACATATCTACCTAAAGTGCCTATGCGTACTTGAAATTTTAGGTCTGGGACACAAATTAAATATTGAACATAAAAATTTGGTTAACGGGAAGAACTTCCACTTTTCGTTTGAAGTAGTGAACATAGATTCAATCTGTAAGTAAAACCACCTTGTTCAGTTTTAACTAACGTCTGCTCAAATCCTTACTTTACAATTCCAATCATTGATGTTGCAACTTGTAATGTGGCGGCTTCATGGCTCAAGTGGGATCCATTTTATCATTTGTTGAGCCATCCATTCCCCCCCACACTTTTGGTCGCCCCTTTTTAATTCCCTGCCGCCTTTCGCCAAATAACAACCCGTCATGAAATGCGTATCTCTCTATCCTTCAAAAAATCCCATCCCTTCTTCTCTCTTCATTCGCGCAATCTCACGATATCTCCGCAATGATTTTGGTCAATGCCATTTCTTTTCAATTATCCCTATCTAATTTAAAAAAAGAACCCGTTCCCTTTCCCTTCCTAGCCACCTTTCCTCTTTTCCTGACCTCACGCATCCCACTACCTATACATTTATAAACAAAAACAGAAAAAAGCCTTCTTCCTATGTATATATTTTCTGTTCTCCCATTTTCTTTTGTTTAGAGAAATATAAAAAGTGGGGCATCAATATTATAGCAGAATAAACGCATGATCGCAAAAAGTATGCATACATGGATGGGGACTTGCCAGACGCCTCGCCTTGCCCTGTCTCGCATTGCACTTCTTGTATTGCAGGGGGGAAAATATGTAAAATGTAAACACAGGGAATTTAAATCGAAGAATTCGGGGGGATGAGAGGAGTGGAGAGCGAGAATTTGATGCATGGGATGGAGGATATGGCGAGAGTCGATTCCACCCCATCGAGAGAGACCAGGAATTGGACTCGTAGCTTGAGTTTTGGTATGCGGATTGAGGGAGGAGCAATGCGACGTCCGTAGAATTATCTTATAGTCCGTTTTTTGTCCTAGGGTAGTAGAATAGTATTATGCCCCTTGGTTCTCCATTTACATGATAATCGCCGGCATATCGACATTCGCCTTGATACTCTTATGCGGCAATATGCTTCCTCCATTAACATATATCTCATCCCCGATTGTTACATCGTCGCCCAGCACACTGACATTCTCCAGTCGCGCCCATCGTCCGACGGTGGAGTTCCAGCCGACGATAGTGCTCTTGATCCATGCGTGGTCTTTTACCTTGGCGCCCGCGAGTAGCACGCAGCGCTGCAGCCGCACGCCATCACCCACGACCACATCCGGGCCGATGGTGACGTTGGGTCCGATACGACAATTGCGACCGATCTTGGCGCTGGGGTCGATCAGGACGTTGCCGCCGTGAACGTATGGTGTTGACGGGGATGTGAGTTGCTTGGAGCCCTTTTTCGTCAAAGACGAGAGATAGAGGCAGGTGCCCGTCAGGAAATCCTTGGGCTGGCCGACATCCATCCAGAAGCCCTCCAGGTCGAAGGAGTGCAGCTGGCCATCGCCGCAGATGGCGGGGAAGGTCTCTTGTTCGATGGACGTGGGTCGCAGCTCAATGCGCGAGAGAACAGACGGGTTGAGGATGTAGATGCCGGCGTTGATGCGGTTGCCGACGAACTCGACGGGCTTCTCGACGAAGCGGTCGATGCGCGAGGGGTGGTTTGGCTTGTGCACCACCACACCGTATTTCGAGGGCTCCTCGACCTTGGTGACAACAATGGTGCCCTCGTCACCGTGGGCCTTGTGGAAAGCTGCCAGGTCGGCGAAGGGGTAGTCGCAGATGACATCTGAGTTGAGGACGAAGAAGGGCGCGTCGTCTTTACCTAGAATGGCCTCGGCAAGCTTCAGCGGGCCTGCGGTGCCGAGAGGTTCGCTCTCGATGGAGAAGGTGATCTTGACGTTGTATTTCTGCTCGTACTGTTGCCGTCGTCAGAAAATGTGCCCTCACATCCATATATGAAATGTATAGTATAGGAATGTATACCTCGGCCAGGTACTTCTCCATGATCTCTGGGCGGTAGTTGACAGCCAGCACAATATCTGTGACGCCCGCTGCCGCTAGGGCTTCGACCTGGTGTAGGATCATGCGCTTGTTGCCAAACTCGACGAGGGGTTTAGGGAGCGTGAGGGTCTGGTATCTGATCAGTGTGTGCTCTCTTTCTTCCCCTTTCCTCTCTTCCCCGTTCATCTTCTCCCCTTCTCATTCCTCTCTACCGCACGTCCTCTTCCTATCATAACACGCCAAAGGAGGGGGAGGGGGAACCTACAAGTGGCCTTAATCGGGTTCCAAACCCACCCACGAGAATAAGGGCTGTCCAATACGGGAACAAGTCAGCTTCTGCCATTCTAGTCTCATCGGTCTCCGCACAACGGGGAGGAACCCAATGCGCCTCCGCGCACGATGAAGACTCACCTTTCATGGCTAGGAATTAAAGCACCGAACGTGTTGATGCGCCCAGTACGCGAAAGAGAGAGAGAGAGAGAGAGAGAGAGAGGGTCGAAAGCCTGGTTTTGAGTTACGGAGGTCGGGCAGCAGGACCTTTGTTTCCCCCTTTGTTCTTTCGAAATGAACCCCACACAGACACGATGAACGGATCTCAATCTCTGTGCCCCTTTTATTCTTCGCTTCCTTGTTCCTCTTCGTCGTCGGCCGTGCGAGATAGGATACGTGGCTCGTTGTGTTTCTAGATCGTGTCTTGTGTTCTTGGATGTCGTGGTCTTCCTCTCTTACCCCTTACGTAGCCACAACTTTGCGCTCCAAGCTTTCGGTTCGGTCGCCGCTCCCGCCAAAATCTCGTTTACCGGGGAAAGGAGAAAAAGGGAGGGCCCGCTTGGCTGAGCCGGGCCTGGAATTTTAATACGACCTGGTTTTCATTTCATTTCCAGTCTCGCGGGCGATGCTGCTCTTTGCCGCTGTGATTGGGTGCGCTGGGTGTTCCTGGTGTGGCCCGGTGGGTTTGGTTTTCTGTTTCATTGCGCTTGGGGGTTTTTGATTATTCGCATTTATTATTTCTTTTATTTCACTTTTGTTACGATATTTTATTTATAACTCCTCTTTCCCGACCCATCGGCTGTCTCCTCTCCCGTCGGGTCGGATGTCGGGCATGTCACGGGATAATGCGTCATGTGATTTTCACCCTGCTCCCTGCAACCTTCCCCCGGAGTCTAGACTTCATGTCTCGTATAGGAGATGGGTTCATTAAATAAACGTATATTTGTGCAGATAAAGTACACATCCATGAACATTCACGCCCACACTCAATATTATTACGGCTGTTAAGTGCAGGGAATTCGACACCTCACATCACGTCAAAATTCACGCTCGCATCCGCATCTGCACTTCACCAATTGCCTGCCTGGTACCTTGCATTGGCGCCCACGACATATATTTCACATCACATGTCCACATTCACATGGTACACTCTCGCAAGGAGGTCAAGGCAAGCTATATTACCCTCCAATTGCCCGCGACTCGTAACTTCTTAACTTCTTTTCAGTTCGGGTCATTTCATTATTCGTAAAAAACCTCCTTCCCGCGCGCCAATTCATCCGCCCCATGGCCCAGGCTACCAGGCAGGCGGGAGCAGAGACAAGACAGAGCAGACCAACCAGTCCCATCAGAAAAACCGACAACTCGTGAGCAATAGCCACCATAGGATATGGGAAGAAAGGAGAACAGGCCCGCCACGCTTGCTAAATGCCACGACGCGCAGAATTCATATCGTAAGATAGAGCAGAAACAAGTAAAACTAACGGATACTCAAAAGTGAGAGGAGTTCCAAAAGGAAAACCGAAAAACCGCCATCCCGTTCGAGAGCGAAGTGACCCGCTGCCGCATGCTCGCAAGCAAAACCGAAACGGCCGCCGATTGGGGGAGGAGGGATGTTATTGTGGGTGAGTTGCCTCGATGGCACGCGGCTGGTGCTGTTCTTTCCCTATGCCGAGAAATATATCTTCGTACTGAATAGAAAATAATAAAGGTAATAAGTGGGGAGAAGCAAGGAGAATCGTTATAGAGACCGTTAAAATCCGCCTCGGCCGTAGTATCGTGAGATATAGGAAATTCGTTCACGGGTCGTTGAAGATTCCATTTTGATGCCCCTTTTTTGTCCTTCCTTTTGGGGGGTTCGTAAAGTCATTACTGTTGCCCTGCCCGCGGCATATATGCTACCTGTGGAGTAGCAAAAAGAGGGCCAGGGCAAAAGATTGGTAGCCACCTAGCGTTATCGTCTCGTCATGTCGCCATAGATCGCGTATCATGTGTCTGCACAATTTACCGTCTCAGCTGCTGCAGACGCAATCAGCCTTGGTTCCTTCTCTCTATTCGGAGGACGCGGTGGAACTGCTGCTGCTGAGGTTGACCGAGTGGCTGCGGCTGCCATGGTGGTGCCGTCTCCGGTGCCGGTGGCTGCTCTCGCTGGCCGGCAGCCCCTGGACCACGCCATTGCGTGCTAGCATGCCTCCGTTGACTGAGAAGTTGCGGCATACCATGAAAGCCCGCATGGCCGCGTTCTCCTGGGCCAGCCCGTCGGACTCGTAGGCCAGGTCCGTCTGATACTCCCGGCCATTGACGAGCACGAGACAGGTGAATCCGGACGAGCTCCTATACGTCTCATACAGGGGGTCTCGCCATCCTCGACGCCGACACAAACCTGGAGGCGTGGTTAGTCAGACTCACAGAGCAGCAATTATTTTGAAGATATTTGTGCACTCCGGCAAATGAGGAACGAGGTGTGACAGTAGGATAAAAAGGAAACGAGGGGGTCGAGATGCCACTAACACCCATACTTGGGCCTCAATTGAACAACAACAAAAGCAAAGAAAATCATCACGGCAGCTATACAGGTGTATATCCCCTCCCCACGGCAGTCGGGGAAAGGATCCAGCCTCAGGGGCAAGAGAAAGGACGAGGCTACCCTCCCAGGGCAGCATCACAAATTCATAATGGGACTTTTTGTGTGCACACGCAACCAAACAACGTACTCTCCAGATATGCCATATAGAAGCCACCCATCATGTCCCGCCAGCGGAGTGATCACAGAGTGGTATGAAAGGAGGAGGAGCCCAGCAGCGAACACGCCTCGAGTCAACGTGGGGTGTAGTGTGAGACAGGACACCAGTCAGTCTGACGACGAGATGCAATTGAGCCCAACGCTGTGATATCCCAAGGCACAAGCTGGCACACACAGACGGTTTGGAAGGAAGGGGAGACGAGGAAGGGCGTGACGTGTGAGGGAGGGGGGATCGAGGAGTTGAAGAAGAGGGCTTGTCGACGAGAGGTCGAGGTCGAAGGGGGAGAGGGGGGAGGGGGGTGAGTGCAGCAGGAAGTCACCCATGGACGGCGAGACAAGTCAGTGATTTATTGCAGAAAGTAGAGGGGATTAGCGCCCGACCAGGATGGGTGATGGGTCTCCGGGTGGAGAGCAGGAGCAATTGCAGCGGCTATCCAGATAGGGCAGAGGGGGGAGGAAATATGCAAGTCATGGAGGAGGATGCGGCTCTTCTCATCTGCGATGTGCTGGCGTACGTGGTGACCAGCGGATGAGGTGGGAGCGAGGAAGGGAACGTCCCCTCTGGGATGACGGCACGCATGGAGGGGCGGAGGGGGATCTGCTGCTGCCGTGGCAAAAGGCTTTTGTCGGGTTTTTTCTCCTTGGTCGCCTTGCACGGACGGGAGGGCGTGAGATGTACGTGTATGTGTCTGTGTCGTGTGGCCGGTCCTTCGAGAGGCGGAAGCTCTCTCCTCCCCTCTACTCTCCTTCGCCGCCTCGTTGTCTGCTCTGTTATCACCGTCTCTCGTGGTAGGGTCGATCCGGCACGCTGCCCTGATGGGAAAGGGCCTACTACGGCGCGTCGAGGGACGATGACAGGCCTCGTAAAACGTCCGAGATCGAGAACGGGGGACGGATTAGCCAGGGACGCTGCTGCACCCGCCGAACAGAGTCGAGGCGTGCCGGAAGCACCCTGGGCGGGTGTCGAGCGGCCGTGGACTGTGGTGGCAGGTACGCGGTACCGTACCGGCTGGTAGACGAGCAGGCGGGTGGCTCTAAGGTTCCCTCACTAACTCTCTCACGACTCCCACCAGCTCACCCACAGAACCGCGTCCAGGGCAGCAGAAGTAGGAAAGGCGCGCCCCGCACTGCGACACTGCGCCGGCCAGCGTGCAATGCAACAAGCAAGCAGACGCCAGGCCCCCGGGACGAAACCAGAAGCGTCGGAGCGCGCCAGAACGAGTGGCGTAGGAGATGACACGACGGCCGAGAACCACTCCGGTGCATTGGGACGTGGAACTGGCTGGGACGCGGACGTGGATGTGGGCTTAGGGTCGGCGGCAGGCGACGGTGGATCAGATTGGCAGATGAGCCTGGGGCCGCGAGAGATAGACTTTCGATGCAGGAAATGGAGCAGGTTCTGGCACGGTAATGTGGGAAATGCGCACGCAACGGTAAGGATGCTCCGAATAGTCGTTTGCGGTCAGCCAGAGAGCCAGAGGCAAGGTGGCTCTCTGCATCCCGGACTGGCCGTTTCTCTTGTCGAGCGAGAAATCTTTGCGTGCGTGCTCGCCTGCTACTAACTTAAACCCCGAAAGCGACCGGGTCGAGGGCGAATGCAGGATGAGCTGGCACTGCTGCTGGGAGCAGGGCGGGTTTATGGAGGCGAGGCGAGGGGCGTGGTCGTGTAATCAATCCTGAAAATTGAAAGTGCGTAGGAGGGAAAGGGGTCGTGGGGTTCGAGGAGCAGAGGGATGAGAGGAGGGAGGTGGCCGGCGGAGAGAGCGATGAGAGGAGGTTGAGGTTTATAGGAGGACGAGATGTCCAGACAAAAGCAAGCAAACAC
Organism: Oidiodendron maius Zn; assembly: GCA_000827325.1. Taxonomy (NCBI): domain Eukaryota; kingdom Fungi; phylum Ascomycota; class Leotiomycetes; family Myxotrichaceae; genus Oidiodendron; species Oidiodendron maius. Next base: position 217,131 of record KN832884.1, on the reverse strand, counting down.
TGGACATCCAGACGGCCGAAATGCCCTCTCTCTCTCGCCCACCAGTATCCCATCGCCAGCCACGAGCACTCCTAAAGCATCGCTGAGGGAGAGGTACGGACAGAGGTACAAGGGATAGAGGGGCAGAGAGACAGGGGACAGAGGTACCAGGGACATTGATACGGCCGCCGTCAACCACTACGATTGCCGTGTTCCTTTCTGACCCTTAAGGGGATGCATCACCACCCATCACCTAGCTACAGCACCAGCTCCTCACCGGCTCACGTAACATGCCATCGTCAATGCTAATGCTCATGCCAATTCCAATGCTAATGCCAATGCTACCGGCAATATGCTCAGAGTCAATGACGATGAACGCAATCACTGCACCGCTGTCCCAACTGGGATAGTGCCACTCCCGGCCAGAAGTCAGGAATGCACTACACAAACAATGCCGTGCGTCTGCATACGCCCACAGAAGAGACACAGAACACATGCTTTTCCTCGCTGCCATTCCTTTCCTTCCTTCTCTCCTGACCTGGGCGCAGACACACAGTCTGCCCGTCATCTCATCTCATGATCAAATCCAATCTATCCTCCACCCTATCTCCCCTCCCCTTCTCGGCCACCCGCCTTCACCGAGGAAGGAAACGAAAGAGTGAGGACGGAAAAGCAAGTCATCTACAGATGATACGCATAATAGACACGGCGACATGCACTCGCTGCATTTTCTGCAGTCTTGCATGTCTCCCTTTTCAATGCTTAGTACGTCTCTACTACGGCCCTGCTTACTCTCTTCCTCCTGCCCCCCCAGGCCCTGACTGGCCCGTCAAACGCCCCTCCGCAGATCCGATAGCCCTCGCCCCTCCCCTTCCACCACGTACGGCTACTCGGTGTGGAGTGGGGTCGGACCTATCATATTATGTTTTTCTCTCTGCTTTGCCTCTTTCCTTCTCGTGGGGTTTTGGCCTGGACTATGGATATTTGTAGGTATCTCTGTGCGTGTGGCGTGTGCGTGTGTGTGGACACGGAGATTACCCATGCCCAAGACCTAAGTCCACACACAAACGTGCTTTTTTCATCTCGGATGAGAAGAGGTGGCAAGAGTGAGTGCATAACGGTGGCAATCGCCTCTTTCATGCTACTACTTCCTTCTTCGATGTTTGAAGGTGCGAGATGGTGGGGTGATCAGGGTTATTGGTGGGCGTTATGCATGTACACCGTATATTAAAGATGCGGTATGAGTACTGCTGACAAAATACATGGAGGGGGCTAGGGCAGGGTATGGGAAAGAGAGGTACGTAAAGGCTGACAGTGGGAATTGCACAGGTAGAGGTGACGAGCCACGTGATAGAGATGGATGAAGATTTCCTGACATGTATAGGAGAGGCATATTTCTCTTCTCTCTCGAGGTAGGATGAGGTAATGTAGGGGAGGATGGAAAGGGTGAGGTCCGTGATACATGTTGATGTGAAGTCCGTATTTGATTGATTCGGTATACCAGTGCACACGGTATGGCCAGGTGCTTTAGTAGTTTCCCATCCAACACCGGCAATGCACCAGCTTCTAACTCCCTTCTAATGCCCGAAACCGTCTTTTACACTGGCAGAATCATACATCTTAAGCACCCTACTTGTACTGTATCCTTCCATCCCCTCTACCATACCTCTAGGCTTACGTCTAAAACCGCCTTACCTCAAACCACTTCCTCGTCCTCTCCGCCACACCCGCCGGCACGACGAACACCGGATCCAGCGCCTCCACACGATCCACCTCATCGAACACTTGGCCCTCCTCAACAATCTGCTCTGGTGCCCACTGGTAGCCCGCCATCAACTGGCCGGCGTGCTGGGGTTCAGAGGACATATCATTAGAGGAGAGATCCTTGAGGGAGTAGAAGTGCCATTTTGTTTGTGCGCTACCGAGACCCGCGAGGACGTAGCAGGAGTGATAGCCGTCGGAGTTACTACATTGGATGTTAGTTGGTTTATGTAAATGGGTTTGTGTGAATGAATATAATATGCAGATGAGGTCTTAAATCGTTCCTACATGGATAGCGAGAGAACGAGAGATAATGAAAGTTGAATGACTTACGCTCCAGGCTTATCCCTTAGTCCTCCCTTCTTGCTCCTGTCCTGGCAGCAGCAAAGGACATACCTGATCAACCCCTCGCGAGAATACAAGCTCCCCACTGATGGTGTGGGCGCGACTGGCGCTGATCCAGGGGAGTAAAGAGACGGCCCGTCGAGGCAGGCTTGAACGAGCGGCCAGCATCCTCCGACCCAGTGGCTATAGCAGCCATCGACAAGCTTATTTGTGCGTCCCGCAAAGCCACCCTCAGGGGCATATTGGCGGGCGGAGAGCCAGGAGATTAGGCGTGGGATGTCGAGGTATCTAGGAGAACAGAGATATTAGCATCAGGATTCTTATATTTTCATATAGATAGATAAATAACTAGGCATATATTTGAGATATATAGCATAACTTACCTAGGCAGGATAACATGCGGTTCGCCCATGATACATAGAGATGCCAAGGCACAAAACGCATATCCCCCGTGGGCCTCAGAATCGGGTCTCTCGGCTATGCCGCCCTCGAAAGATTGACCTGTTCTTATCAGCGCTTCTCTTTAAGTACCTACGTAGAACTTACATCTCGCAATCCACTCTGGGAGTCCTGTGAGCAGCGTGTCTCCTTCACGTGACCACGCGGGGGAGTTTCGAGGAAGATCCAGGGGGAGATTGAGCAAGCTGATGGCAACCATCGCACAATACGCTCCTCTGTTATATATCAGCACATATCAAAGTCAATGCACCGCATCAGTTCTCTTCAAAGACACCGTTCCATGCCTTCTCAATAAACACAAAATTTAAAGCTCACCTAACATCCTCCTCTCCTCCAATTGCCATCTGAAAACCTCCATCCGCCTGCTTCAACCTCCCGAGCCACCTCCACAGTGCCCTCCGATCCACCAGGCCCAGTGCCTCCTCTCCGCCTACCATCGCCAGCGCCAATATAACCGCATACGTCGGCGCTAAATGCGCCATCTGTCCGGCCCCACCTCCAAACCCCCCCTCAGGATGCTGCATTGGCCTCACCGTCGCGACTAGACGTTCTCTATATCCCACGACAGCATCATGCTCACCGAGAACAGAGAGCGCGGCGAATGCCCAGTAGAACATCCATGGGCGGCTAGCATCGTAGCCTACGTAGCCTGATGGAAGGGAAGAGAGGGTTTTGTGGAGGAAGGCGATATGTTTCTCACGGGTGAGATGCGGGACGCCGTGGACGTTGACGGGAGTGGTGCGTGGTATAGCGGTGTTGAGGAGGTAGGGAAGGCATTGTTGGATGGTGGAGGATTGGAGGAGCGAGGTCTGCGTGTTGAGGGTGTCTTGGATGGGGGGCGGAGAAGTGAAGAGGGCTGGGACGGAAGGTTGGGGGAGGGTGGTAGTGGACATGCTGGAGCTGTTATTCTGGTTTAGAGCTTCAGATTGGATATTTTGGTGATCAAAAAGGAGAGAGGTCGGGTTTTTGAGATACTGTGATGCTTTCTCTTGAGCTTGATTTTGATCTCGAGATGCTCGGTCTACCGCTGCCCTTGGAGGTAAATGACTAGGAACCCGTCTTTTGAAGAGCACTCGAGGACGCTTCTGGCCTCTGGTGCGGAATGTCATATAGCACGGCCCCGCGAGGAGCACTCATCGATTCGTGGAGCTTGGTATTGTTCTCCGCTCCCCAGAGCCGTGTATTGACGTTGACTTTTGTTCGTATTGTTCGTTTGGATGTCTCGGTTAAACCGAAGTGGGTAAGATGGATTTCCAGCTGAGCCATAGCTCTAGTTACGATTACATGATGCTCCTTTGCACTTGAATTATCACCAGGTCTGCTCTACGATATACAATTGTCCTCTCTGAGAGGATGCAACACATCATATGAAGATGCCTAGACAGCCAAGATTGCTTTACAGTGGTTCGTTTCAAGTGAAGGCATGGCAGTGCGCCGAGATGACGCAGGTCAGCAAACGGATAGTGCCCCGCACTCCGACCCCAAGGGATCGATTGTCTTATCAGCGAGCTGCCAAGGGATAGGAGCGGATACGAGGGATGGTACTGGACTTCAAGCCAGGTGGCCAGGAAGGATAAGACAGCAGAGACAGCTTTCCATTTGCGGCCGTGCCTCGCTCCACTCGCGTTACAGCAATATCGGCGTGCTGCTCTCTGACAGGCTACTGATATTGCTATGGCGTGTGGTTGTACAGTACGTCGGCCGAGAGCATTCCTCTGCTCTCTCTGGCAGTACTGTACGAGCGGATAGCACGAATCAGGAGCGCCCGTCAGCCATCTCAGCTGAACACGGCAACATATGCACGCAATCTGCCAAGTCGTCGCTGCGATGCATCATTCGCCCAATTCGACCAATTGACGGTGGTGCAGCGACGGGCAGGAAGGATCAAGGTGGGTGGATGCAGAACGTGCAGGAAACCGATTGCATGAGGGCCGGTCGGTGCATTGGGGGGATGGCGATGATGGCGATGGCGATGGTACTGTACCGGAGACGTACTCTATCCTCCTGGCAGGCTGTCACGGTACCGAGCGGACTGCTGTCGCGGCTTAGGCCCATCCTGGCAATGCTCCGCAGTGAGAGGTCACCAAGGAGAGTGCTACAAAGACCCACGGCAAGTACTCTACCAAACTACTCCGTATACCGAGATACGAGAGCGGGTCTGGCCCGTGTCACGAGAGTTGAAGAGGCTGGCACGCCCATGCTTAACTCTACGGAGGTTTTATTTACGGAGTGCTGAAGTGCACGATAGTTCGGTTGGGGCAGAGCCCAGGCTCATGGATCACCCGCTGACTCGTGCGGAGTCGAAAGGAGACATTGACTTGCGGCCTCCTAGGGGAGGCGTCCGGGAGGTTGGGAGGGAGGCTGGCGTCAACGGCGAGGAGATCCTTCAAAACGTGCGATCGGTATGTGGAGACGAGATTTGAGACACAGAGAAAGGGGCTCTAGAGAAAACGGGAGCCTTCGGAGGGTGCGAATCGTTACAAGCTTTATAATGGGCCTATCTTTGGACAATGTTGAACAAAAGCCGGCCGACGGTGAGCGAGCCCTCGGCGGCAGCAATTCTCCACAGTGAGAACCGCTACTGTACTCCTACGCTGGTTGTTCCTTAGCACCGCTATAACCAGGCTGGGTTATAGACCGCGAGGGTCCAGTGCCATACTCAGTCCAGCCTAGGGAATAACCTTCCCAGACCGATTATCCTGGAGCGATCGATCACCTGGGAGGCGTCCGCCACCAATCGTTGGCTGTTCAGGGTTGGCCGTGGAGCGTCTGGCTGGGGTTCAGCAGCGTCTGGGTGGTCTGAGCATCCATCAGACTCCGCGCTGATCCTGGATCCCATAGCACTACTGCAGTGTCGTCCAACAGTCGTCGACCGATCGGGGCATGGCACGGAAGTATCTCTCCACCAAAGAATATACGGCGTGGTACATCCGCGCTGTGTTCGACGGCAAGCATCCCCGCCCACAAAATCCAGCCCTCACCGCTTCTTGTCGGTGCAAACCTCCTCGCCCTCCTCCGCTTCTCCCTCCTCCTCCACCACCGCCAGCCGCCTTCTGGCTGTGTTTCCTGCGTCCTCCTGCTCTCACCGACTCCATCGTGAGATCCTCCACCTCCCTCAAAGAGCGGTGTCACCACGCTCTTTCTTACAATACCACCGCTCCTCCCCGACCCCTCTCCCGCCACGATGTCCTCGAATCTCGACTTCACGTCTGATGGTCTACTCGACCTGACCTCCTTCGACCCCCAAAACCCCCGTTTCTCCTTCCCGAATATGCCTCAGCAGCGCCAGAGTTGGCCGATGCCTCTCGATATGGGCGCCGCCGCTCCCGCTGACGACTCCCGCGAGCCTTCCCCCAACGGCCATCAGCACCAGCACCAGCATCGCCAATTCCCACAATCTGGGCACAATAACTCTCCCACTCTCCTCGCCGAATGGCCCATGCACCAGCAACCGCAACAACTCCCTCAGTATCTCCAGGACAACTCGTTAATGGGGGGCCAGTTCAATGCGTACGGCGCTCCCTTCCAGCCCACTCCCCTCGACTACCACATGCCCTCGACTCAAGCTGCCTTCGAGGCGGGGCTACAGATTGATGCTCCCTTTCCCGGACTGGCACAGAGTGCGGAGGCGCAGGCTGCAATGTGGGCCAACTGGCAGGAAATCGAAAACGCCATGAACTTCAACGCTACAAGCGACGGGCTGCCCAGCATCTCCCGCCAGAGCCTGGGAAGCAACTCGCCCACAGGCACATATCTCGAGGTGCTATCCCTCCCCAGTTCCAGCAGCGATAACGGCTGGGCTACCGTTGATACCTACCCAAACTTCGAGGCCTACCAACACGCCCAGCAGAACACCGCTATCTTCAATCCCGGCCAAACGCTTCATCTCCGCACCCACTCCGACTCCTCGCAATCAGACGGCCCCGTCGTGGAAACCTTTGGAAGCTTTGAAGACATCTCCCCAAATCCGTACTCGCCATACTCCCCCGGATCCGAATCCTTCGTCGATCTCTCCGCGCATAGGAATTGCTATCCTGGCGAATCACATCAGCACTCGCACTCGCACTCACACTCTCAGGAAATCGTCAGCCCTGCCGCAGCCGTAGCCCCGGTTCCTATCAAGATGTCCCCCTCTAGCCGCACCACCCCGTCTGGAACGTCTTCTCCCCCTGCCAGACGAAACTCCACTCCTCGCAGGAGTCCGACTGCAAAGGCCACCAAGCCTGTCATCCGCCGCACCTCCAATGGCAAGAAGGACACAGAGAAGCGTGTCGGGCGACGACGCGGGCCCCTCCTGCCAGAACAGCGAAAGCAGGCCAGCGAGATCAGAAAATTGCGAGCCTGCTTGCGCTGCAAGTTCCTCAAGAAGACGTGTGACAAGGGGGAGCCTTGTGCAGGCTGCCAGCCTTCTCATGCTCGTCTGTGGCAGGTGCCTTGTACTCGTATCGACATCAAGGATATTGCCTACTTCTTGAAGGATTGGAAGGCGGACTATGAGCGCCACACTGGGCGTGGTGTCTCGGTTTACAACATCAAGGGCTTCGCCCAGAAGGAGGAGCTATTGTGGATTACACACGGCTACGGCTTCGCTCTTCCTATCATGGCTCGGGAGGTTTATGTCACGGATGACAGCTGCTTCACTGTCGACTGGTTGGAAGGCTCCCATGAGGACCGGCTTGAGTTCTACTACCGCACTGAGCGGATGTCTGCTGGCGCTGAGGGCATCTCTACCGAGGCTCTGTCGGAGTACCTCGACAAGCACCTCGACGGGCCCTTTGAAGATTTCATTGATAATCACTTCGAGGGTACCCCCTTCATCACCGAGATCCTGAAGACAGCACACCGCTACTACATAAAGGAGCGGGTGCCCGTCATCCGGAAAGCGCTGAAGCTAGTCCTCGCCTACAACCTGACCATGCACATCACCATGGTTGAGCAGCGGGGCGACGAGCACCCCATGGACGGTGTGATTGACGACGAGGACTCAAAGTTCACTGGCAAGATCATCGCCCCTGTGATGATCAACTTCCAGATCAAGTGCGCGCTGGCTGATATGTGGCGCGAGCTCCAGAAAGAGATCCTCGAGGAGCTATCGGCACTGTACTCGAGTGTTTACAGCGGTGACCGCCTCAAGAACTGGCCAACGATTTTCATGATTGCGTCCATCCTCCTCGCCGTCTGGGAAGAGATGCAGTTCGACTGCCACTACCGCGTGCCTGACGCCGCTGCCGTCAACAAATTCTGCAACGACATGGAGACCACACCTGTTGGGGTTATTGTCGGCCTCTTCCACGCCATCTCGCAGAAGCTCCCTGCCTTCACGGAGTGGGAGACGAGGAGACACGGACAGCTCCTAAACAACAACGTCGCCGTCTGCGAGGCGATGACGGAAATGCGGGAGCATGTCACGAAGCATGGTATGTGCGAATTGTTATAGTGGTGTATATAATTGCATGCTAATTACCTTACTAGAATCCTACCTTAAGACCCGCCCCGACGCCAAGTTCGACCGCGCCGATTTCGACTGCCTGTCGAATAAGTTTCTGTCGAAATTGGTGATCCGGGCCAATTGAATTTTGTTTTAGTTTCCTGCAAATAATCTTCTATATACCCACTTTGCACACTCGACTGTACAGACGCAGCGACTATGGCTGAAGGGAGGCCTCGCGCGCCAACTACATTTTACTTCCTGAATCTTTCATTTAGCGATCTCACATTCTCCTACGTGCCCACGAGCATCATGAATGAAGAGCCGATTTTAGTGACGAACGGGGGCCCGACTAAGATAAAAGTAAGAAGAGGGATCCCCTATATTTATGAACGGCATAGCGACGTGGACGGCCATTATTCCTTCTCCCTTAACGACTTTTACGAAGTGTCAAGACTTGTACGAAACGAATGATCTGATGAAGACAAAGATCAGGGACCGCCTATTCTTAACGTTTTACGGGAAATGTTTTACTCTTGGTTCTTTTCTTTTTTGTTGTTGGCATGCACTTGAAATCATTGATCGGGATGGAACCTGGAAACAACAGCGAAGGCATCTTGGGCGTTGCTGGGCGTGGGAACCCCGCGCAGCGGATCAGGGAAATGCTTTGTTTGGAGACACATCATTACTTTTGGGAGGAATTGATATAAGATTGGGGAAGGGTGATTAGATGGTAGAGGGACGTGTACAGGAGGGATATACATACCACGAACTGATATGTAGACCGAATGACATAACCGGCGTACCAAATCGATCTGGGCAAGGACGAGCGTGCATGTGTATATGATGTGATTGTGAGACGTGAGACGCGAGGGAGGATACATCCCTCGGACAAGAATTGCAAATGCGCAGCCGGACCAGATTCCAGAATGTGGAAGGTGGGTTTCCTACAGCTGAGGTGGGATTACTTACCTTTAACCTTAACTGAATTCTTCCCCTGCTCACGATGTCATTATCATCGGCAAATCCGAAATATTCCCGCTCCTTACCCTCGGATTACTTAATGGAACGTCATGTGATGCGAAATTTGATTCCAGTATGACCCCTGCTCAGCACCGCCCTAATTTACCCGAGCGAGATGAATGCCTGAGGTATTAAATGAGGCATTTATTCCGGTATCGCAGAGGATGACGGCATAATGTCGGGGTGTAAAGAACAGATAGCAAGAAGAGAAGAGGAGACAAACACGGGGAGAGGGCAGGAGGAGAATGCAAATCGGCTGCAGGCGGAGGGAGATGTGATTCCACTCATTTCTGTAAAGTGTTTAAGACGAAAATGCGAGCTTGATTGAGGGAGGATTCTCAGTGGTGGAAGGTTCCAGAGCCTTATCGAACCCAGCCATTCACTCAAGGCAAGGCCCCGTGCGGAGGCGGCGGTGCGGCGAGTGTGTGAGTAAGCGCCAGGCACTCGCTCTGACTACAAAAGCACTCGCCCCCTCATTTCCAACCTGCCTCTCCCTCATTCTACATCACGATAAGACGTTCACCATTACGTTGCTACATCTTCCTCATCTTCCCTCAGAAACGAAAAGACACAACCTCTTCTTTACTCACTCTAAACCCTTCTCAACATCTTCAAACCGCTACCATGCAGATCTTCGTCAAGACTCGTGAGTCTCCTTCATCATCCTCTCTCTCTTCCCGCCACCCTCTTTTCATACATCTCACATCATCTATCCCATCGATAAGATTCTAACAGCCTCTTATAGTGACTGGAAAGACCATCACCCTCGAGGTCGAATCCTCGGACACTATCGACAACGTTAAGAGCAAGATCCAGGACAAGGAAGGCATTCCTCCGGATCAGCAGCGCCTGATTTTTGCGGGCAAGCAGCTCGAGGACGGGCGCACCCTGTCCGACTACAATATCCAGAAGGAGAGCACTCTCCATCTCGTCCTCCGTCTTCGTGGCGGTATGCAGATTTGTAAGCTCCACTTTTCTCATTTTACTCTCGCCACCCACACACGTCTACAAGAATTCTAACATCGCCACAGTCGTCAAGACCCTCACCGGCAAGACCATCACCCTTGAGGTCGAATCTTCCGATACCATTGATAATGTAAAATCGAAGATCCAGGACAAAGAAGGTATTCCTCCGGATCAGCAGCGCCTGATTTTTGCGGGCAAGCAGCTCGAGGACGGGCGCACCCTGTCCGATTACAATATCCAGAAGGAGAGCACTCTCCATCTCGTCCTCCGTCTCCGTGGTGGTATGCAAATCTTCGTGAAGACCCTGACTGGCAAGACGATCACATTAGAAGTTGAGTCCTCGGACACTATTGATAATGTGAAGAGCAAGATCCAGGACAAGGAGGGCATCCCCCCGGACCAGCAGCGACTTATCTTCGCTGGCAAGCAATTGGAAGATGGCCGCACCCTTTCGGACTATAACATCCAAAAGGAGTCGACACTGCACTTGGTTCTCCGTCTCCGTGGTGGTATGCAAATTTTCGTGAAGACCCTGACTGGCAAGACGATCACATTGGAAGTCGAGTCCTCGGACACCATTGACAATGTGAAGAGCAAGATCCAGGACAAGGAGGGCATCCCCCCGGACCAGCAGCGACTTATCTTCGCGGGTAAGCAGCTGGAAGACGGCCGTACACTCTCTGACTACAACATTCAGAAGGAGAGCACCCTGCATTTGGTGCTGCGTCTCCGTGGTGGCCAGTAGACGGGTGGTAGATAGGAATTTGGGCACTTTGCGACGGCGTTCATATACCGGGTCTGGGAGGCATGGGCTCACGATAGTAAATAGGCGATTCCACAGCATGTGAGGCCTGTACATAGTCTAATGAAACACATTGAGACTCTATAAATTTGCATCATTCTAAACGCCATTTTGTGAAAATTTATGTGCCCCCGTTTTGTACGAGAGCTTGGTGCACATTTTCTATGCTTGTGACACAGAGCCTTCTTCGTAATTGCAGACAGCCGACGCCACCGACGAGGCTACGCTCCAGCCGACTCACTCACATACCCGATGCCTGCTAGTCTTTCAACGCCTTCATACCTACAAACCACAGAATTCGATTCTGACAACGTTCCCTCTCGAAACACGTACCTAAACACGACACTCCCCTCTTACAAGCTCCCTCTTTGAACATCACACCTTTTCAAAACTTTTTTTCCACTGCTCTCAAACCTCTCCTCACCGAACTCCATCCACCAACTTTTCCTACATCGCAGCATCGCAACATCGCACGTCTTCCTCTTGCGCACGTTTAATAATATGAAAAGACGTGAAATGAAATGATTCAACCCGCCCTCGCACAATCACGAGCACGAGCATGCCATCGTACTTCTACCACTTGAGATTCGAGCTTTATCCATATCCACAATCCGAAGCTGTCGAGACAGCAGAATCGCACGAGAAAGGGGAAACAAAGGACCAGAGAGTGTTTTGGGTCCCGAATCCGGGAACAGATATCTTTGCCCATGAGTGGGTTGGAGGTGCGGATAGGAAGATAGCAGGAGATATTACGAGACAGGAAGAAGAGATACCGAGAACTACGAGAAAGGATTGGCGATTCGGGAAAGTAGGGGTTGAAGCTATTGATATGCCTCCGCCTTCTCTTCCATCGCAACAGCAACAGGTTCAGAGTGGCGGCGGGAGGGAGAATGCAGGAAGGGTTGGGGGCGCGACGGGTCTTCCGGATGGGGGAAGGGGAGTAATGAAAGCGGACTTTCGAACTATACAGACTGGATCGACGAATGTGGGGTGGGGAGTTGTGAGGCTATACCGTGATGGGGAGGAGAGTGCTTCTCTAAGCACGGAGCTGGTGTCTACTGATATGGGACAGAAGTTTGATGCAGCTGGCCAGCGAGAAGATGGGAAGCAAGGAGAAGGGGAGGGCGGAGAGGTAGAAGATTGCACCACGTTGTGCATCCCTGCGGTGCCGAGCTACCTCACGCCCAGCGACTTCCTAGGGTTCGTGGGCGAGAAGACGAGGGGTTTGGTCAGTCACTTTCGTATGGTGATGACCGGCAGGATGAATCGGTATCTGGTTCTGATGAAGTTCCGGGATGGACAAGTGGCGAGGAGGTGGAGGGCGGACTGGGATGGAAAAGTGTTTAACAGTATGGAGGTGAGTTTCTCTAGTGTGGAAGAGGGGGGAAATATACTTGAATTATATTACTGCAGATACTGACTGTCACAGCCCGAGACGTGCCATGTCATGTTCATCAAGTCAATAACCTTCCAGACGCCCACATCTCATCCAAACGCCAGCTTTCCAGAGCTCTCTTATGATCCCTTCATGCCTTCAGCCACAGCAGCCAGCTTCATGAAGCCATTCCCACCTCCCACGCCCAGCCTTGTCGAGCTTCCCACCTGCCCCGTCTGCCTCGAGCGTATGGACGACACAACAGGCCTTCTTACCATCCCCTGCCAGCACGTCTTCCACTGTGACTGTCTCCAGAAATGGCGTGGCACTGGCTGCCCGGTGTGTCGGCACACAAACCCCTCGCTTGCCGCGCAGTCATCTACTACGGCATCCACAGACCCGCCGTTCGGCAGCGGAGACGCCTCCCTCTGCACCATATGCGACTGCACGGACGACCTCTGGATCTGCCTCATATGCGGCAATGTCGGGTGCGGACGCTACAAGGGAGGGCACGCTAAAGAACACTGGAAGCGGAGCGCGCACAACTTCGCCCTCGAGATCGAGACCCAGCATGTCTGGGACTACGCGGGCGACATGTGGGTTCACCGCCTCATCCGCGGTAAGGGCGATAGTAAGGTCATCGAACTGCCGTCGTCCAGTCGCACAGGCCTGGGTGCAGGTGGGCGGGATAGGGACGAGGATATGGTGCCCCGTGAGAAGCTCGAGAGTATTGGGATAGAATACACGCATTTATTGACCTCCCAGCTCGAGAGCCAGCGCGTGTATTTCGAGGAGTTAGTCGGTAAAGCAGTTGCGAAAGCCTCTGCCGCAAGCGCCGCTGCTGCTTCTGCCTCATTCCGTGCCGACGACGCCGTCGCACGTCTTGAAGAACTCACTCTCGAGCATACCCGCTTGCGTGACGACATCATTCCTAATCTAGAAAGGGACCTCGCGCGAGAACGCAAAAAGGGTGAGCGCAGCGCGGAGGTAGCGCGAGGGTTTGGGACAAGTCTGGTGGAGGAGAAGAAGGTCACTGAGGGACTGATGAAGAGGATCGAGCACGTGAATAGGAGTCTAGAGGAGGTGAGTAAAGAGTTAGGAGAGGCGAAAAAGGAGAATGATGAACTGCGGGAAGAGAATCGCGATCTGATGTTTGCGGTACAGGCTGGAGGGAAATTGAGGGAGATGGAGGGCGAGGAGGGCGGGATGGGTTTACAGGAGGGGGAGGTGCAGGAGGGTACGGTGGTTATCCCTGAGAGGAGGGAGGAGAAGAGGAAGTGGAGAAAGGGTAGGGGGAAGTAGTATATTGGTATGGGAGGGGATGATAAGGAATAGGTTTGATATGATATGCATAGCGCGGATGGGATGGGAGGTGGGTTGGAGTTTCGGGAATATATTTACTCTTTACGATGTATATCCACACTGATCATCAAAATACACCTTTCATAATCCATTCTTGAAAGCAAGAGGCACCATCCCTCCGTTGTAAGATATATACTTGCCAGTATATCCACTCCCTATCCTATTTCTTTCTGCGTCCAACTAGCTCAACCCCTCCACCTCCACATTAAACTCAAGTCACACTCAGAACCGCCTCTCTCCACCTCTTCTCTCTTTGCACAAAGGGAAGAAGTTGACGTTGACTGCGGCTCCCGTGCTAAGCTTGTCTAGATCCTGGATTCCCCATCCTGGAAAATCGAAAAAAAAACAGGGATGCCGGGATATCCGATATGCTGTAGATCGTTATTTTGCCCAGTCGTATGCTTATTTCCTCGATCCCACTCGACAATAGTTTAGCTTCTGAAACTCGTGTCCGGGATCTTACGAGCGTGTAAAGTATGGGGGGTTAGTGGTGTGCTGCGTTGCTGATTGGGATTCTGAATCGATGGGGAAGTGTGGAGCGATTGGGATTGCGAGAGGGACGGAATGGTTTGGATTGGATCGAGGGCGCTCTGATGATGAGCTGCTATCTTTCTGTCTTCCTTTCCCTCTCACAGAAAGAAGAGATGGATGCTGTGGCTGGTAAGTGGAGTGAGAGGGAGGTCTGAAGTCTGTGTTTGCTGTTTCAGGTTTTATTACTGGCAAGTTCAGAGGTTGGTATGATCTTCTCTCGGATTTTAAGACTTCTCTCAGGACATGAGCGAGATATTCCATTCGTATTGCGTTCTGTGTAATTTCCTTCGTCGTTTGTTTCATTGACGAGTTGCTACTCTATTGTTGTTCTATTGCTGTGTTTCTAAATGCATCTTGGAAACGGTCCTAGTCTGTCAACGTGATCCTGAATTTTCTCCACTGCTAGATGCCTTTTACTCACGTTAAGTCTTTTGGATATGATATTATTGCGTCAAGTGGTCCGCAAAATTATTTGGGCGTCTTTTTGACGTGTATGAGTCGGCCGATGCGGTTTGTTCCCGTAAGATGTCTTTGCTCGACTCGGAGAGAAGTTTGTTTGTTGATCTCCTTATATCCACAATTTCTCTCCAACTTTTAGTTACTTTCCACTTCTACTCTCTGTTTGTTACAAACGCGGGCATCGGTTGTACTGCTGTCCCTGTTTGACGTCTTTACCGCATGGCGTAGGTATACTCCTCCGTTGGCTGGGATATCAACACGCGGATGCTGCTATACCTGTCGTCAAGTGTTGCCTATGAGCGGCCAAGAAGGACTCATAGAGCGACCAGCATGCGCGAAGGGTATTTAGACTGGCCAGATATATGGGCTCCTTACGAACCGTCCTCGGCAAGGCCAGACGTCGTCGTTGAAATGGGACCCATAATCTCCTCCCGCTTCGAGTGCTGGGCCTGGAGAGCGTTCGTTGTGGAATACCCGTTATAATAATTCTGAACCTTAATTTCGCTTTAAAACTTTTGGTAGTCTTTCAGTATTGCTTGTTAGTCTTTCTTCTCACTTCCTGGGCTCTATTTCTCACATCTTAACGCCGTATGTCGGGCCAGCTGTCCAATATCAGCATCGCAGATGCCATTACTGTCGGCATCATAGGTGCCATGTCGGCATCATGAACGACCCTGTTTATCCAATCAGCTTGTGGGGTAGATTGTGGTAGTCGCAATGGCTTACTCTCATCAACAAGTCTCTTCTGTCCCCACATGGCCAGATGGCAATGTTTATCACCGAGTTGTTACATTGTGCTCGTCTCAATCTGTTGAACGAATCCGAGGAAGGAAGAGCTTCTCACTCGTCATTACCTTTCTACCACTAGACCCTAGGCTCCCGCCGCTCCTCCTTGCCTTACAACTGCCGGGTCTAATCTTAGTGCCGACGGAAACTTACAAGCTTCAACCTGAGCTATAGGTTGAGAGGCCCAACTAAATCATCACTCTAGAGATGAAGCCGATGGATCAATCAATACTTCTATTTTGAGTCCATCGTGTCTCGACCAAGTCCTCGCCAGTTTATCTCTTACCTCATGCATGCATCCACTGCGAGGTGGCAAGCCCTCGAACGGGCGATTCTTATTCCTTCACCCAAACGTCCATGACCCTACCCCCGATCCAGAATCGGCCGCTTTGGCTGCGTTGAGTGACTTGTACAGCATGGATCCCCCACGTGTGTTTTACCAGCTCGTGGGGCCCCCAGTTCCAGTGCCGATACTGCAGGCGTATGTACTCCATCCTCTTCCGTCTCATGAAGCTTCAAAACTGACTACACTTTGTGCTAGAAATGACTGTCAACTCACTGTGCGCCAGCAGCCGTCTATAGGTAAAGTCATCAGAGGTGATGATCGGAGTGAGTTTCCCTCGAGCAAATTTCATCTGAGTGTGCTGGAGAAAGTCTGACATTTCCAGACCGTGTCCCGCTCGACCCGCCGCCAGTCGTCCAGTTGACGGTGAGCAGGACAGCAGATGCCTGCGGCAATTATATGATTAGTACAGGGACCCTATTCAACTTTGATTTGAATTCGGCTAACGTTATTCCTTTCACAGGTCCGACCTTGTTCATGCACTCGACACTTATTGGCACCCATGGCTTTGAAACCCCTCGTCCTGTTGCGGACTCACTCACGGGCTCTCTCTCATCCTCCCTGCATCGTCTAAATGACGATAATGATCGCGATGGGGCATTCTTTATCTTTGGAGACTTGTCTATTAAAGTAGAAGGCATCTTCAAACTTCGCTTTAGTCTTTTCGACATCCACGAGGGGCAGGTCACCTACATTACTTCGGTCGAATCTATTCCATTCCGCGCTGCGACAAATTATGCTGGCACGACTGAATCTACTCCTTTAACGAGGAAATTTTGCAACCAGGGGATGCGATTACGGCTTCGGAATCCCGCTAGAATACTGCCCAAGAAGCGTGGTCCGCAGTCTGAAGACTACACCCCGCGGCAATACAAAACTATACGAGTGTCAAGAAGCCAAGAAAAATCGCCTGAGCCGTCAACGCCATGTCAAAAGAGCAAGGAGGCAGCACCAATATCCGCTCAGAACGAGCCCAAAGAGTTTCGTCCAGCGCTGAGCTCTACCCCCACTAAGTCTCGGACTCCTCTGCAAAATGTACCATTGCCGCGGCGAGGAACCGTTTCCGATCATCACCCTCAATCTATGTTTAATCAACATGGCCTTTCTCCTGAGCAGCATTTTCCAAATTCATTTGCTGAGTCGCAACTTGGATCTATAGGGAGCGATAACTTCTCTGCCCAATGCCTTTTTTATCAAGATGGGTTTTACAATCTTCCATCTAATACTCCCTCTACGGGAGACCAGATGTTATGGCAAGGCTTCGGTCAAGAAGCTGAAGTCACTCAGTCTCAAGTCGCTAGTAGGTTATCATCACAACAAACCAATTACCGGCAAACTCCGCAGTATCTAACTCAACATGGGGTTGGGGAGATCACACCGTCTAATCAACAGAAAGATACCCCCTCTGGGTTTTCAGCGATTGATGATGTGCAGGATATTCATGGGTTTGGGGAGATCCCACCTTCTAATCAACAGAAAGATACCTCCTCTGGGTTTTCAGCGATTGATGATGTGCAGGATATTCATGGGCTTGGGGATATCCCACCGTCTTGGATCTATGGCCAGCGATAGCTTCTTTACCTAGCGCCTTTCTTATCAAGATGGGGTTTACAATATTCCATCTAATACTCCCTCCACATGAGACTAGATGTTGTGGCAAGGCTTTAGTTAACGAGCTAAAGTCACTTAGTCTTAAGTCGCTAGCAGGTTATCATCACAACAAACCAATTACTGGCAAACTCCGCAGTATCTGGCTTAACATGGGTTTGGGGAGATCACACCGTCTAGTCAACAGAATGACATCTCAATAATCTTTGAGACTCTGACACCTTAAGACATCAACAATCCACAAAGCTGGACTCGACAGCCGGCGTCTCCTACCCTATGCGCCAACATAACTAGCTGCCCCTATTATCCGCTGTAAGTTTGCGAACAGTATCGTCGTGTTTTTAGTTCTTATAATCAAAGGCATTGAGAAAGTATGTATGGTAGGAAAGTACCTGCAGAGCCAACCAAATTGGAGCCTTATCAGAAGCTTCATCTCGAGAGGTTACAGACAGGAATTATGCTGTATCGAGACCAGAGCGGAGTTTCTGCAGAGTGAGGTCACTGCATAGAGATGATCACAGTTAAAATAAACATTGATATCTACGGGATTCAACAATTTTGGCGTGTTATAATTTAATTCAGAGCCTATGTACAATAGAGCTGATGCAATGATCGCCTCCCTCTATATGATGCGCTTCTCGAGCTGTAACGCAGATTAGCACGAGATTCTACGAAATAAATATGTTAGGATACGTACTCTCCAAGGATTGTTGAGTTCAAATCCAGGCGGTGCTTCAGCGTTGTCTGCCTGTCCTCGGAGCATCCCCGTCAACCGTCGGTCTCGGTCCATCACTGTATTCTGGTCAATACTCTCAAAACCTCGAAAGGAAAAAGGGGTGTTTACTTTGCTGTGATATGGTTAGCTTGTAATCCTCGCGTTGCAGCTATGTTTGGTGGAGCAGTGTACTACTCACTCTGTCCCATTGATCCAACGAATGCCTTGCCCTCTTCCCCCCGTTCTGCATATGTCTGATCTTCGATAATCCTGCGCCAGTAACCCCAAACATCTGCACCGGTTAGAACACTGGTGTGGTCCATGTGGAATGGCGGGCTGGGGACAAAGAGAGACGCACTCCGAGCATGATCCCGAAAGGGATGAGAGCTTCGAATGGAACACCCATTGTAGCAATCGTGAGTTGACCCTTGGTTCTAATTAGCAAACGCTCTTCTCATCGCCAATTCTTAGGTCACATACCCAGCAGACGTGTTGTAGTGCAATTGAATGGTTCCCTTTGTAGTGCAGGTCCTGTTTGGTTGATGTCGTCGCACGTCCGAAGTTTGCCCGTTTATGTAAGCATTATTCAAAGGGGAAGAACGACAGTTCTGGCTCGCGGGGAATCAAAGAGTGCGATATTAACAACGCCACAATCGATTTCGATCAGATCTAAGGTTTTTCCACGTGTCGGACGCTCTTGTGCTTCTCTCTTTGCCCTTTCTCTTCCTATTATACCCCGGTGGTGGCTGGAAAACGCGGTTCTCAACATTTCTCATCTTCACCCAGACGGTCCTGCATTCTCTAGAAAAGCAAGCCACACGCGATTACATGTCCGAGAGCACGCTACAAATCGGTGGGACTGGTGCGCCTTAGAGTGATATCTACTGTGGAGGTCGAAACTTGGTGACCTGGCCGATATTGCGGTCGAGACTCAGCTGCGCGCAACGTCTCGCCCCCCTCTGGTGTGCGCCGACTGTTCGCGTTTGCACCCCCGTACGAAGCCTGTTCATAGTTCCGAAGTCATTATATACGAATGAGAAGATTTACGTGAGACATGGCGGCAGCGGCGCTCATGGAGCAGGAGCTCCAGCATAGCATGGCGACCTCCGAGGAGGATGCAGAGTTTGAAGAGGATGACGAGGCTGTAGCTACTATGGAAGCCAGTGCTGATGCCTTTGCGGCAAATAAGCAATTACATAATGGTATGCTAGATGGCCAAAGCCATGAAGAGGATGACGAGGACGATGAGGAAGAGGGCGATTCTGACGAGGATGCTGAGGGAGAGGAGGACGATGAGATGATTGACGCCGCGCCGAATAACGACGACGACGAAGAGGAAGAGGAAGAGGAAGAGGACGAAGACGATGAGGAAGACGATGAGGAAGGAGTTGGTGCCGTTAAAATACAACCGGGCCTTTCTGAGGATGATGACGACGATGCTGTACCTCGTTCAGATGAAGAAAGCGCTGCCAGTGCTGATGATGGCGAGGAAGACGACGACGAGTCTAAAGATTCTACAGATGCAGAAGTGGAAGCGCAGTGGGACCCTGCTGCGGAGGATGAAGACGAGGATCCCACAAACCCAAATCGGTGCATGTATGCTTTCCCCTCGGCGAATTTATGTGTGATGCTGATGTGGTGCCAGATTCTGCCTGCAGGATGAAGAAAATGATCCTAGTGAGGAGTTTGAGTTGTATCTATCTTGTGATGTTTGTGATGATAATGGTTTGTCTACCCAGGATTTGGCAATATACAAGGCTGACGAGGTTCTAGCGCATCGCCAATGTGCGCGTAATGCGAACGCGCTCAAGTCCGATGAAGGTATGTCAGAATTCTATTTAAACAGTATACTAGTCCTGTTACTGATAATCTAAATTTCAGAGGCAGAACATTGGGTGTGCCCTGACTGTGTCAGAAACAAGCTCCAACCCGAGCCTGCCGCACAAGAGTCCCCACAAGATCAATCTTCAAGACGAATATCGAGGGACAGAGTTCCCGGAGATCTCCTACCCTCTCAGCGAGGCACCATCAAACCCGACTCGCACTCAGTTTTCAATCAGCTAATTGCGCCCGATGATCCAATGGATGGCTCACGTCTATTGCGAAAGCGGAAAACTTCGTCCGCGGATATCGATGCGGAAGAAGCAGCTCGAGCATCCCCAGTGAGGCGGCGCAACCGCGATAGCGATCACAGCAAATCCGACAATTCACCGGGGCAAAAGATAGACGTCGACAAGCCCTTAGTGAATGGACATGGTGTCAAAACTGAGCCTCCAGCAAGTCCCCGCACATCCAGATCGCTAAGACCCAAATCGTCCTCCTCGAACCAGACGGCTGCAATAATCTCAGAGAAGTCAGCAAACAGCTTCAAAATGATATTTCGCCTCGATGCTGTGGACCTTCGCAATATTGAATCAGTTCCCCCAAAGCCAAAGAAAAAGAAGACCCGCCCTACCTCTGGCCCTGGTGCATCATCGACAATATCTTCGTTTATGCCGTCCAGCTATTCACAGCCATTCTACTCTCTCCATGAGAAAGAGATGGATGAATTAAAGTCAAAGCCATACGGCGGTATTCTCACGGAGCCAGAAGCTGATACAGCAGTTACACTTCCCAAAACCGATCACCGACGATTCTTCGACGAAGCACGACAGAGAGCGGAAGAACAGTGGAAGGCGAGAGTGGTAGCAGCGGCTGAAGAAGCAGCTGCAGCAGGAGTCAAGAGACCGCGGAAGGTCTCCGGCCCGGCGAGCCAGATCGAGTATATTGAATTTGGGCAACATCAGATCGACATTTGGTATGCTGCGCCATACCCTGAAGAATACAGTCGGAATAAGGCTTTGTTCATCTGTGAATTTTGCCTGAAGTATATGGAATCGGACATAGTGGCATGGCGACACAAGTCAAAATGCCCTTGGAAGCATCCTCCCGGCGACGAGATATACCGACATGGCAATATCATGGTCTTCGAGGTTGATGGACGCAAAAATCCTCTCTACTGCCAGAATCTCTGTCTTTTGGCCAAGCTCTTTCTTGGCTCCAAAACCCTCTACTACGATGTCGAGCCATTCCTGTTCTACGTCATGACGGAGCATGACGAGTACGGATGTCACTTTGTTGGCTACTTCTCCAAAGAAAAGAGGCCCAGCAGTCAGAATAACGTATCTTGCATACTTGTTCTTCCCATCCACCAACGGAAAGGCTACGGTCATTTGCTCATAGACTTCTCATATCTTCTCACAAGAGTCGAGAAGAAGACAGGGTCTCCCGAGAAACCGCTCTCAGATATGGGCCTTGTCTCATACCGGAACTACTGGAGGCTTGTCCTGTGTTACTATCTCCGGGATTACAAGCCCGGCGATAAGATCCCTAGCGTCAAGGAGATCTCAGACGCAATGGGTTTAACACCTGACGATGTCATATCCGCACTTGATGCGTTGGGTGCTCTCGTGCGAGATCATGTTACGGGGACATACGCCATGAAGCTGAAACCTGAATACTATCGCGAGGTTGTTCGACACCATGAAGCCAAGGGATATGCCACTTTGAACCCGAAGGGACTAGTCTGGACTCCGTATATCATGGGACGAGGAAACGCTTCGGCCTTCGATCTTGCACCTCCCCTTAACACTGTTGCACCAAGGGAAGCTGATGAAGAGGAAGACCCCCTCGAAAATGGTGTTAAGGACGACTTCCAAAATGGCAATGGCATGACCAATGGTGATACAAACTCCCTCTCGGATTCCATACGCAACTTAACCACCGCACCTGGTGACGTCATCAGAGTGGATTCTATTGAAAGTGATGTAGTAAAATCCCCATCATCAAAAGTGAACGGCCTCTCCAAGGAAGACACATATTATGAGAAGGCCGCCTCCATTCAAGCCACTCGCTTTGAAGTATATCCACCCCTTCCAGGTGCGCGGAAAAGCGCCACTCTACCTCGACCATCTCCACGACCTCGGTCCACTCTGAACTCCATCACCCCATCCCGGCCACAACCCAAACGGACCTCCAGCAACTCCTCGCGACGCTCCTCGACAAACCGATCATTCAGCAGCACGTCACGGAGGCGGAGCGGCGGCACCGGTCGCGGCCCGGGAAGATGGCCCAAGGGGACAAAGAAGAGCGACTTTGGCAATGCAGATAGTGGACCCGGCCTCCCTCCACGCTCTAGAAGCAGCAGACTAGGTACCGAGGTTCTCCTCGGCGATGAGGAAGTCGACGACGACGACGACGTTGAAGAGGACGAGGAGGAGAAGAACTCCAGCCCTCTGCAGGACGACGAGGAGGAAGACGAGGACGCTATCATCTTCGAGAAGCCCCGGACGAGAAGAGATCGGGATCGCAGATCGATGGGCAAACCAATTCTAAATGGGAAGGGCAAGAGTCTTTTACTTGATGCCGATGGCGATGAAGATATAGATGATAGCATGCTTGTCACTGGGGATATCGAAGTCGATGCCGAAGGGGAGGTCGTATGAAATTGCGCGGCACTCCACAGGTGGTCACGAGTAGGAAGCTCTTTTTAACTTGGACCAGGCCTGGAGTCTGGCGTTGACGCTTTGATAATGATTTGGCGTGGAGGAGATACGATGAATTCATTCCATCTTTGAACCAGGCGCCGCGCGGTAGGATTGATGGAAGCATGATTTTGTGTGCCAAGGAGAAACGATAAGTTTGTATTGTACCATAGCTACATTGAGTTAACAGAAACATCTTCTAAAGCTGGTTAATAGTGCGAGAATAGTAATTCAATGCACTAGATGTTCAAGAGTACCTTATTCTTCACTCCTTATGATCTCACAAGGGACGAAAAGTAAAGGGAGATTTTCTGATGAAACAAGAAAACATACTATTTAGTACTTTCCCACTTAGTTACAGCATGCTAGCCTTTATGCAAAGCCCATCCAATCCGTCCATCAATGAATGCACGCAAACCACAGGCTCGCAGCTCAGCAAGTACTTATCTCTCAAGAATCATCCTTCTCTCTCTTTCTGTCTTCCCTCACTCCATCTGTAACTCCGCTCCCAAATGCAATGTAACCCGTCCCAATTGTACATATGATGATAACCTCTTCCTAATTTATTTAAACAAACAGTAGAGCAAGGCAAACGCAAGCGATGGTGTGGACGTCGTGTTTGATTGTTTGATCGTATGTTTGTGTGTGTGTGTGTGAATGTGTATGGTTAGGTGTTTCTATCACGCAAAATATGATTTCCACAAGACTCCTTCCAGATCTTCTAATTGTTCGGAAGTAAAATACTGAACACATGTGTTAACTACGTGTGTGCTTTAAATGGGAGCATGTGGAGATAACAAACCTTCTGGTCAGTAATCCAAGTATCCTGTCTCGTTTTCTTAAAGTCCGCCAGTATAGTCTTCACACCCTTTCCGATTGCACCCGCGTCATTTGCCGCCCTAGATGCTAGCAGAGCTAAGATCTCGGGCATCCATTCTGGCGGCGGAGTCGCGTAGGGAAATGCGGTGACAAGAGCACCCAGACCAAGTACAGCAGCGTGGCGCCGGATAATTTGCTGGTTTGTATGTACGGGAGTGTTGGTGCCAGGTACCTTCTTGGGCATCGGATTCTTCATCAGCGCCTCCGTGAATCTGGTCTTGAGTGAGGAGAGGATGTTGTTACGGAGTCTGACTGGCGAACAGCGGATCATTCCCGCAAGGGTTGTAGAAGCGCCCATGCGGACCTCATGCTGGGGATCCTCGAGCATTTCTGCCACGGAGTCAAAGAGCGCTTGTTGCTGTTCGGGTTTGATGAGGAAAATGCGGCGGAAGTAGATGACCTGCATGTTTATCAAGGTCCGCAGCCGCTGGTGCCAAGAGGTTGACATCTTGCCGATGCGGATAAGAGCGGAGATGAAGGCCCCGTCTTCGCCAGATGGAAAGGGGATATTGGGAAGATGGCGATAGACGAGGTAGGAGAGTTGTTGAAGTTCAGGGTCCTCCTTCACATCCATCATGTGCAAGAGCTGCTCCATGAAGACATCAGGGAAGAAATCTAACAGTTGTGTACACTCCTGGGATTGCAGTGTTGTATCCAGCCATAATAGCACAGTCTTGCTGCCCGAGGTATAAGACGAAGGAGTCTGCTGCCCGGGAGTGCGCTCCTGGCGCCAGATCTCAAGACGTCTAAAAACATCTTTGATACTTGCCCTAAAACTGTCTGAGGGAGTGTAGGGCTTGATACCAATTGACGATGCAGCTTTATTTTCTTTCAACAGCGTCTCAACATCCTTAAATGCCTCAAAGTATCGTGTACGATAAATAGCAGCAATCGTGCGCCCAATGGCTTCTCTCACACTCTTATAAGGGTGATCAATATGCGCAAGGAAATCCTCCAGAATAGGACCCTCTTCACGGAAATGCCACCCAGCATCCTGAATAGCGAATTCCAGTAGCTGCACCTTCGAACTCTCTTTAAATGCCGCGTTGGAGGTAATATCCAGTCTGAATGATAGAAGTCTATCGAATATCTCGCGTGCCTCCCGAGGGTCCTTGCCTGAGATGACCATGTGTAAACTAGTCATCCAATATTGGATATTCTCCGGTGTCAAGCCATCAGCGAAGACTTGAAGCATGATCGGCACTGCGTATTCCCACACCATATTACGAGTCTTGATAGGCCACGAGAGCGCGGACACCATAAGAGCAGCCAGAATCTCCGAAGTCGCGCGATGCTGATGCTTGTCAGTACCATCTTCATATACAGCCTTCAGCTCCTCCTGGATATCCTCAAACGTTGCGGAACATAGACCCGCATACATGAGGCTGAAAGTTGGAATCAACAGCATGACGTGGTGCAGCCTGAAGCGATCGGATGATGCGTCGCGGGGTTCTTGCTTCATGTACGAAAAGTACTTGTGGTACCATTCGCGGGTAAGTAGCGAGCCGATTTGCTGTCTGGCGGTTGTCTCCAGCTCATCAAAGTCCGTGAACTGGAGAGGCTGTGCCCTTGAAGCTTTGAAACTGTCGCCCCAGACGAGCCACCCTGGGAAGTCCCGATCGACAAAATACTCTGGTGTGTCGTTTTTCTTCGCAAATGCATTTACAAACTTTTCTGTCCAGTTTGGATCATCACGATTGACTTTAACCTCGATGGTATTATGAGGGGTTTCCTCCTCACGGATAAACCTCTCGTAGCTGTGACCGTACAGTGCGCGAGTCTCGATATGGAGGAAGATACGGGTGAGCATCTCAGCATACCCACTCCTCAGACCGGGGTGATCATCAACTGACCCTTGAACAGCAAGTTGGATGAATGAAGGCGGCGCGAGAGTCTTCGTTCGCAGACCTGCATTGTGGATAAAAACGGTACATTTGCCCGCAATCTTCCAATGCGAATTTCTGGACAACTCGGTAAGATGTTTTGCTAGGTCTAACTTCTTGCTCTCGACCCTCTCGCGTCTCTGCACTAGGAACTTATGCCTCGTCTCGATCTTCGCTGAGCAGTCCTCCCTAGGTTCGAAGGCTTGCAGGAGATCTTGATCAATAACCATGTACGTCTCCAACGGCTTGCCGAACTCGAGAAGCCCCCCGTACAGTGCGGTGTTGCTAACTTTCTGAATAGATGGCTTATCTACTGACGAAGTACGGATGTAGAGCTCCACTAACTGCGGCGCAAATCGCCAATCCTTTGAAATCGTCTTTGTCAAGCTAGTGAAGAGCAATGTGTACAGCGAGCCCTTTATCACATCGTAATCATTGTTGTCCAAGGCGCGCTTGAACCGCTCAAGCAGGGGAGGGATGACGAGAGGTCGGCCACCGATTAGACTCTTCAACGCCGACTCTAGTGCAGATTGCGCGTTGAGCCTAACATCCGAGTACATAGACACCGAAGACTCTGCGAGATCCAGCAAGAGCTTTTTATCCAGCTCTGATTTCTGCCGGGCAGATGAGTTGTGCTTTGCACGCTGGAAGTGGTATATCCCAGCTCGCTTGATAAGAAGAGGTCTGGGGTACACCTTACGCAGCCCGTTAACCTTGAAAGCGCGAATATCAACCGCGTAAAGCTTGCTGATTCGCTCAAGTGTATGAGCAGATCGCTCATTGCCGACATCCGTGATCCATGTCCTATATGTCAAGTACAAGGCCGTGAAGCAGGCAACATCATCCTCCTGGTTCGCCGTGAGGAACGAGTGTATTCTCGAAAGAAGATGGCCGACCTCCTCACGCCCCTTGTGAATGTGGATATATGTAGGACTGTCCTTTTCAAGGAGATAGCCGGCGCGGTAGTGGAACTGCGGCCGAGTCTCATCGTCCTCGGCTGTTTCCGCTAAGGGATCCTCATCGTTGTCTGTAGGCGTGGAGGAATTCATCATCGTATCGCCATCATCATCTTGCGTCAGCATTGAATGTCCGGACGCTTTCTTGGGATCAAACAGTGTAGCTATACCCGAGAGGATAAGGCGCAATTGAGACAAGTTTCTGGAAACTTCATCTGACCACTCCTTGTTCTTCCCCTTTCTGCTTACTGACGGGTTGTCGCTGATAAGATTAGTGAGCCGCTGCATAGCGGTATTTGCCTGAGACTCAAATAACTCCACAGCGAACGAGATTTCCTCTTGAGAAGGTAGATGCCAGTTTATCGTCAAATCAGAGGGCTTTGTACACTTTCCCCAGTCATCGACATTAATACCGCGCTCAAAGACTTCCGGCTCATACAACGCGCCATCGACAGGGTAAATAAGTGTGAGGTTGAGGAGGAGATGGTGGATATAGTTTGAGATGTGCACGGTAGGAATGCCTCGGCACTTCTCCTGCATATAGAGAGCAATATCAAACAGTTCTTTCTTATACGCCATAAGGCTATCCCCCACGTGGACAATGATCATACTGAGCATGCTGATATGCCACACCAAGGCACGGTCTCGAGGAAGCACATCAACACCGCTACTCCTATCCGAAGCGGCGTCATTATAATCGATCTCATTCCGAATCCCCACTATGAGCATTGGGACGAATATCTTTAGGGTCTTCTCGGGATTGGCTTTGCAGAGGGAGTTGCAGATATAAGCCATCGCATCACGTGCTTGGTGCACTACGTGACCTCCAACGAAGGTAGCGACTTTCTCCAGAGCCTGATCAAAGATTTCCGGGGAGAGCGCTGAGAATAAGGGAGAGAGTGCAGCAGGTAAGGTATTGATCACGCTCTCCTCGGGAGACCCTGATCGCACTCTTGATAGCTCGGGAAGGTTCTCTAGAAGTGTGAAGATGCGGCCGAGCAGGGACAGGACATACTCGCCAAAGCCGGCCGTAGACGACCGGACGATATTCGCCTCATCCTCATCGCTGAGTTCTGTCCTGTAGTCGATGGAGACATTCGGGCCTTCTCGTTCCATGCGATCCATTTCACCCTGCACCCATTGAATAGCTAGCGAGCTGTCATGGATATCATCCCGTGATTTCGTCAGATCAATGAATGGGATGCTGTACGCTACAGACTGTATGAAGTTGAGCGTGTGCTGTGTTTTGGTCAAATCATTGGCATCAATTCCGGGCAATGCAAGGGCCAAGAGTGCCGTGATATGACATCGCAGCCCCTTGTGCTTGGCCATGACATTGGCGACCATCTGCAGGCCGCAAAGAGAGGATTGAGTCCGATGGACCTCGACTAGGCCCTGCAGAGACGGATAGAATCGCTGCAAAGCGCCAGGCAATATCAGGTGCGGCTCCAGATATGAGAGACCTTGTAAAGCACCGAAATAGTAGTTCAAAGACTTCGCCCTCTTCGAGAACAGGCCCATGAACACAACCTCCTTTAGACTCAGCACAAATCTCGCCTTGAGCTCATCCGTAATCCGTCGCTCCGGGGGGATATCCAGCTCTCCGCTCTGCTCCCTATTCCATCTCATGACGAAGAAGTCAACAAGGTGGAAGACTATCGAGCCGAGCATGTCTGTCCAGGCACCGTGGTTCGAAGGGTGGAAGAAGGTGTCAATGGACTCCATCATGCCTTCTAGATTGGATAGTATCGATCCGGGCCTGTCTAGACACGCAGGCGATAACGACATGACGATCCATCGCGCAATCGAGTAACCCGTGGGATTCTTCCTCTTGTCTTTCTCGAGATACACTCCTAATCCGGATCCGAGATCAATGATGGCACTGTAGGGAGAGCTTGCTTGGCCGACGGGAATTTCAGTAAGCCTTAGCAACGCTGTGAATATAAGATCCGACTGATCCTTGGTGAAGATGCCGTATTCATTGAACGGGACGTGCTCGCATGCCAGGGAGTCCCGAGCCAGGCGGGAGAATATGTCAAAGAAATAAATATCTGCCTGCTTCGACCTTGCCACGAGGGACCAGAGGTGGAAAAAGGTAGGCAAGTAGTCCTGCGGCTGGAGCTGGCCATTCTCGTCTGGCGATGGATGTGTCGGCATGAGCAGATTCAATGAGCCCAGCACTATAAATGCACCACTGATCTCTGACGTGCTATAATACTGCAGCATTTCCTTCAGTATGACCTCTCTCTCTCCTGGGTCGAAATATTGGTATGCATGATTGCACAGCGGGATGATGTGCCTGTTATTTCGCTTTCTTGAGCCTTGATGCGACGCTACTTCCGAAGGAAGCACCACGCTCTTGAGTTCTTTCCACAACGGTCGCCAGTCAAGAATGAGGTCTTTGCCAGGCTTGAGATAGTGTTTTCTCCTGCCAAATACATTAGTCCTTGCTCCATTCAAGGCAATATATATATATTTGAAAAGAAAGAAAAAGAACTCACTTCGTCAGCGTGCGGAACATACTCTCAAACCTATCCGCAGCACTCGAATCGATCCCCGGGGCCAAGCACAGCATATAATATAACTTAACGAGTTTGACCCTCAACGCCCTCGTAATCTCAAATTTCAGATTCAACCACCCTCTCAACTCCCGCGTCCAGTGCACCGCTCCCGGGGCGATATCCTCCGCCCGCACCGCAATGTACAATTGCTTCAATATCTCCTCCAGCGCATTGTTCCGCTCGGCTTCCTCTTCCACGCCGTACGGGAGCAGCTTGAAGTACGGATACGTCCGCGGACGGTAGCGCTTCTCCCGCTCGAGGAAGGTGTGTGCGGAGTCGTGCGGACTGAAACCTAGTCCGGGGGAGGTTGCGCGCGAGACGGAGTCGCCACTGGCGCCGCCACCGGCGCGAAGCTGCGCGAGATGAGTGTGGTGATAGACGCCGTTGGTGTCGGCTTCCTCCATGGCGAAGAGGGGAGGCACGGGCGTGCCTGGGCCGGGTGGGGGGGAGAGGAGGTCGGAGGGGGAAGATAGATCGAGGTCGAGGTCTGCAGAGTGCATTGTCTGGTCAGCGAGGCTGTATAGCAGAGAGTGGAGAGAGAGGGCGCGGAGAGAGATGAAGAGCAAACTGGAAGGATAAAGATAGGGGGAGCATGCATGATCAAAGTCTCCTTTTGAGCAACGTACCTCAAGTAATGTCCCTCTTCTTCTGGCACTCCTCCAGCGTCGAGGTGCGCGCGGCAAGAGCTCTGCAGTTCACGGCCAAGAATACCCACCCCAGGTCAGAAGGGAGGTTGCTGAGGGATGAAATGATCCTCGTTCGAGCTTCTCCACAACCCAGTTCCCGTTTCAAAATACAGTTAACACACAGCTCACAATCTCATGCGAACCCCCTCTGCTCAGGGGGGAGGTACAATTGTGTGTGAGATCGTCGGCCAGCGTAGAAGAGTCGCACGAGGTTTTCGGCGGGTTCAACAAACAGGGCTGCTGGTCCTGTCGTCTCGTCTAACTTCTCGTTCGAGGTTCCAAGGTGTGGCTGAGAGGCTGAGACCTGGTTCGTGGTCATCCGCCAGAAGACGGACCCTGCGTAATGACACCTGAGGGGGAAACGGGGGAGAATAAAAAGAAAGAAAATCACAATCCGAGTTAACTTTGCACTCACGAGAACTCTCTCGATGGTGTTCAGATTGCACTTTTGGGGATTCCCGGGGGCGGGCGGATTCGCCTCTTGAAGGTAATAGGGTCTAGGCACTGCAGGTACGCAACCACTTTTGCCTGCTGTCGCTGCTCCTACGTAGGGAGGACTAAGCAGCGCGATGGAGTAGCCGCAGCAGGGCCAGTGTTGTCCAAAATAGAAAATCGAGCATCTCGTGGCACTCCATAAGTTTCGAGAGATGTGAAGGGCGAGGGAATTAAATGATACGACAGGAGATAATGGGTTCTACGATACGGCAGCCTTGTCCCCCCAAACCGAGCAGTGCAAGTGGCCAAGTATCCAAGTATGCCCATACTGCAAATAAATATTCTGTCACGCATTAAATGGGCACAAGACTTTCAAACACGTCAAACCGGGAGTGTAGCATTGCTTTGCCAGCGAACATGTACTCCAGCGCCTACGATACAAAGTGCTTTCGTATTTGCATTCACCATATCCCGACCAAGCCGAATTCGTTCGCGAAACTCCTCCTCTCCCTGGGCGACATTGCTGTCTTTTAAACGCCAATTTCCTGTCGCCTGTGACACCCGTGCCCGCGCCCGGATATCCCATCCTGCAGATGTCAATGGGCAAATCTCATATTAATACAAAAACTTGTGTGAAGCGACAAAGGAGAGCAAAACTGTTGATACAAGGCGAGTGCATCCTCGCGTGCGCATGTTATGCGGACTGTGTATGAGACCGCCGGAAGAAATTCGTGAAGGTCTTCCAGCGACTGGTCTTCGGCTTCACCACCCAGTCCAGATCGAGATCCGGGTCATGGTCGTGGTCGAGGTGGTGCTCCGCACTCTGATGAGCCGCCGGTGCGAATGTTTGGAGAATTTGGGGTAGGGTGGTGGGAGCGTAGGCGGACTGGACTCGTCGTTGGGACCGGGTAGGGGTGTCAAGTGGAGTGGTCGTAGACGAGCCGGGGAGCATGAGAGAGGCCGGCGGTGAGGAAATACTTCCATACTCGGTCATGGATCGTCTGGGACGGCGCGAGGCGCTGCTGTCTGCGTCGCTGCTATCGCTCTGCACGATGCTCTGCTGTCTCCAGCTCCTCCGCGCCGCCACTCGTTGCATGAACGCCGTGCCAGCAGAGGTGGACCGCTGCGGTGCCTTCAGTACTTCGATCTGGGGCGTAGGCGCGGCCGGCGCGGGTGTGGGTGCGGCCGTGCGGCTTCGCCGTAGCTTGCCCACAGCCGCGAGGGCGCTGTGGCCTGATTCTGGGGTGTTCGTGCTGTTGGGGCATAGAGCCGGCCGCCTGGGTTCGGGTGTTAGGGACACCGATCTCGCCCTCCCGTGCCCTGATTCGCGGCATCTGGCTGAGATGGATCCGTTGGCCATGCTATCGTTATATTTGAAGTATGGCGAAAGCCCCTCCCGTAAAGCAACCCAGATCCCGGTCACCTGGACGAGCCTCTTCACGTCCTCCCCGACGGCGTGGGTTGTTCTCTCAGGGGTCAGCTCGTCATCCATGGCATCATGCTCGCCAAAGAGGGGTCGAATGTGAGAAGTTGGGGGGTATTTCTTTGCTGACGCGGAGACAGAGGTGTAGAAATCAGGAATATCTAATGTGCTCTGAGTAAGGGTGCCCATGATGGGGTGGCGGCGCGAGTTTGGGTCGATGATGCTGAACGTGTACTTGAGAGGACAGGCGCCAGGAGCCGAAGCAGAGAAGTCGGCACTGTTACGCCGGGCGCTTCTCTTCACCCATCGTGCGGTCGTCTTGTTGCCATTCTCGTCCACGTTGAAGAATTCGTAGAGGCCATTGGGAAGGGGGGTGCCTACCCACACAGAGCCATCGCTCAAGACAATCTCAGCCTTGCCTTGCAATCCGCCAGCATCTTTGGGCATCTGGCAGATCACCGCCATCATGTCCCTGTTTTCTATGCTCTCCCCGTCTGAGTCTGCACCTTCCGTCACAGAGCTTTCCGGACTTTCATACTCCTCGCTTCGAACTAGAACAACATCGTTCAATCCCAGAACAGCCTTGCCTCTGAACATGCGTGGGAACTTCTGTACCAGTCGAGGGATGACCGCTGCAGACGGCAGGACGTCAATGGCCGGTTCTGGCCGCGTATCAGGTCTGAGGCGCTGCAATTGCATGAGCAGCCGTGGGCGGATGTGTATTAATCTCTGCTTCTGGGTGAGGGTCGGTGCCGGGTGGGCCAGCTGGAAGGTCGTGCTCGTCCGCACCCGCCTGCGTGACTTCGTGCCAGCCGAGGTGACCTCGCTCGTCTCCGAGTTGGCCACCGACCTGGCATCCTCATTGCTCATTGTTTCCGTCTCGGGGCCCTGGAAACGCACGACGGGTTCCGTGATCCTCCGGAGCGGCAGCTCAGAGAGTGGTCTCGGTCTCGTAGGTCGATTGACGACGGGGGAGGGTTTCTCATACGTCGAGGCTCGTCGAGATATGGGTTGGGAGAAGGCGGCTCGAGGAAGAGAAGGTCTCCTGGGCACAGAAGAGGAGCGAGGCTCGAGGGGAGCGGAGAATTCATGTCGGTGTAAGGCGGCCCCCGAGTGCACGAACATTCTGGCGGTATCTCTTGTACTAGGAAAGGACGCCCCACGAGATGGGGGCGCCTTTCCAGAAAGATCACAAAGAGAGAGGAGGGTTCGTGATCAGAAAGCCGGAGGAACCGACGGTTCCCGCGTGGTAGTGGTGGAAGCAAGAGGCTGCCGCTGGAAGGGCAGGGAGGAGGACATGAGGAGGAGGCCTGGTTATGTTCAAATGTGGGCCGTGGGCCGAGGAGATAATGCAGGTGAAGCCAGCGACGACGAGGGAGGTCCAGTACGCAGGCAGAGAGAAGTGCACAGAGCTGCTACACCGTACTTTGTAGACTTTACTCTCTAATGCCCGTAGCGGTGGCACGAATGAGGACGCTGGAAGAGTGGCAGCTGGTGCAATGATGCACAGTACTTCCGACCTCAAATTGAGGGGGCCGTGGGAGTTTGTAGGCTGGAGGCTCTATGCTGGTTGCTGGTGCCTCAAATGGTTCGATATTGCCCTCCTTTCTCCCTGTCACGAGCCGTCAGCGCGGAAGCTTCGGACGAACGTGGGATTGGGAAGCAGCACGAGAGCCAGAGGATGGAACTCGGACTCCCGACGGCTCCGAGTCGGGGCAACCAGATTCAATAGTGTCCGATCGCCACGCCCAGTGGGGAGATTTGGTTTTTAGATGCGGAAAGTCAAGAGATTTTCTCTTCTGATCTTGTGGTGCCGTCAATTGGGGGGTCGGTGGTCGTTCGATATAGACATGCCCCTTGGCGAATCGCATGGTCTGGGCACAAAGAACGTACGATTTGCAAGGCACACATATAATTGGATACAGCCGGCAGCAAGGCCACGGTAGATCTAAATGATCCTCAATGCGCCACCCACGACCAAAATACATCGTCGCCATCTCCCCACGGCCATGGATTCCACGCGCGCCGTGATCTTAAAACACCCATTGCGGACCCTCCTGCTGTGCTTTGCGGCCTGGAAGGCGCTGCTGCTGCTCGTCGCCATTGCCAGTCCCGGCCAAGGCTACGACACTTCCACCAGCCTCGTCCTCGCCCAGCATCACCATCACCCTCAGCCGCCCGCGCGCCAAGTGCAAGGAGGCGGCGGGGACGGCCCTCTGCCAGCGGCACTGCACCACATAGCCATCCGGCTCACCAGATGGGACGCCATCTACTTCACCCAGGTGGCCGCGCGCGGCTACCGCTTCGAGCAGGAATGGGCCTTTGGCTGGGGTTTCACCAGGCTGATTGCCGGTGCCACGGCACGTAAGTGGTCCAGGAATGCCCGGAAATTAAATGTCTGCGATGCAATCTAACTGCGTGTCAGTCGCCCAGAGATCTGGTATTCCTTATTATGAGGGCCTGGAGAGCATCGTGGCCGTCTTCATCGCCCATATAGCTCACCTGCTCGCCGTCTTAACCTTGTTCCACCTGACTCTCGTCATCTTCCCAAGCTCCTCCACCTCGGGATTCGCTCTGTCTGCCGGCATCCTCCACATCCTGTCTCCAGCAGGCCTCTTCCTCTCAGCTCCGTATGCTGAGAGCTCTTGTGCTTTCCTATCCTTCCTCGGCAGCCTTCTCTTTACCAAAAGTCGGCCCCAGTCTGGAACTGCCATTATTACCCAAGATATCCTGCTCCTCCTTTCTGGTGTGGTATTCGGCGCTGCCACTGGCCTTCGTAGCAATGGTATTCTCAACGGCCTCCTCCTCCTCGAAGAGGCTCTGCGTACTCTCCATGATCTGACACATGGCTTGAATGTGACAAAACTGCGACGTCTAATATTCGCCGGACTGGGTGGGATCTGTGTTGGCATGGGATTCCTGCTGCCACAGTACATAGCGTACATTGAGTACTGCGCTCCATCTCATACCCTGAGCAGGCAATGGTGTGGCCGGCTACTCCCAAGCATATATGTATTCGTCCAAGACCATTATTGGTAGAGTCTCCTATTTCCTTTACTGTCCGCTCTCGTTAATGTGTTTAGGCAAAATGGTCTGTTTCGTTACTGGACGCTTTCAAATGTCCCTCTGTTCCTTCTTGCAGCGCCCATGCTTTTCATCTCAGCCATCTCGAACGTGTGGGCGCTCAGATACAAGACGGCTTCTGCCTCTGAGCTCTCCAAGAGCAAGAAGAACTTGTCAGCTAGTCAAGGAACTGAGACTGATAACATATCTGTTTTGCGCAATCTTGCTGTTTCCCAGCTCCTCTTGACTCTACACACCTTCACCGCTGGTCATGTTCAAATCATCACGAGAATTGCCTCCTCCTGTCCTGTTTGGGTGTGGTTCCTTGCTATGCCCTCTGGAAAGGGTGCATCTGTTGCACTGGCCAAGAATGCAGTGATTGTGATGGTCCTTTATGGAATCATCCAAGGAGCACTATTCTCGTCGTTTCTTCCGCCTGCATAAGCGACTCTAGCAGAGACCAAAAGTTTATGTATTAATATGTGTGGCTAGAGATGTAAATAGTAAAGGTTTGATGTACAAACTTATGCAATATCTGAGAGCTCAGATTGAGGTCCTTATTGTTTTCAAATATCTGTCCAAGTTGGGTACTTAAACCTGGCTGTCTACCCCTGAGCGCCACTGTTCACATCTGAGCGACGATCAACATCTGGTAGTAGGTGCAAGATCTTGTACATAGTTTTCTAAACAACTGCTTTTGAAGCTGGCACTCACAGACGCGTCTATTCCTTACTGAGAGTCTCTACTGTCCTACTTTCCACCTTTCACCTTTACATACTCCTCGATCGAGGCGAGAGACGCTAGTCCCAAATAGACGTTAGCGACCTTTTGATCTATGTAACTGAGAGATCGCTCTTTAACAACTCTCTACTTTGCATACTCAAACTACTCCCTCTACTTCGCTGTCTTCTCTTCTGCAACCATGAGCTTCATCAACGCCTCTAGCGTTTGAGACCGGCTTCTTTCCCCGTCTGGGATCCTTTGATCGTTGTTCAATCACAGCACCGTCTGCACCCTGAAGCCAACCTTCTCAGTCTCTCTGCAGGTCGACGCGACCAGTCTTTGCAAAATGTGGCAAAACAGAGGCTATGTCCTTAAGAATGGGAATACTCCAAACAATAACAGCCAACAAGGCGTACCAGGTGTCTCCTTTGCTGATCCTGATAAAGCAGACCAGGTGCTTGTTCCTATGAGCTCTATGGAAGCACAGCAGTTTCATCGAAGCAGATCTGGACAACACTACAATAACTTTCAGGCCCCAACCGGTGTCTCGAACGACCTGATAGTTCAGCAAAGCCAAACGGCACCTAAGGCCTTAGCACATGTGAGTTCCAGAGTTAGTCACGTCCTGTTCAGTACATAACGCGCGTGTTTCACTATTTCAAGATTCATTTTCTTTGTGTACTAATTGATCCCACAAAGCAGTCTTCACAAGCACAGGACAATATGCAGCCCACCGCTGCTCCCGTGGTTCAGACTTCTGCACAGATAAGCTCGAGATCTACTTTGTCGAGAGACACTGAACCAAGAAATAATGTATTGGGAGGAGAATTCTTGGCAGGCCCAGAGCTTGCGCCAAGTGCCTTGCCGTATCAAGCATCCAATCAGCATCATGGTGTGTATCTGCAAATTGCTCCTCAGCTTAATGGTCTCAACATGCCTGCCGCCAACAACTCTGAGCAAGCGTGTGACATCGACGAGCTTATTGCACAGCATTCTAATTTGAACTCAGCCATGCATGCAAACATCGACCCAGATCTGGGATTTGCAAACACGGCAAACCCATATCCGCTCCTGTCTTCAGAGTATCATGTCCCGCTCTCCATGGGACTACCGGCTCCAGCAAGAGGTATGTATACCAACCACGCATCCACGTCGGGAATACCTGGCAGAAATATCCTGAACCAACCAGTCGCGTCAAAATTCATGCATCAGCAAATGACAAAGGAAGCTCATAGCTATCCAGCGCAACACAATCCCCCCCCTGAATCACCTCCGAACCGTCGAGCACCTGGCATCAACCATAACCCTGCCATATTTGATTCCCCGCTGACATTTCGTACCCCCTCTCGTCCACCAGAGCTACAGCATTCGTCCAGTAATCTTGGTCAGCCAGGGACCGACCAGCAGATTGCTGAAGCACATAAGAATAATAGCCGGGAGGCCATTCATGGTTCAGATATGAAAACTAACACGCAACCCTCATCTCAGTCCCAGGTACAAGTGTCCATTAGGCAAGGTGCCAAAAATCCACAAGACCAAGAAGGCAGCAATGCAACGGCTCGTGGAGCATGCTCAGCTAACCTGAAAGAGCTTCTACATCACGACCCGGATTTGAAGGACTGGCTGGAGATTACTGGCTATTTGGATATCGAATACAGGGGTAAAATACTTGCAGATACGCGAGAAATCCGTAAATTGGATGAGAGGAAGCACAGGCTTGTTGCAGACATAGAGGCTGAGAGACGAAGACCCATCCTCCTAAGGCCATACAACCCTGATTCCAGAGTCAGTCAAGCGGACGTCCTCATCAAGCCAGAAAATGGAGACTCCAATGTGTCCTGCGGTCAAGCAGCTTCCAAGAAACGCTCTCACAACGAAGTCGAAGAGGCGCATCATCCAGCTGCTCCCACAAAGACCCGGTGTCTAGCTGATCGCATCACGAAACCGACGAGAGTTTATGATTCCTACCGTCCCAGACGCGACGATCCGAACTATTACAGAGACAGAAGCAGACACCCATCTCCCAGTCACCCCCAACATAGCTATACTCCCCCGCGCGGCCGCTCTCGCGAGCGTGATGTCTCCCAAGATCGCAGATCCTATAATCATGGTGCCCGGCAAGATCTTGACCCCCGCAGCAATAGTAACAGATATCACAAGCAACATCACAATCAAAACTATCGCTCTAGCTCTCCTGCCGCACCCGGAAGAGAAGGCCTAAAAGAATTGGTGCCGATCGATTGTGATTATGTCCCTGGTCGCCCTACTGAGACCAATTCGCAGAACAGAGGCAAATTTGGTGGCGGTGGAAAGGGTCGAGGGTGGAATAAGGATAGGAGAGGAAATCGACGGGGAGATAGGGAGTAAAGCAGAGGTACGATCATACTGAGATACCCTCTCACCACGAGCTTGGACACGGAGATACCTAGGCTTTTGTGTGTGTGGAAGTTGGTGTTAGAATAAGTTTGAAGTTATATATCACGGACCACTTTTCGACTATGTGATAGAAACCCAGTTCTGATGATATGGAAGTATAACCAACATTCATAGTATTTGCAAGTCTAAATTGAGTAGAATGTAGAAGTAAAATGTAGATAGGATCAAGTAAGGACAAGACAATGATTTTCGCTTAACCCCCCCTTCTCCCATATTTTTGTACCCCACCTTTTCAACAACATATCATCTTTCGCACTACGCAACTCCCGATTCCTCTTCACATTCAAGAGAAAGTAAGTTCACGATAAATTTAGCAGTTTAATATCCAAAATCTAACCCGCTAGATAACATAGCTGGTGCTATCTTATGATTGTGCATCTTCTAAACCTAACCGTTTAAAAACTCATTCTTATCAATGTTCACAAATCGCCGGGAACGCATCCAAAATGTCTTTTCCAACCTCCCACCTTTATTCCTCCATCCTCACTACTCTCCTCCTCATCCTCCCCGTAGCTATCCTCTTGCCCCTCGTCCTCTCCTATTTCTTCTCCCCCCTCCGCCACATCCCTGGGCCCACTTCCACACTTCTCTCTCCTCTCCCACTTATATATCAAGAATTCACTCGCAATCGTCGAGCGTACATACACTTCCTGCATAAAGCCTATGGACCGGTAGTGCGCATCTCGCCGAACGAAGTCTCGTTTACTTCCGTGAGCGCACTGAGGGAGATTTATACTTCGGAAGGGGCGGGGTGGGATAAGACGGAATTTTATGATTTGTTTAGACAATTTGGGGAGAGGTATGTTCATTTTGATTTTATTTTGATTTTTGTTTTGATTGTGCTTTGGACGGATTTGGCTTGGGCTTGGGAATGGAACGAGTGCTAATTAGAATGGGTTTTGTAGGACCATGTTTTCTACTTTGCGCAAGGCGGATGTGAGTGCAACTGTGGCTTGGTTTGAATCATGTATAGGGGGGCTGATAGATTGTGATAGCATGCTAGGAAAAAAAGGCATATTGCGGGTCAGTATGCGAATACGAATATCATGCGTCCGGAGATCGCAAGTGGGATTGAGAGGCTGGTGGATAAATTTGTGGAGAGGTGTGAGGAGGAAAAGGGGTCGAGTATTGATGTATATGTATGGGAACTCAAATCCTTTACTTAGATGGAGTTTGCTAACTGCGTGGGCAGGTCTATTTGCATTGTTTCGCTCTGGATGCGGCGAGCCATTTCCTGTTCCATCCTTATGGGACGAATTCGCTTGCGAGTGCAGACGGGAGAAAGATTATGGAGGAGCTTTCCTATCATGATAGTCTGAGGTGTAAGTTTATATTACTGCTTCTTCACGGGAGATTTCTGACGTTTATCTTAGTGCATCTCGCATTTTACTATGTCCCCTTATTCCGCCGTTTTGCGATCTGGTTTGCAAATCTCATCGAGGCGCGAAACTCTCCGCTAGCAAACGGCTACGTGTTGTCCACCTGTAAGAGACCAGATCCTGGCGAGAGTTCTCTTCTCTATAAACTACAGAGGAGTAAAGATAATTTCAGCCAGCAGGCCGTAGCGGCAGAGTGTATGGATCACATGGCTGCCGGAATCGACACTACGGGTGATGCTCTTTGCTTTATCATGTACCAACTCTCCCTCCCTGAGAGCCATCACGTGCAAGAAAATCTCTCTAAAGAGCTCTCTGAGAACTCCGACAAAGCCTTAGACGATCTGGAATATCTGGATGCAGTTGTCAAGGAGGGCTTGCGCTGCTTCATGCCCATACCCATGTCACAGCCCCGATACGTCCCTACGGGAGGACGTACGATCGACGGGTACAACATCCCTAGAGGAACGATCGTCAGTTGCCAAGCTTACTCAGTTCACCGGCTTAATGAGGATGTCTATCCCAACGGTGAGATGTTCTATCCTGAAAGGTGGCTTGAGAAGGACAAGAGCCAAGAGATGAATAGATTGTTCTTCGCGTTTGGCGCTGGTGCGAGAGGTTGCACCGGAAGGCAGTAAGTATTTTGGAGAATGAGTTGGGTAATGAGCTAACAGACTGCAGTTTGGCTATGGTGGAGATGAAATCTCTGCTTCGGGCTGTGTATTTGCAATTTCAAACTAGAGTTGCAAGTGACATGAAGGGCAAGATGGTATTGTCTGATCAGATCATCTCGAGTAGGCCATTGGACCAGACCTGTAAACTCGTTCTCCAGCCTAGAGCAGAAGGCTACAAATAGGGTTCAGTTTCACAGTTAGAAGTGACGACAAAGTTGGTTGATAGGCGTTTGAAGCTCTATCCAGCGGCTAGAGCTATCCCTTCC
Source organism: Oidiodendron maius Zn (assembly GCA_000827325.1). Classification (NCBI taxonomy): domain Eukaryota; kingdom Fungi; phylum Ascomycota; class Leotiomycetes; family Myxotrichaceae; genus Oidiodendron; species Oidiodendron maius. The sequence continues at coordinate 177,305 of KN832884.1, read as the reverse complement.
ATCCTCCTCCGCAGCGTGGAGCTTTCTTCATCCTCCACATCAATCTCGATCTCCATCTTCGGCCGATTTTTGTTCAGTCCATCAAGCAAAACGCAGGCCTTGCAAATCTCCTGGCTGGACATATAACCACAGCGCTTACAGGTACCCAAGGTCTGGCGCAGAAGTTTTCGACCGGTGTCGCCTTGGGCTCGACTCCGCAAATGTGACTTCCCACCTATTCTGTCATGTCGCTGACCATTTGCATGACTTGAGACGGAGGTAATCTCCACCTCCCTCCCAGCAGCTTCCTCATCCTGCTGCAGCTTCTTCTCCATCTCGGCCATCTCACCCCCACTACTCCGGCCGTTCGAGCTGCCACAACCTCCAGCCCCTTCATCTCCGCCATCTGCATTTGAGAGCGAGATCTTCTGGCTCTTGCACTGACTAATCCCTGTGACCTCTTCTGGGACCAGTCTCGCCATGTCTTCACCACTGCGAACCACGTCAAGAATGGCGCTGGGCCGCACCCGCTCAAGGTTCTTTATTAGACTCCTCGCGCTGCCTCGGAAGGCTTCTGGACTATATATACACTCCGTGCTGAAATAATCAAGTTTCTTGTGGTGGGCATAGAGAACAATCTCCTTTTCGTAGGCGTATTTTAGGGGCTTGCTCCTTTTGACTTCACTCATCTCGTCGCCGGTGATAATGTTCGTGCTCCGCGCCAGTCGAGGTAAATCCCCCCTTAATAAGTTCATCAAGATTGTCTCTGCTACATCATCTGCGTTGTGGCCAGTCACCACATGTTTGATTCCCAACATTTTCGCCCCACGGTCAAGAGCCTGCCGCCGAAACACTCCGCAATATGTGCAGTTCCCCTTCTTGCCAATAGTCTCGACCACCTGGTCCATAGTCCAGCCGTAGAGCTCGTCATATCCTACAATTTTCAGCGGCATCCCGTACTGTACTGCATTCCTCTTGACTGTTTCGAGGGAGTCATCTCGGTACCCTTTGATTCCCTCGTCGATGCTTAGGAGCACCAGATCCAAGCCATAGTTGTATCGTTCGTTGAGAGTTTTTAGTACAGATGCCAGGACTGTCGAGTCTTTGCCTCCAGAGGCGCCGATTGCTATGCGATCCCCTGGGGAGAACAAGTTCGTGGAAGTGATGGTATGGTGGATCTCGGCTTCGAAGATGGCGATAAAGCAAGCCTTACAGAGCTTTTGGTGGTTTTTTGGTCGGATTATCAAGGCGCGAGAAGCCCTGCACATGGCACATAATGCCGGAGACATTGTAAAGAGGTTCGGCCTCTTCCGGTGCTTCTCTGATCAATATCTTGTCGCACCTGTATGACAACAAAATTGTGCAAACGACTCCAGTTCGGCGCCCTATCGGCAATCAGAGTTTGGTCTGCAATCAAAGGCGGTGCGAGATAAGCCAATTAGACGGCTGTAAATCGTAAATATATTATCTATATAATAGAATTTAAGCTCTTTGCTAGTACATACGACCACAGACTGAGGAGCACTGGGCATCCCGTCCGCTCTGCCATACATAAGCCTCAGATCGATGAATTAGTAGTTGGGTGGGTGACCACCAGCGAATTCTCATTGTTGTATGTTTCTTTTTATTTTTATTTTTGTTTTTTTTTGCTGTGGAAACCTTTTCGACCTATCTCATTATCTAATTTCATTTTAATCCTCGCCAAGTCTTTTTTTTAATGGTACCTTGGGGATAGGGCACATTTGGAGTTTCCTGTTGAGGGTCGTCTCTTTGGCGCTCGCTTATTCAACCAACACTGAAATAGTTTGCACTATGAGCAAACATTAGTTCACGTGATACATGTACTGTAACTAGCAGAATTGCCGGAGTTCATGCGAAGCCCTACCTTACGTAAGCATCATTCCCGCCCACACAAATCTCGCGAAGTTTTCTTTCTCTCCAAATCTCTTCGACCTCGACCTCGACAACCCGACAACCACAATCCGCTGCACCACGACGCCGCAGCTCATTCATCATGGTAAGCCGTTAACAATGTCCTCTCTGACCTGAGACCACTCGCCACCGCTCTCGTACCACTACGAGCAATCGCACGTTCGAGATGCGCATTCCGTCAACCACCTGCGGGGGTTGATGAAGATTGGCTTGAGCCGCACCTGCGCAGAAATGCCAGTGTGGTCTCTTTAGAGTTCAAAGAAGATTATTAGTGAACATCTCGCTGATTTCTTCTTTTCTCAATGATAGCCTCCCAAAGCCGGAAAGAAGGCGGCCCCCGCGCCATTCCCAGCGTCCCGAGCTGGTGCGGGTTCCAAGAAGGCCCCAAAGGTACGTTTTCCTAGTATCGCAATTTTGCGGTGTCCAAAGCTAATGGAGCCAAGAACCCTCTCATTGAGAAACGCAGCCGCAACTTTGGCATTGGCCAAGATATCCAGCCCCGCCGCAACCTCTCGCGCATGGTGAAATGGCCCGAGTATGTCCGCCTCCAGCGCCAGAAGAAGATCTTGAACATGCGCCTCAAGGTCCCACCTGCGATCGCCCAGTTCCAGAACGTCCTCGATCGCAACACCGCCGCCCAGGCCCTCAAGCTCTTCAACAAGTACCGGCCCGAGAGCAAGACCGAGAAGAAGGAGCGACTGCTGAAAGAGGCCACGGCCATCAAGGAGGGTAAGAAGAAGGAGGATGTGAGCAAGAAGCCATACGTTGCCAAGTACGGTCTGAACCACGTCGTTGGCCTGATCGAAAATAAGAAGGCTTCGTTGGTCCTCATCCCCAACGATGTCGATCCCATCGAGCTGGTCATCTTCCTCCCCGCTCTGTGCCGAAAGATGGGCGTCCCGTATGCCATCATCAAGGGCAAGGCTCGTCTCGGCACGGTTGTTCACAAGAAGACCGCTGCCGTCCTCGCCCTGACTGAGGTGCGCTCGGAGGACAAGTCCGAGCTGTCCAAGCTGGTCCAAGCCGTCAAGGAGGGCTACTCCGACAAGTACGAGGATGCCAAGAGACACTGGGGAGGTGGCATCATGGGCGCCAAGGCCCAAGCGCGGACGGAGAAGAAGCGCAAGGCTCTCGAGAGTGCCATCAAGATCTAGGGGTGTTGCTCTTGGTGGGTCTCTTATTGGCGTTTTTATGATATCATGGCAAGGCCGGACTTAGCAAAAGAAGCAAGCAAGCACAAAAGTAGAAATACAAAGCTCTATGATACCATACGTGGAGCTCGCGCATCCCCCTTGAGTGATATCTTGTGACTGTTTATGGCGGTTGGGAGTAACAGAGCTGTTGATGTTACAGTCCCCACGAGGCATGCACCTGCAATTTCGCCTTCAAAGCTACAGTACAGTACATCTAACATGGCGGAGGTCCGAGTGCTGGCGTGGGGGCTGTTGTCGCACTGTCGGTCAGGCCGGTTTGGAGGCACGGGGTGTTTGGGAAGGACGGGAACGCTTCTGTGTCTCAGAAGTCGAGATTCTCCGTCGATGATACATTTATACTCTACTCTCGCTCAGTTCCCAAATCCACTCCCAATATAAGCCTTTCTCACTGTTGCCTGCACGGCGCATATCATATTAAACATAGTTCTTCGGTAGTATACCAAATTTTTTTTGGGCCAAGCATCATCCCGCAGTGCCGGCCTTCTCGCCTGTTCGATTACGATTTTTTTCTTATCAGCAGGCCGGGGTTGAAGCCGGTCTCCGCAACCCTTGGCGCTTCTCAACGCCCTTCAACACCTCAACTCCCGTTTCCCTCCCCCGTGATTTTATATACAAGAAATCGCCTCTCTGCACTCCTGCTGCTCTTGGATCTTACAGCTCCATCCCTCGTCTTATTTTATTGCCGACAGCCCTTATTGACTCTCTTCAATTCCCTTCCTTGCTCCTGTACGCCCACCAAGACATGGTTGCACCAAGTGAGTCGAGCCCACATGGACCTCGATATGGAGGTATATCCCTCGATTCAAGGCCAATACACTAACTACTCTGCTACCGCAACAGCGGAAGATGCTTTCAAACATGCCATGAGTGCCAATGCCGCCTGGTCGGCCTACAAAACCCACCAGAACCCCTCCTTCTTCTCCAGCTTGGCGACCTCCCAAAAGCCCGCTATCCGTATGCCTATTTCCCCCTAGGTCGAACCCCGAGAGAAATAACGTATACTGATCATTATCTCCCTACAGTCTGGATTGGCTGCTCCGACTCCCGCGTCCCCGAAACCACCATCCTAGGCCTGCAGCCGGGCGAGGCCTTCGTGCACCGCAACATTGCCAACGTCATCAACCCCACGGATCTCAACACCATGTCCGTCATCGAGTTCGCCGTGCGCTACGTCAAAGTCCAGCACATCATCCTCTGCGGCCACACGAACTGCGCCGGCTGCGCTGGCACCCTCGCCAGCCGGGAGCTCGGCGGCGTGCTCGACACCTGGCTCACGGGCCTGCGAACCGTGCGGGATGCCCACGAGGCGGAGCTGTCCGCCATCCAGGATGACGCCGAGCGTGCCGTGAGATTGGCCGAGCTGAATGTTGAGGCCGGGACGAGGGTCATCACGGCGAACAAGGCGGTGCAGGAGGCCATTAAGGAGCGCGGGTTGCAGGTCCATGGAACGATATACCATGTTGGAACGGGAATCTTGAGAGACTTGGGACTCGGCACGGCCGTGAGCGCGGATGGCGTCTCGAGCGTTGTTGCCAACGGCGTGGCTGAGAAGCGCGAGATTGTTACCGGGAAGCATGGCGTTTTGGATTTCAGTGACGCGGGAGCTGCGAGCTTGGCTGTGAAATGAGTGAATGATAGATCATGAGTGGGCGGCTTGATTGTATTTGGATAGAGGGATAGAATACCTTAGAGGAAATGGTTTGTGGATAAAGAAGCGTTAACAGGAGCAGAGTTCACACGAGGCAGAAGTTCAACATATTTCAAGAGCTGAGGATCACTACACAGTGGGTAGAGCATAGAAGAGAGTAACACGTATCCCATGTTGGGATTGAATCCCTAATCTCCTGTTTCGGAGAATTGCTCCGTTCCTCTTGTTTGTTATTCATTCACGAAAATGTCGTGATGCATTTCTTCGTCATCAAACAAGCTCTACTCTATGGCATAAGCCGGCCCCGTTCCAGTACTAGACAAAGTATCGTCAATTCCCAGATAGATTTCAAAAGTCATTGAGAGTGGTGCCAACCCCCTTCTCTCTAGCCATCCGCACAATCTCACCCCCGACACACAAATCCATCACGCCAAGGCCCACAGACTTGTATATCACGTTGCCTTTGCTCAACCACCTACTCATCTGCTCCCCATCCTTGCTCTCCTTCCTCACAGCAGCCAAATCCGAGGATTGCGGCTTTCGACCTAGTAGCGACGACGACCGTCTTGACAAACTTGAAAACGAACTACTCCTCGACGACGCTCGCGAGCGCGACCCCCCCTCATTTTTCAACGCCTGCGCCAAACTGTTCCTATTAATATCCAACCCATCAATCGACGCTCGCAACTCCTCATCCTCGATCGCTGACTCGTCCTCCTCATGCGCAAATTGGTCATCCAGCATGATGATCTCCCCGATCTCAACCACATGATGCGCCTCCAGACCCGCCCGCGTCAGCTCCCCTGTCTCTTCTAGGCATTTCATATTGTCGACGAGAATGACGCCTCCCTCTTCCGCCCGCTTGCGGATATGGCCTCCGTGCCCGTGGACCTTGACGGCCTGCTGGATGATCTCGTGCGGGAGTTCGATCATGTCCTTCTTGTAGCTGCCGACGGCAATGATCAGGCGTGCTTTCAGCCGGCCACTGGGCTTGGTGAGGATCTCGTGGTGGAAGAGCGGTTTGGTGCTGGGCGTCATGCAGAATATCAAGTCGGCGTCGCGGACTTGCTGTTTCAACAGTCGGCTGTACTCGCTGTAGTTTTCGGCCAGCATGTTGAACTTTGTCTCGGACCTGGAGAATGTCAGGAGAGGAGCCGGATGAGGAGGATAGGATGTGGATGGAAAACTTACCATCCTTCCCTCTTCTTGATCTCCATGTCCACACCTAACAGGCTCTTGAAAAAGTCCTTCGCTCGGGTGCTGAACTCGTGATTTATCATGTATACATGTCGAATGGTTGGCCCGTGGAGAAGAAGGGCGAGCCGTACATGCCAGTATCTACACTCGTCAGTCGAGCTTCAGACGAGAATCGGCACGCTGGACATAACCACGTACGCTTGCTTTCCGGCCCCGAACACCGTCACCGTCTTCACCTTCGATCGCCGGGTCATCAGGAGAGAAGATGCCAGGGCGGTCCGAAATGCAGTGAGCTCTTCAGCATTAATGAAGCCAATTGGCCTGCCATCGTTTTCCATAATCGTGATAGCCCCTTGAGGAGTGGCATTTCCAATACTCCCAGCAGTGGGGAGAGTGACAACTGGTGAGATGTCAGCATCTGATGTGGATAATGACAATGATGGGAATGATATGGCGGCAAACTCTGCCTTCGTGGAAAATGAATTAACCTTACCTTTCAGCCCCAGACCCTCGGCACTTGTCGACGGCATAAAAAGAGTCGTCGACTTCCCGTTCGACTTTTCGGATTCGATGACCGTCCGCTCTGGCTGGGTGAGAGCGTACTCATCCTCGCTCAGCTTCGCCGTGGAGTAATCACTCAGAGATTTCCGCAGCGCTTGCTGCAATCCCTCTATCTCACTCTTTGTGAGACTATGCAGGATCCTCTTGACATCCGAGTCCGACAGAATTGTGAGGGGAGGCATGATGGATCCAACCCTATTCTATTTTACCCCAGTACAACCTTAGTCAACGTGCCTCTCTCATCACAGTCTGAGTCACGGAATGCGTAATTACTAATGCAGGCTCCGGAGTTAACGTGAGAGTCTTGTCTGCGAAGAGTTATCCGACAACGATGTGATGCGTCTGGATGTCTCGAATGGGAACCCGGACATGGCATACGGTGGCCGAGGTAATCCATTTTGGCGGGGGTTTTCGGACTTTGACTGGAGGGAGGGGGCATATCTCCGACGGGAGATGGTAGGTTTAATATGACCCGTAAATATTTATTAATAGAGATATTCTGTCTATAAAGCCCCCATTCTACTCCCGCTTGTTCCTTGAAATTTAAGACGCCCTTTCTGCTCAATCATTGATATCCTTCGTGGATTCATCCGACAGATCGAGAAGACAATCAAAACACGTCTTCAAGGTTCTCTGCTAGCAAGTCCAATATGGAGTACGTTCGTCTGGGGAAGTCTGGCCTGAAAATCTCCAAGGTTGTTCTCGGGTGTATGTCGTACGGAAGTTCGCAGTGGCAGGAATGGGTTTTGAATGAGGACGCTGCTCTGCCTCTCCTCAAACATGCATTCGATGTGGGCATCAACACGTGGGATACGGCTGACATATACTCTCACGGCCGTTCGGAAGAGATTATCGGCAAGGCGCTCAAGGAGTATAACATTCCCCGAAGCAAGGTTGTCATTCTCAGCAAGTGTTATTTTGGCGTTAATCTGGAGGGCAAGCAGATGCCGTTTGACCAGTCCAATTATAACGACAGAGAGTTGGTCAATCTGGCTGGCTTGAGCAGGAAACACATCTTCGATGCCGTGGAGCGAAGTGTCGCTCGTCTCGGGACCTATATCGATGTCTTACAGATTCATCGGCTGGATCGGGACACGCCGAGAGAGGAGATCATGAGGGCCTTGAACGACATTGTTGAGAGTGGTAAGGTTCGTTACATAGGTGCTAGCAGTGTAAGTATTTTCCAAAGGAAGATAGAACTCGGCACTCACGTATGATAGATGGCGGCATGGGAATTCCAGGCTCTGCAGAACATCGCCGAGAAGAATGGCTGGCATAAGTTCATCTCGATGCAGAATTACTACAACCTGCTTTATCGCGAAGAAGGTATCTGTGCTCTTGCCACCAAGCACCTGTCCGTCAATGCTGCTAATTCATCCAACAGAACGCGAAATGATCCCATATTGCCGAGATACGGGTATAGGCTTGATCCCCTGGTCTCCCATCGCTCGAGGGGCACTCGCCCGGCCATTTAATGAGCGGACCTCGACCCGTGAGGCTACCGATAACATGCTGAAGTACATGATCCGAAGCAGGGAGACCAAGATTGATGAGTCGATCATAGGACGCGTCGAAGAGATCGCCAAGAAACACGGTGTGTCAATGACCACGATTGCCACCGCTTGGTGTTTGAGCAAGGACTCGGTCAACCCGATCATCGGGCTCAATAGCACAGACAGAATTGACCAGGCGGTTTCCGCGGTGCAATTCGCAGGCTCGGGCAAGTTGACTGCGGAAGATATTGCTTACTTGGAGGAGAGTTATGCGCCAAAAACAGTTCAAGGTTACTAGAAAGCAGCAGTAGTAAAATAGGATGAAATACCATGCTGCATTTCCACGAAGTCCATACGGCTTGAATTTTAATCAGAATATGTGTATATTTTCATTGTTCACGCATTTGTTATGGAGAGGTATCGACATCTAGGACGGACATTCCACTATCAGGAATGATGTCAGATTAAACTGCTGATCACTCTTTACCCTGCTCCACCGTTACGAAGACCACTGACAAAAACAAGTCCAAGAAATCAACACAGAGGTTCTTTTTTTTTCTGTCTTTCTTTTTTTTTCCACGCCAATCATCACATCCTCGATACCTTGGGCCAAGAGCGAAAATACGGCCCAAACCGAGGAGCGAGAGGACATGAAGCTAGTATTACCCCCACTTTCGTTCGTTCCGCTATCTTCTCCCTTAAACACTATATCCAAACGCACAAACAACAAGGGCTACAACTGCACTTAGAAGCCCGAACGTTAAATTTTCGTTCTTTCATAGACGTTCGGTTTAAAGCTGTTTTGATTCATAATGCTACCACTGAACATTCCGGTCATAGTTGCTGGAGCTCTCGTACCCCTCGCTTTCTATAAATTCGTCATCAGTCCCGCGTTTCTATCTCCCTTAGCAAAGGTCCCAAGTGCGCACTGGTCTGCGCCTTTTTCTCCTCTCTGGATTCTGTGGATAAGATATCGTCGGCGAGAAAATCGCGAACTCCATGCAGCGCATCTGAGATTAGGACCTGTCATCCGTTTAGGCCCAAACGAGATCAGCGTCAACGATCTTACCGGACTGAGAATAGTATATGGAGGTGGATTCGAGAAGGGGGATTGGTATTCGATTTTTGACAACTATGGGTAACTTGCCCCGATACAAATACTCCTTAGTTACTGACTGTCCTTGTCAAAGCGTACCGTGCATGTTCTCGTCCTGGCACTCTCGACCACATTCTGCCCGCAAGCGGATGATGTCCAATGTTTACTCCAAGTCTATGTTACATGCATCCCCAGTACTAGCACGGCAGGCTGAGATCATACTATATGATAGGCTGCTGCCATTCCTCGCATCTTCGACCTTTGTTGAGTCCGGTATTGACATCCATGAAACATGGAATGCCACGGCGATGGATTTCATTACCGCATATCAATTTGGACTGAAGAATGGCAGTAACTTTCTCAGAGATGTGGATAATCGCCAGCATTGGCTCCATCTGTATTATATTCGCAAAACATATCCCTACTTTACGCAAGAACTTCCACGCCTTACTCGCTTTCTCAAGTTCTTTGGCATTCATCTAGTCCCTCTATGGGTTGATCGCGCCAATAGAGAGCTTGAAGCTTGGACGAAAGATCGTTGCGATGCAACGGTAGAGTACCTCAAGACTTCTGCTGCAGATGAAAAAGATATTGCCAACGAGCCTGTAGTCATGAAAGCCCTGTTAAGTGGAATGGAGAAAGAAGGGACGATAAAAGGAGACGACTCCGTACTCACCAATACACTGTTGAAGTATCCAGAGCTCAGCATTTCAAGTGAAATGATAGACCAACTTGCCGCTGGCCATGAGACTTCAGCAATTACCCTTACATATTTGTCCTGGGAGTTATCTCGGGACGCATCTCTGCAGGACGCCCTCCGAGCGGAGCTGCATGCTCTTTCTCTGTCACCCTCTGAATCCACTCGCAGTCTTCCGAATTCTAAAGATTTAGATGCCCTGCCCATTCTTCACGCCGTGGTCATGGAAACACTACGGCTCCACGCCGCGATTCCTGGCGGACAACCTCGCATGACACCATATCCCTCCTGTACTCTGGGTTCATATAGTATTCCTGGAGGAGTCAGAGTCGGCGCTCAGGCACATAGCGTGCATCGGAATCCGAATATCTATCCCGATCCAGATAAATTCGATTATACACGGTGGATGGATGATCAGAACGGCTATAGTGCGGAGCAGAAAAAGGAGCGGGATCGTTGGTTTTGGGCTTTCAGCAGCGGGGGAAGGATGTGCATTGGAAGTAATTTTGCTATGCACGGTACGTGATTCGGCCTTTCTAGACGTTGAGCCAGAGATGCGTGGTAGCTGACACTTAACAGAAATCAAACTGGTTATAGCCGCTGTGTATACAAACTTCAGGACATACGTGGTGGATGATGAAGGCATTGAGCAGACCGATGGCTATACATGCGGACCGAGAAGCAATAGGCTTATTTTGAAAATTGAAAGAGCCATCACTCCTTAAACTAGTTATCGTAGTTGCAAATCAAATAAGCTTTATTGCCAAACTGAAATATCCCTGGTTGGCCAAATTATTTACATAGTGGTGTCCGACTTCCAACACATCCAATACATTCACTCTCTATGCTTCTTAAATGCTTCTTGAACTGTCATTCCCTTCCTGACTTCTTCTTTCACTCGATCATCCGCCTCAATAAGTGCTGGTAGCATTGATATCACCTCAGCAACTTTGTCCTGGGGAATCACGACGACGCCATTTACTGCGTCGCTAAAAACCAAGTCGCCTGGGTTCACAATGGTTCCATCAAGGTCGAGACGAACTTGGACGGCGTGAGGTTTAGCTTCAGCACCCGTTCCAGTGATAGCCGTGCCTCTCGCCCAGATCTGTGCATTGCCATTAATACTAATCAGGAATATGGGAATGCCCAGAAACGTAACAATCAAGGACATAAAAACATAAATCCGAAATGGCATGGTCTTACGGGTAGCTCAGTTTCTCTCAGCTCCTCAACATCTCTCACCCGTCCGTGTGAGATTACTCCCACAGCATTGAGCATTTTCATCCGCAGTGCCATGATTCCGCCAATGGCGGCGCATATCTGGCCTTTCGGCTGGCTAATTACTACAATCGTCTCCGGCTGGGTAAGATCCACCCAGTGCTTGCCCTGAGGTATGTTTGCTGCAGGATAGGCAGAAAGATCTGTCGCAGTTTTCGGAACGAGAAGTAGAGTAGACGCCGGCGCAATAGTAATACAAGATCCAGGAGGGGTGGATGTAGGAGAATATAGATTCAGATCAGGGAGAAAACCACAGTTCGGAACTTTGAGCCTGACAAGAGCATCAGAGACATCGCAGGCAGTGAACTTTTGGAGAGCCTGTATCTGCTCTGAAGTGGGCTTGGAACTCATCATACGTCGTGCAATTGCCGGCAGCTGAGAACTGCACGTTCGGATGATACTGCTCTGGAACGATAATCGGTGATACTTATGACAGACAGGGAGCTTCTGCGTGGCAAGCATTGAGTTGGAGAGCTGTACGTGAAGGTTGGAAAGTGTTACAGTGCCAATACTGACTTTATGATACAACCTCGGCTAGATTCCGAAAGGCGGCAAAGCCAGTTGATCGCGGTCACTCTTAGCTAGTCATATCTAAACAAATGTATTTATTAATATCTGGAGAGCTTCTCTATATTATTTGAAATTTGTATGGTACTGCTTCATTCCCTATTATTGATTTGTCGGCATTTCGAATTTGGAGACTCCAATCAACCACTTATGCGGTCGGGTCCAGTGGGAACCGATCAAGGAACTTGAAAGTCTTTAATCCAGCCTCGAAATCAGATAGCAATGCTGCCGTGTTATTTTGCAGGTAAACTCCAGGCCTCTCTGTGATTCCCACTAGCTGGAATACCGAGCTGGCGCTTCCCAATGCTCCCACGGGCTTTCCGAAAACGTATGCGCTCTGCAATGTTTCCAGCGGACGACCGAGAGGGTATAGAGGAGACGTTCCGTTCTGGAAGATGCTTTCCGAGCCAGGAGTAATGACCAAGCCGTCAAAGTCAATGGCATCGACGGCGGAATACGTGAGGTTTACGCCCGGAACAAGGGTTTCTCCTACCACGCTGACGAAGAGACCAAGCTCTGCGAATTGCTTGCTTAGAGCCATGGCTTGGGACATAGATTGGTTGGAATAAACCGATGCTAAGATGCCGAAATTAAGCCCTTGAATTGTGGGCAGTGGATTGCTGAAAATCGAGATATAGGAGGTCTTATTGTCGTTGTAGTAAGTGTTGTCTAGAGGAGGAACTGTCACGTCCACCAGGACCTGTGCCACCCTCAGAGCCAAATCATGGTCGATAAGATTCATCTGATTAACAAAGTTCTGCCTAACAGTCGTGGAAACAATATGCGATGTCTCAAAACGAAGCGCATTGACTGCGATCTGCTGTTCCGCCGGTGAAAGAGAGTTCCACACCATGCGCGGCTGACTCCAGTGGTCTGCAAAGGTTGGAGATAAAGCGCGAGTGAGTTCTCCAGAAACATATCGTGGAGAAGTAAAGAATCCGTTTCCAACAGTTTGATTGGCCTCCATGGGGGACCCCATATTCAGCGTGTTTGGCGAGTATGCTGCAATATTGGTTGGGATATAAGCTTGAGCCTTGCCGTCTCTGTTGTTGTTGTGGATAGGAACACGAGGACGATTCACAGGGGCCTGTTCAAAGTTTGGACCTCCATATCGATTTAGTTGAGCATCGAGATATGAGTAGAGTCGGCCTTGCAAGACCGGATCATCTGAAAAGTCAATACCACGGACAATGTGTCCAGGTTGGAACTATACACTTTGTTAGTGGGACTCAAAATCTACTCGGTAGTCACAGTTCCACTTACTCCTATCTGCTCTGTCTCTGCGAAGTAGTTCTTAGGATTCATATTCAAAGTCATCTTCCCTAGCGGAGTTATTGGAACAACTTCCTCTGGGATAAATTTTGTCGCATCTAAAACATCGAACCCGAACGCAAGCTCCTGATCCACGTCAAATATTTGAACCCCGAGCTTTAAATAAATCGTCAGTATACTATCGAGTACAGTGCAATTGTCGGGAAAACCTACTTCCCACTCAGGGTATATGCCTGCTTCAATGGCGTTCCACATGTCTTGGCGATGGAAATCGGAGTTTTTACCACCAACTTCCTGAGCTTCTTCCCACAACAAGCTCGCTTTACCTTGCAATGATGTCCAATGCCACTTGACCAATTTTACAGCACCGTCATTGGTCACAAGCCGGTAGGTATGAACTCCATGGCCGTCCATATGACGATAAGAACGCGGGAGGCCATACCCTGCCATCACCATCATAAGTAGGTTCAAGGCGCTCGTCTCTTGGCTGAAGAAGTCGTAGGCCGAGTCATGTGCCGTCGCGGCTTGTGGGATTTGATTATCTGGGCTGGGTTTGAGAGCATGAATAAGATCGGGGAAGAGAATCGCATCGTTAATGAAGAATATCGGTGTATTGATTCCGACGATATCTGAAAACAAGTTCAGCCCACAATCTTTGTCATGGTTGCAAAGTCAACGAGGAATAGTACTCACCGAAATTCCCCTCGTCAGTGTAGAATCTAGTGGCCATTCCATGAACATCTCTAGCAGTATCCACGCTTCCACGTTCGCCAATTACAGTAGACATCCGAGTAAACATTGGCGTTTGCTTGCCTGCTTCGGACAAGAATGAGGCAGCAGTTATGTTGCTAAAATCACCATAACTGGTGAAGACACCGTAGGCGCCTATATACAATTAAAAACTCGGTCTTAAAAAATTGAATAAGGTGGCCTACCCGCTCCTCGCGCATGGACTGGACGCTCTGGGATCTGGTATTCAAAATTTAGCATAAATTATTCACGTAGTTATAATTGCAATCGCTAGTAGATTGTGATACTTACACGCTCATGGTCAAATCGCTGGAGTTTCTGTCTGAAAATAAAGTCCTCCAAAAGAGTTGGCCCACGTGGGCCAACTTTCAAACTCACTGCCTCGTCAATAGGAACTCCAAAATCCGTAGTCATGTAGACATCCGCATCGTTTAGCTCGAATGGAGCGAGAAATTCTTGAGTTGCAAGTGTTGCCTCTTCAATGGAGCCCTCGGTCTGGCGCTTAGCCAAACTCTCATCGCGTGCGCGAAGCTGGCCACTCATGTATGGACAACCAGTGGCACAGGCCGTGGCCACAAATGTCAAGAGGAGCTTGAAGGATCGCATGATGGAGTAAGTTCAAGCTTGCTAGGTAAATCGGGAAGAATGAAAGTTTGCAGTCGAGCTTTATACCTTTGTCTTCGCCTCTTTCGGATCCCCTTCCATCCGAACGGAATGACGAATGCATCGTACACATCACTGGGTGTATAATCACAGTCCACGATAGGATGTTTGCCTCGAAGGATTTACAAATCTGAATTTTCAAACAAAGTCACGAGCTCGTATGAAGCAGAGACATCCATTTTTGGGTATAAGATCATACGACATCCACAAATTTGCCGACACGATCCACCCCGATGCGCCCAGACGTGGAGATCCATATTGAGCTAATCGAGAGTTTATCTTTTCTTAGCAGAGATATGAATACGGATTTTGCGTGTTCAGATGGGTCGAAGCCCACATGCCCCACCGTTTGTATATCATGAGTAAGTTCTTTGCAAGGCCGGAGGTGTCTTAGCTTATAATCCGGACCAAACGCTTTCTAAAACAGCAAGTAGTATACTGGCTATCTCCACAACCTAGGCATCAATGAATTGTGTAGTCTCTGTCGTATGACTCTATTCTTTACATAGATTTTCAATGTAAAGAAGGTATTAATGGATGCACGTAGCACTTGACAGTAGAAAACGAACCGAGCTGCACGACTACCAAGTCCGAATCTCAGGGCAACCCTTGAGCTCTTGAATAGCAGTTCAGCATCTCCTAAGTTGGTTTATCTGCCCAATGAATATCCTGCATCCATACTGCCTGGGAGAGTATCTTAAGTGACCTTGATGTAAGCCTCTCATACTTACCTCAAAATTAACCTTAAAATTGCTAGCTGTCCAGTATAATATGCTACAGAAACAGTGAATCCACTGAGCAGCAAGCGCCGAGAGAAAAAGTTGGGATACCAGCGTATTTCGAGGGTAGGGCCAGGATGGGAGATAAATTGGTGTAGTGGGACGCATTCGGATATAAGAAAATCTTAGTGGTCCAGAGTGTGGTCTCAACCTGCATCGATTGTGAGTGGGTCAGTTCTAATCTTCCGTATGGAAAGAGTAGACTGTTGCTAACAGCTCTGCTTTTTACACGTACTTCCGAATTCATAAACTGGGTGGCGTCCTAAAAGCTTCCGATCCCGACGCTCCCGAATTCTGCGGTGTAGGGATTGACTGTAAGCAAGAGTAAGCTTCTGGTAAGATGCGTAATTGCCCATCGTTGATTGGGCGGGTGACCGGCAATTCTCACCTGCTGCGCATACATGCTTCGAAGGTGCCTTTACATATACGTTGGGCTAAGAATCATACTTCACAATGCAACCGGCGAATCTTCACAAGGCAGAATGTGAAGATTGAGATTCTGGAGCGCCAATTATGCTCGCTATTTTTTTCTATTCTATCCAAAAAAAATTCCACGCATAGTAAACTACTCAACTGCTATATATTTAGATCACGGAATCATTCGCTACCAATTCGGCTGGGTTGAGATATGGAAATGTCATGAGGCAAGATCTTGAGAGAAGCTGGTGCATCGGTGAGAATGGATGAGGGCGGATGGGGGCAGACGGAACAACAGTTTCTCCAAATGGCCGAAGAGGAGAAAGTCTCCGAACCAACAGAACACTTTCTGTCTTGAGGAAAGTGATGCGACAGGGCGTATTCGTCTCCACGACAAGCGGCTAACTATTGGTCGTGTAGTACTGTACGTACAACATGACTGGGGCTTGGGAAAGATAAATGTTATCCCTTGAGTGACCTCATTTTAGAATTAAAACTGGCATCCACCGCTTCTCAGCTCTGAGCAAAAATAACTAGAGATCTTAAGATGGCTCAACATGGCGTTCGTACGTACACGCCATTGTTGCCCTGCACAGTACACTATTGTGGCTAACGACTTCATTTCAGAGGCCAACTCTGACGAGTGGGGCAAGTTTGGCCCCGCGCTCAAGAGACTTCATGCAAATGGGCCAGGAATTCCTCCCGCCCAAGATATGGTCAAGGAGAGCAATGCCGTCTATCCATTTTCCTCCGCATCGCTTGTCCTAGACATTGGCTGCGGACCAGGGCAAGTCACGGACGAGCTAATCAAGGCGTATGGGGCGGAACTTCCAGCGTCCTCTCGCCTCGTCGCATTCGACTTTAGTCCAGGCATTCTCGAGCAGCTCCAGGATTTGAAGAAGGAGGCAATTGCAAAAGGTAACACTCTATGGAATAGAGTAGAAGTTATGCAGTGCGATGCCACGGATCTGTCAGCATTCTCGGATAACTCGGTCAGCCACGCATTGGCAGGCTTCGTGATGTTCATGCTTCCAGAGGTGAAAACCGCGTTAAAGGAGACCTTGCGTGTTCTAACCAATGAAAATGGTGGCGGTGTCTTTGCTATGAGCTCATGGCAAGGCACTGAGTGGATAGAGCTTATGGGGTTACTTTCGAAGGTGCGCCCCGACAAGCCGTCTACGAAGATGCCGCCAAACTGGAGCACCGTGGAAGGCTTTCGTGGGGAAGTCGAGGCAGCCGGCTTCCGTGAGGTTGAAGTTCATCCTGTCGAAACATATATGCCGTTCGACGATCCTGAGGAGATCTCTCGCTTTATCTTGACGTTTCCAGCCATGGCCAAGATAACAGCCGACATGACCAAAGAGGAACTTGAAAAACTAATTGAATTGATGGTTGAATTTATTACGTCTAGACACCCATCTTCTCCAGGTCGTTTGGTAGGCACTGCTCTTGTTGCGATTGGAAGAAAGTGAGCATTAGATTAGTGACTCATTCTCTATGTTACTGTAACAGCAAGCTGATGTTATTGTTATCTAAAGTTGTGAAGTTGTTAGTAAGGAGGAGATTCTAAATTTAAACATTTTAGCTAAAAACAAATTGACAGGAAGTATCTGAATACTAATTATAAGCGGCATGTATTCTGCATAAAGAACAACCTTAGTCAACTATCTCCCTCGGATTCTTAATAGACGAGCCATCTTAAGTGCGTCAAAATCATACATCCAAGTTTCAATAGAAGCCTGGCCGTACCAGTCCCCAAGTGGACTAGAACTGTTATTAAATGACAGAGACAGATTTGGGTTTATTATCTGTCTAATGGACTAATAGTATAGTACGGACGACGCAGTGGGGATGCTATCGTCAGACTCACCGTGGAAGCGAAGGATTTCTCACCAGAATCACGGAAAGGAATGAGATCTGGCAAGTTCGTTTGCAGACTATCAGAAGATATCTGTGATCATAGGAACATCCAGTCTTTGAGCGTGTCATAAGCAGCACATAGCCGGACGGAGGATCGTTACTGGTGAACGGATACCCGCTGTTCACGTGCTATTGGCGGGCCGTCTCCAGATGTCGGGTCATCTTCCAATGGACATCAGGGTGTCTGTAGCGCAGGGTGGAGCTTGATTTAAACGGTTTGTAGTTAAAGAAGTCAGGAGTGGATAAAAGCTATCCCTTGCTTTGCTACATATTTTAACTCACTTCTTTCACATCTGCATTCATCTGTGCTATCAAAGATCTCCAAGGGAACCCTCGTCTTCATTATGTCGTCGTCACGGAGGCCAATCTATTTCAATGCCAGAGCTGCCAATGCTTCATGTCCCGCTCGAAATAATCAGGGCTCAAAAGCTTTCCACCAAAGCCTTACAAACTATTCACCTACTCCTCTCGTCCCCCTGCCAGACCTTGCCACAGACCTCGGCGTTCGTGGAGTATATGTCAAGGACGAGAGCAGCAGATTTGGTCTACCTTCTTTTAAAATACTTGGGGCTTCTTGGGGAACCTTTCGCGCAATTTCAAAGCATCTCTCCCTCCCTACTGAGATTGACCTGGAAGACCTATCGGCGGCCGCATTGAAGGTCCCAATAAAATTGTTCGCTGCCACTGATGGAAATCATGGCAGGGCAGTGGCATTCATGGCAAAGTTGCTCTCGCTACAGGCAGATATCTTCGTTCCAGAAATATTGGACGACTACACTTGTGGCCTCATATCCGGAGAAGGGGCCAGCCTACATGTGGTCTCGGGAGACTACGATAAGACCGTTCAAAGAGCTGCAGAGATAGCAAATGCGACCCACGGCGGTTTGCTGGTCCAAGATACCTCATTCCCCGGATACGAGGAGATCCCGTCCTGGATTGTTGACGGCTATTCTACCATGTTATATGAAATCGATCAACAACTTGCAAATCTGGGACTTCACAGCACTATTATGATTACACCTGTTGGAGTAGGATCTCTTGCTCATGCCGTAGCGAGGTACTGTAAATCAGGCGAGAGAGTAGTGTCTGTGGTAACAGTAGAGCCAGACACAGCTGCATGCTTATACCAGAGTCTAAATGCAGGCTCTCCCGTTTCTATTGCAACATCTCATACGATCATGAGTGGCATGAATTGTGGTACAGTGTCACTCAGTGCTTGGGATGACCTGCAGAAACTGGTGGATGCAAGTACAACTATCTCTTGCTTCGAAAGTCATTGCGCTGTTCGGTATCTTTCTCAATACGGCATTGCTTCTGGGCCATGTGGAGCAGCAAGTCTTGCCGCTTTGAGGCTTCTAGATTCTGCGAAAGTAAATTCATTGAAGCTGGATCAAGACTCTGTCATCGTTCTCTTAAGCACGGAGGGTGCTCGCTCGTATCAAACGCCGCTGGATGTATCTCATAATGATATTGTGGCGGTTGGCGAAGTTTTGGCTGCAATCCGGTCGTCAAAGCCAACATCCTCGAAAATTTACGATACCGAGAAGACAGAAATTGCTAACTATATTATGGCTTGGCTTGATCATCGTGGAATTGAAAATCGCCTCTTAGAAACTGTTCTCGGCGGCCCATCTGCTGTGATGGCTGTGGATGGCGGTGGCCGCGATGTATCCTTAACATTACCTGACATTTGTGATGTCGGACGTCACGATATATACGACAAACTTGCTAATGCTATGACATCCTTGATCACTGCTAGACTTGTCTAAGAATATTAATGTCATTTTGCAGCAGGTGGACACTATTGAGTACGTGCAACAAATTTGTGCAAACACTAATTTAGAGAGCCAGCCGATTATGGGCCTTAATTAGAATGCTTCTACGTTTAACCTGACGGTAGTAGCCGCTTGCAGTAATTGACGGGTTCAAAATAGGTTTGTGTATTCTCGGCGGTCAATATATTAGTAACACGCCAAATTCTTGCCAAGCTTTGGCTATAGCCGATGAATACAGCTTCAAATCAATGGAGTAATTAGACATCTCGTCGACAAGCGTAACAATCCATATCTGGCCGTACCTGCCGGGCATAGACGGGCAATATTCGGGACTAGACACTCCTTACATGCGCCAAAGTATTTTCAGCAATGCTATATTTTATAGTGCTTGTGCTAGTAAAAAGTAATACAACGGGCAGATTTCTAACAATCCCATTTTTCTTCTCCGATACATGCAGCAAACCTTGGCCGTCTGGAGCTGTTGCTGTGAAGAGAGATTTTCTGAGAAACATCCCGGAACATCGGTCTCTGTCTTTTGGTCCAGGCACCAGAGTCGCCATTACATCCATCCAATGACCCATTGGGTTGTTTGCTTGATCTAGAATCACCGCTTGAAGGTAAATAACATTCCGGAGATTAGAACGCGTTCCTGGCACAGTCTCGAGCGACGTGCCCTTTCTGCTGACATCTGAGGCAGGTAATCTCCCGAAACATGCGAGTGGCGACGTGACGGCTCAATATCAAGTCCTCAAACAGGCTTACTAAATGTCTGTCTTTACCCCGTGAGTATCGACCTTGGACAAGGGACCAAGAAGTATAGATACCGAGCATCCATTTGGCGCGTGTAAGAGAGACAACCAAACGATGGGGTTCTGCAAGGAAGGCTGGTCGAGTGGTGCGAACGAGGGAGAGTGAAACGATATCGAACTCAGCGCCTTGTGCACTATCGACTGTCTTCGCTGTAACGGTTGATAGGTGCTCGTTGCCGTCGACTACCGTGACGCCCCGCAGGTTGTAACATTCTGTCTTGAAGCGCGTGATCTGGGCTTTGTAGAAGCTTAGGATGCCGACAGTCATACCTTGAAGAACTGGGTGGGCACGGATTCGGCATAGGTCATTCATGATGTGTTGGATCTCGTGCTCATTGTACGATGAAGTGCCGCCGTTCTCCCTTTGAGAGCGTGCACCCGAAAGATCCACGGCATAGCGATTAGTCGGACGGGGAACACCGAGTTGCTCGCGGACGAAGGAGCGGATTATGTCTAGAATGGTCTCCTTGGCAGGTAAGAGCGGCGCACGTTTCACTTGGTTGTGGTAGAACCGCTTGGAGACCCATCCGGGAATTTCACCCATGCATCGGTGTTGGATTTTAAGCATCATATGCTCTTGTCCTGCAGCAATGAGTCTCTCGAATAACGAAAGCAGGACCTGGTTTTGGAATGGATTAAGAAACTCGGGTTGCCGATTAGCTGACAATACTGTAGGTCGCAGTTGTTTATGATCTCCGGATAGGATGAAGGCGAACGGAGTGTACCGACCGAAGGGGATGAGGGTTTTCAGCTCTGTGACGCGTGCGGCCTCGTCAAGGTACACTACCGTTGGATGGAAATTCTCCGCTAGAGTAACCTTTGCTGCAGCAGCTACTGTGCACACGATGACATCTGCTTCTTGGAGGGTCCTGGCCATCAGGTCATCAAGTTGGAGCTTGATGTTCGTACGTGTGGCGACGTCCGTATCGTAGAAGCCATTGTCGCCGTGATCTCGAAGTAGACAGCGGAGCCCGACAAGGGGACCGGTTTCTGCGTTGTCGAGTTTGTTAAACATGGCTTGCGCTACTGACATCTCGACAAGAACGCGGCGTGGGTCACCGCGCGCGCGAGTGGCTTTGTAGTCCATGTCTAATTTGTTAAGAAGTCCCAGCGTAGCAAACTCTGCAACAAACTCATCGCTTACTTGGAAGCGTTTTTGGGGCTTGCCTTGAGGGTCAAAGTAGCGGTACACCTCCCTCTTTTCCGCTTTGAGGGTATGAGCGCGAAGGATGACTTTGGCTTCCATACCTAATGCATTGGCCCGGGTTCGCATGCGAAGAGCGATATCATCCACGGCTGCGTTTGAGTCGACCAAAAGAAGGGCCGTATTCTTGACCTCTGGGTTTGAGATGATTTCAAGAGCGTGGGCAATGTTTAGCGTTGTTTTGCCGGTTCCAAATGGTCCATGGATAAGCGTAATTTCTGGGGTGCGGCCAAGTGAGTTGTAAGCGGCTTTTTGCGCGGTATTAAAGGAAGTAGTAAGGTCTAAGGTGGAGGTGCCTTTCAGCTCTAAGAGATTGACGTACTCCAAGGGGGAGTTGTCAGGGTTATGGCAGAGTAGCGCAGCACGGATGCGTGTCTTTTGGGCGGTAGTGCCACGCCAAAGATCGTCAGCACAGTTGACTTGATCAACAAATCCTTGACGGGAGTATGTCATCTTGATCGCTACTCGAACTGTTGGAGCTGCTTGCAGTCGTTCTGCAAGGTCCTCTTCCGACGTAGCAATGCGGAAGTTGACTGTTGGCAGTGTAAAGCTAACAAAGGGGCGTTCATATCGATGGTCTTCATAGTAAGGGTCGCGGCAGCGTTCTAGCATGAGAGTAAGACATCCTGGAGGGGTGACCGCTGTGGGATCGATGACTGTGGCAGCCCATTCGTTAGGCTTCGCAGTATTGATGTCCTCCCGCTCTAACTCGAACACGCCGTGCTCATCCTCATTGCCCAGCTCATCCGCCGCCCCTTCACCGTTATTCTGGTCGCTGCTTTCTTCGTCACTGCTGCTATCCTCGTCGGTGCTGGTATCCTTGTCATTCGCTCCTGCGTAGTCGAGTAAGGTGACGCGCATAGGAGTGCCAACTTCAGGCCGAATGAGCTCCTTGTCTGAGAAATCTACGAAGGCGAAGTATGCGCGTGCGCTAGATTCATATGTGTCCGAAGTTGGGGTACCGTCATCAGGGTTGCTTGCAATTGGACTCTCCATAAGCCGCATTTCAAAGCGGTCAGCTTCGAGCTGCTGGATGATCTTTTGTTGGTATTCTTCCTCAATATAATTACCATAGATATGAGGTATAAGGTGATCCATTTTGTCGAGGAATACCGTTTGGGCTTGCTGGAGGTCAATATTTGGGCGATGGTAATCGTCTACCAAATTACCCATTTGGAAGGCTTCTGCATTAGGAGAATTGCGGATCCAGTCCTTGGCAGGATCATGAGTCTGCTCTGTGAGAGAAGCTTCTTGAAATGCTACTGCCATAGCTTGTACCAAGGGGTCGTTGGCGCGGACAAGAAATTGGAAATTATAGAGGCCCGATTCATTGCGGACTGCCTGGATAAGTCGGGCAACCTGGTCATCAAGTTCCTCCGTAATAAGAGGCGGGACTCTACCACCAGCAACTTGCGTTGATGTAGATTGGACAGTCATCATGGCAATGGGATAAGGGGTACCATCGCGATCTAAGAACTGGGGTGTCTCCGTGTTGAAACCCGGCACCTTCCCACCTATGGCGACTTCCACGTATTCGAAAACTGTAACGCGACAAGCGTGAATGATGATATGCATACAGTGCGACCCGAAACGTGCAGGATTGATTGCCTTGTCCATGTTACGAGGGAGATTGAGTCTTAGCGCCATGGAGGCACGCTGGTTATCTGGAAGACGAAAGGCTACTGAAGTCCAAGGTTCTGTCTTCGAGTAGTGGAGTCCTGAAGCAAAGGTATCGCCGTTAAAGGAAAAGAGAACGCGCCACTGTCTGACACTAGCAGCAGACAAGGGACCATAAGCATGTGCATTTAGCGGGTCCTCCGGTCCGCGCTGATCGTCCTCGAGATCAATGTTGTCATGGCCTTGGATGGAGATCTCACGAACGCGAGGTGTGTAATCTTCAGTGTATATTCCCGCGAGAACTTGGGGCACGGGATGTTGCTGAGGAGTGACAGTAATGTGGGCGACTGGCTCGTGCTGGGTAGTCTGTAGAGCGAGTGGGACTTGATCGATCTGGCTTTGGGATTGCGTATCTGGATCCATGGGTTGCACTTCAGCATCCAACACGGTGATAGTGTTCTTGTCCTTGATGGGACCAAGGTCTTTTTCCGCGTTCATCTTTAGAAATAGATGTGATGAGCGTGGTGTTGTTGGTGTTGTTGGGTACAATATTGCGTGGAGAAGGAAGAAGGTTGTAAAGTACTAGCGTGTAAACAAAGTGCAAGTGAATCATGGACAACGTAAACAGCGAATTCACAACTTCTCCATGTACTTCTGGAATGCCTACAATTTCTGGATGCGTCAAGGAGGCAGTCCTAAATGTGCTTGATTGATGCTCACCAGAGAAAATAACTAGATATTCGCATGGTAATGTGTGTGGGAAATGCCACAGCTGAGCTCTGGTATCTGTAGGCTGAATATCAGAAGGATTCCACAAGTTCCACAAGGCATCAAGAGCAGCCGAGTCGGAATAGGGGTAATTCCTCCCGACTAAGCGATGGTAAACAAATAAGCCACTCAACACTATAGAAAAAGAATAGACTCATTTATGAACAAACCAACCATTTTCTTTCGAACCCTGTCTTCCGACAATTCATCTTCTCCCTTCTTACGCAAACACCATTCAACAATGGCCGCGATGACAGGCTTACCAATACAAGATTATGGACGCTACGCAGTCAGCCATTCCCTTCGTCACCTACATATCGACCGACCACAACTCTTTGAGAAGCTCGTCAAGCATATCGTCAACAGTCTTGAAGATGAATATTGCTTCCCCCCGGATTATTTCCCATCCAGCCAAAGTCAAGAAAATGCCCATCAGAGGGAAGAACGAAACACCATGATTCAAGAATGGCTAGGCGAACTTGACCAACAACTCGGCGAAGACTGGCCAGATAGGGAGACAGCAAAGTATAATACGCTGAATGCCTTGTTTTATGCGATATGGAACTTCCACTCGACCCGTCCGACGTCTACCTAAGACGTGATAGTTACATGAGAAATATGGGTATTGAACTTGATGATTGGAGAATAAGGAACGAATATGGAGTGCTTCAAAGATGTTGAGTGTTGCCTAGGGATTAGGTGGCAGCTGTGTACGCAACACTGCGCCGCACTATAATGTAGTTAAGGCAGCTCCTCCCACTCTAATTTCAAGAATCAAGTCGTCAACTCCATCCATCCATATACTGTATTGCAACAAAAGAGATGTATTTCGGGGGGTTGGCCACTTCGCTAAATGACTAATCACGCCGTTCCATTCGGTGATTCGGTGATTCGCTAAGCTCGTTCTCTGCACCAAAGTGTCCTCTACCTATATGACACAAAATAAGCGATTATCGTTTAAAAGTCAACGCCAGCTGGTTAATTGGTTGACCCAGTGGTGATAGATTTTCTGGTGGCGTGGTGTAACGGTAGCACGTTAGATTGTGGAAATTTTCTATTATACATACTCTCTTGAGATTTGGGTTCGATTCCCAGCGCCGCCAAATTTTTTTTTTTCCCTCTGAAAATGTAGATGGTTAGATCCTATCTTTGGTTGACATATTTTTGTTTAATATTTCTGCTACAGTCTCGTTTAGAGACGGGGTGGGGTTGTCGCCAGGTGTGAACTGCAGCACCGCGCCGTCACATCTTTGGTGGCTAGTACAGCCATCCTGCACACAAGGGAATGATAACTGGCCAGCATCATCCATGCGTTCAATGGTGGCACAATATATATGGGCGGCATTGCCTCTACGATTTGTATCAATGTCGAAGAATGACATTGCCTTAAAAGCACACCTTTGTTTGCCAATACATAACCGTAGAAGGATCTTCAATCTGTCGTGGTCCATCAATAAAGGCCCTCTCCTCCAACGAACTGAGACAGTGATGAATATGAAGATAATCAATATCACGACCACAAACATGCTTTCCCGTCTCTTTCGCCTTCCAGTATCGACGAAGCGCCAGAACGCAATGCGCAAAATGGAATTGGTTGTCCCACGGTACCGCCATGTTTAACGATCCCATCCAACTCGGTCTGATGTAGTCTCGATTATCGATTACCTGCTGCATTTCTGGATATCGGTTGCGGTACCACTGTTGGTAATGCTCTTCATCCTCGTCATAGAGCTCGGCCGGTATGATGGCTTGATCATCGATACGAACTTTCCATTTCCCAGAATCCTGAAGATTTGCTTCAGCCCATTCGGAAGCATTTTGCCAGTAAATTCGGAGCTGGTGCCTCGGACCATCACTGCCTATTGTTACATATCGATCGTATATACTGTCCGAGCGGCTGCGTATAAGTAAAAGAATAGAAGCAAAAATGACTATCGCAGCGATGATAATGGAAGCGCAGATGAAGATATATCTGCGCCATGATGGAGTCCGAGATTCTGGAATTGCAGTGGAGGATAGAGTCTTGTACTCGTGCCATGCCGGCCAATGTAAGCGTAACCGGATCCACGACCAAATATCACCAATGTGCATCGAATTGGATTTCTGACTTTCTCTAAGCGATTTGACTACAAGGCTGAGTTCCTCTTGGCCGGAAAGCAATGCTCCTTGCAGTTCAGCATCTTCAGCCTTACTCAGCAACATTAGAATCGATTTTGCGCCAGATTTATCTTCGTCCCATCCAAGCTCATCGGACTGAAGTAGCAAAACGCAAGGGGAGTTGCCGCAGCCGTCGCAGAGAAATTTTGAGGCGCGTTGTCGGGCATCCTCAAAGGATAACAATGATGGCCCAGGTGCTAGGGTAACCCATAATAACAACGTATGCGACTCATTATCTTGAGCATGAACAGTGTGGAATACAGTCCTTGTTGCAACCCCGCTCACAGCCAGATCGACTTTATCGCGGAGCACGGTTGTAAAGAGGGCTGGGCTGGGTGAGGAGGCCGTTCGAATAAATATGTCTGGACCGTCCTTCATGCTGTCGTCCATATGGAAGGCGAAAGGAATATTAAATGGACGACGACATCTACAACGAAGAAAAGAGCAAGAGGCAAGTCAATATCCAGAAAACGCGTCATTGGCTTGCTTTGGCGTTCGGCGGGCGACAAAAAACGATTGGAGCATTGTGGTTGGTAACGAGGCGGTGCTGTGCCAGGGTACGGTCAACTGGATTGGTGAGGCGGTATCGAACCTTCTTAACCCGCACCACCACCAGATGGTTGCTGACGACCAGATCTAAGCAGCTATTAAACGCATCAATTCTACGACCGCCATGGAGATCATTCAGATACTGACCCTGTTCATGATTATGACTGCCTCCTTGGGCCGGGTAACATCGTCTCCAACCGAAGATGCCTCAACAAGAGAGCGTTCTTCGGCCAGTCTCGACCACGAGCCGATCCCGGCAGAGACAGATCCTTACATCGCGCATCTCGTCGAGGTAATGAATGCGCCAGAGCCGTGGGACCATTTGTGAATCTAATCGAGGACGCCATTTTCGGTATGGATTTAGAGTCCGGCTCTTACCTGGCAAATTATTGGTGGTTAAATCGATCGACATTATATAAGAGGATTGGCCGCTCACCAATATTCTGTCAAATCCTAGATTTTGAGGCGAAACAGAAACTGCTCACAGGGAGATTAATACAAGTGCTATGGAGTTCAATAACGCGTGGTACGGTCGGAATCGCGACGGCGAGACGGGCCTAGTTGAGTCTCTTGACCAGTCGGCTCCTACACACTTCTTGCGCTTTTGCAATATGCCAGGACTTCGAATATATCGATATTTTCCAGATGGACGAAACTTTATGCATGCTCGAAGATATCTTCCCATTGAGGTAATACGTTCAAAAGCGGAAATGCCAATCATAGTGCGCAAAGTCGCTCGCCCGTTTAGAAGGAGTTGGCATGTGTTAGAGGCGTGAGAGAGCAGCACCTATGGATTATTCTGAGCTCCCTTTCATCGAGGCATGTTTACAGTAGCTGAATCCAGATTGCTGTGTTTCCAGTGGGTGCAGGTTGGGGTATTGATAACGCTGCAGTTGATGATTGTTTCAAGGAGAGTAAACAAAGTGATAGTCGTCTCGAGTTTTGTTAGCGAATTATGGACTGTTGCATTTATCCTCCTCGAATTCTGCTAGTTATAGATGATACTGCGTCATGATGGTGCTGTGGACCTACCCCAGAAAATCAAACTATCAATTTCTCACACTAATAATATAATGCGTATAGTGCACCATCCCCAAATCTACCACGGCGCTCAAAGAACCTGCCCAGAACTGTCATTTGAGTCTTGGAGGAAGACAGTGAAGATATCATCTCTGCCAACGGCGGCTTATAACAGCTAGGCCATCAGCCAAGAGGCGGGGCCATAATCCATCGGCGCTGGCTCAGGTGGGATTGCGACATTGTTAACTTCCTTTTATCTGTCAAGCCTGTCTAGTTTATAATGCCATCTACATTATAATCCCTCTAGTTCTGGCTATTAGGGTCCCGCCGACCTGTCTTATCGAGTCCGACTTGAAGGGTGTGTCACCGTACCCAGTGATCACGAATGGGCCTCTCCAGGACGGTTTCGGTTCCTTTCCTGTTAATTTATGATCGTATAGCATAACCATTTGCCCTGGCTAGAAGGTCACTTGTCGTTCGCTACGGTTGTATCTCTCCCGTATCTTGCACTTTTGCTGCCCTGATGTCCACGCGGCAAACGCTTGAAATATGTCGCATACTACGTCCGGTTTCGGGCCCCCAATGACCGTCAGTCAATATAACAGCCTCTCTCTATGCCGTTGCATGGCTAATTTTGAATTTGGCGAAAACGCAGCAGAATTGCCGTGTCCGCATGCATGACTACCGGACGGTGGGGGTCCGAGTCTCGCCGGAGCAACGATCTCTAAAGAATCTATTTCCCTTTTCGCGCACGAATTATACGAAGTTTTGGATACAGGAAGTCAATGAAAAGAAAATTAGAAGACGAGAGCCTCGTATCCCACTTAGTTTTACTAAATTGTTATGACGTCTCTAGATAGTGTACTGTGAAAAGCTCTCTTTTCATGCACGCGGAGTACGGCCAAAACGTCGCAAGCGAGGGGATGACAAGAACTCTAGAATGGCCAAGTGTGAAAGAAGAATGGGATTTTGTGTTCTGATTGAGAGTATCCGCGGTATTCGAGGATCCGCCGATCCAACTTACGTTGTCGCGAAGCTATCTGTCAACATCAACCTAGCTCCTCTTCAATAATTAACTACATCCATGTTTGTGGGATATAATGTCCATAATTGGCAATGGGGATTGAAACGCCTCACATTCGAAAGCTGCGAACCTCTCCGATAAGCCGCGACCTCCATTGGTGCAGGGTGAGAGCTGTTTTATTGGCACGTACTGTGTTTACAAAGTAAGCGATTCTACATCTTGGAAGAACTGGAAATGGCCAGGTACAGCGGCATGGGCGTTCCAGACTGCCCGGTGCTCCGCGATGATTATGACGGTTGTCGTTGCCATATCCTATGATGCATTATGATCCAGATATTCAGGATCCGCATTAGCTTCGGACATTGGCTACATATTGATTTCAATATTGATTGGATACATTGCACCGACTATACCGTACTGTCTCACCAACTTCCCCATAAAAACAAGACTTCCGAATGAGACACTCCAGACTTAGGAGCACCTATTCTTGAATACCTGGCGTATATATTGTGTCCTCCCGCACTCCTCTTCCTTCTGACCTCACACGTTCTCAGTCTTCATTATTCCCGTGTCTCCATAACTTTGAGTATCCGCAAATTCTTCAAAATGCGATCTTTCGTTGGCCTCACTCTTCTCGCCTGGTCTGTAGGACTAGTCGCTGCGGATACTACTACCGTGGTTGCTCCCGTAGCAACGTCCGGATCTTGCGCCGCCCAAGAGTATGTCTGCGAGTTGCATTTTCAATCTCGATAGCCGACACTTTGCTGATTCCATCTTACAGTGTGCTTGATGCTTGCCTCTCATTGGAAAAGCCGCAATTGGCAGCTTGCGCGACTGATGATTGGGATTGTATGTGCACACAGGCTAACAATGTGTTGACGTGAGTGAAATTCTCTTGGGCCCGCCCCGTTCTCCTTTGCGACCGAGTATAACGAAGTCCGGTCTGTGTCAACTGTCGATAATCCAATAGCTAACAGTTCAACGACAGGTGTTACAACGACTGTCCCAGCGATTCGGGAGCTTTCGGTGCTCAGCAAGTCAAGATATCATACTGCAACGCAGCTAGTGCATACGGGACTGCTGCCTCTACCGTGGCCCAGAGCACAAGTATGGCTGTCCAGTCCTCTGCCGCTCCACTGTCCACCGATCCTGCGGAGACATCTTCCTCTTCGTCTCCTCTCTCGCCCAGCCGTAGTTCTTCATTTTCAGCTGCCGCCCCCACCAGCTCCTCTGCCAAAACCGAGACAGGTGCCGCTACCGGACTGTTTGTCGAAGTAAGCAGCCTGTTGATGGGCATGGTTTTGGGCATTGGCGCTATACTATGAGGTGGCACATTGTATACTAGACCGGTTTAGCTCTCTGCTGGATCACATGCAAGGGGCGTACAAGATGGAAGGCGAGTTAATTAAAATATTAAGGTTTCTTAACTGGATGTAATTCGAGAGATTTTGGAAATTGTAATGGCGCTATTTTAGCGCATTTTCTGCACATTGTTAACATCTTGTCATAATAATACTTTTTGGGGTACAGTACATCGTCATTACTTGCACATGACTACGACCATTGCTAATATGGAGCTAAACTTTCACAGATCGAGCCGTAGAACACTCGGGGAGCATTGAACACAAATCTTTGAAGATATAGTTTGTAGAAAGGAAATGGCGACTTTGACAAGAGTGTCAACAGTCAATTTTGCATATATGGTTGGCTCTGCCCTCACAAATTGATACTTAAAGTCTAGCACGGAGCACGCATACCTTTCAGTCTTAAATTAAGGTATTAAAATCGCCACCAGCAGAGACTAGACAAGGCTATTATGTGACTAATATTAAGAGAGTCAAAACGCTAAGCTACAGTACTAGCGAATAAGTTTGCGCGAACGCGAAAATCTGGTTATTTGCCACCAAACTAATTATTTAATTACAACCCAGCCACTAATTAAATCGCTCTAGTTCTTTGAAGTAGAAATGCCAAGAAGTGTATCCTTTATACCCCTGAATAATGAAACCCCTAGTACTTTGTATGCCAACCCTTAGCATCAATCACCGCCTGGACTCGATATGGCATACTATCTGCACACTGCTCAAATAACCTATCAGGAAGATCGTTCCAGGCTTCAACTAGAGCATTTTCTAAGGCTTTAAGGGCCTCTTCACCTGCTCCCATGTTCTCGATTTCAGGGTGATTCTTAAGAACGAGAGTCTTGAGGTGCCACTAGATGTGTTCAATCGGATTTAAATCAGGCGAGTATGGAGGCCAATCGACAAGTGGTATACCTATATCTTGAAACCATTGCTTAACTGTATATGCTTTATAGATAGAGGCATTATCCTGTATGAAAATAAGACCTGGTTGCCAGCACCTAGGCATTTGATCATCAAGTACTTTAAGGTAGGAGCGTACAGAGTAGCCATGCTTCTTAGACTTAAAGTCACGGTCCATCAGATAGAGATCTGATCGATGTATCTTGCCTGCAACAAACCAAAAGCATGCCCAGACCATAACTGAGATGTCCCTTGCTTTCTTATATATCTGTACCATCGCTGGCGTCCATTTATCAGTCCCTGCTGTCCTGAAGCACCACTCTTGTGCCCCGCCTTTGCCCCGCTCTGCAGAGCACTCATCAGACCACATATATTGCCGCCATTGTTCAAGAGTCCAGCGTTGCCTAGCTTTACACCATGCTAGCCTTTTCTTTGCAGCTGCCTCAGTAAGGTGTGGACGACGCCTACACTTCCAGTTCATGATTCCAGAGGGCTCAAGCATACGCTTAAGGGTATCCTTATGCCAAGTGAACCCACACGCTTTCTTGACCTCTGCCCATGTATGCTTTGGGTTTATATAAACGTGTCTTATAAGTTTTCGTACGTCTCGTTCGGTATATTCATAAGGTCTGCCGCTGCGTTCACGTGTCTCGCCTTCATCGCGTAATGGGTCGAGTTTGAGGGTGGTTCGGATAGTAGAATCAGGGCGATTAAACTCCCTTGCAATCTTAGCAGGAGAATGACCGAACTGTGCAGCTCCAGTGATCTTTCCTCTTTGGTATGGGGTCAATTGCTTCTTCTTTTGTATATTACCAGAGATCACCCCTATAGGGGTGCGTGGTTGCGGCATATCGTGGTTTAAAATAATGGTATTATAAATTAAGACGCGAAAAATCGCGATTTTGAAGATATTCGCGTAAACTTATGCCACGTGACTGTACCTCCTATGGATGATCTTTTATGGTTGCATAGGGCAGTACTTTGCAGTTTGCCGGAATTAGAGCGTCAAGTTCACTCTGTTGTCTCTTACGTGTTATGTGCTAAGAGGTACAAAGTCGCCAACAGCATTTGTACCATTGAGCAAGAAGATTCTCGGCAAATTATAAAAACATATAGAGTTTAGACTGAAGCTGGTTTCGAATGTTACTGTATACCAGATAGGATATTCACAAAGCGTAGGACGAGGCGCTTTCGCTACTTTTCTGCGGAGCACTCCATTGCACGAGTGACATCCGAGATGAAGGATGATTAAATCCGTAGCATTACCGTTAAACACCTTAATACATGTTTACCATATCCTTTTACGTCAGAAGAAGGATCCAACATCGGCTCCTTCCGTGTTGATCCTGTCCCACATCAACTCGTGCGCTTAGATCCCTAACTATTCCTACCTCGACGGCGCAAGAACAAGTATTTCTTATTAATACGCTTCGAACTCGTTACAGTACACAGTATTCTGAATCTCTTCTCTGTATCTCTTCATTACAGTAACATGCAAAATTGGCTGCAGCCATAGTTTTCAAACATACCACAGTAAACTTCGAAACCGGCTTCTTAAAAACACTCAGAAATACAGACACCTCAGTGTACTCATTCTGGATGCCTAATAACCCTCTTAAATTTTAAATTTGAGGCCCAAACTTTACAACGTGACCATTAACTGAGAGTAGGCGAGTCAAATGCCCCGCCTTGTCCAACAGCGCGTTGGTGATTTGTCTAAACTGCGAATTGTAGGACGGCTGGAAGCGAGGGATGAAGTAATCTTCCTAACCAATCACTTGGCCCTACACCTGTACGCTGAGTAAGAGTAGCCTTGTGATCATGTTCCTGATGATTATCCTCAATGATCAACTCATTCTAGAAGCCCGAAATCTCCCCATATCCACCACCTAGTTCCATTCATCGACGAATTATCTACCTCGGATCTCCAGGCATCACCTCCTCGCGCTAGTCATGGCCCTGTCACAGTCGGCTTTGGACGTCAGCAGCTCTATATCGTCAGATATTGAAGACTTCTTTGAAGCCTCGCCGGAAAATGATAGGGTGGATGCTCCTAGGATCACGGGTATATTGTATGAGGTGGCGTGGTCTGCTGGATTAGATAGCGGGTGTTATACACGCGAGGATAACCCCTATCAAGATACTCCACTACATAAACCGCCAACGGAAAGGTCGCCATGCGTCATCCGCCTTATGCTTGATGTGAAAGGCATAACAAACGAATGGTCCCGTTACCCACCTGCCCGCTCATATCAGGCATTCCGTAACTTACCGGTTGAGGAGGAAGAGAAAAGACCCAACAACAGCTTCAAAGCTATCGATATCGACATAAGAGGTATCAGGATTCACTCTTCATACATCGTACAAGCAATTCGTGAGCTTGTATTGTACTATCCCTCTCAGAAGTTGAAAACTGAGCCTATCACTGTGTATAAGCCATTCGCAATACTTCTACATTATTTCCACGATTTGAAAAGGCGCAGAGATACTTATGCTAGTTACACTAAGCAAGATCCTCAAGATGTCGAAGCTGCTCACGATCTCACCCTGCTCCTGAACTTTCTGCAGCCATACTATGACAAAACGGCGGGACCAGAGGAAGAAAGACATGGGAGGGGGGTGGTTAGCAGTAATACTCTCTGGTTTCTCTACAAACCTGGGGAAAATGTGTATTCCAAAATTAATGGTATATGGCGCGCGTTTGTGGTTCAATCTGCATACCTTACCTCTGTTTCCGAGGGTTATTACGGAACCCCTAAGACTTATGTCAGTGCTTGGTATATTGCGTATAAAGTCGACAAATTTGTTCGCAAGTCTAGAAAGTTCATTATCACCGAATTTGAAGGCGAGCGAGCTATTACATCTCTCACCCTTATTCCAGCTCAATATCTTCAAAGTGCTGTCCAGGCAAATGAGCTGCAAACACGAGGCCAACATTATTGCAAAATTATGCAAAGTCTCCCTCAGCATATGAAATATTTTGGAGAGGCATCTACTGGAAATGGTATTGAAAGGGTACGGCCACATTTGATGCTTAAGCTCTATAGCTTTGCTAATCTAGGGTCAAGATATATGACGGAGAAATTGTCGTTGATCCCGAGTCCTGGAAGATAGAGAAATCAAAGAAAACAGCCCTCCTGCGTGTAGATGATAGACGGCCAAGGAGGCGAGGTGACTCCGACAGCTCAAGTGAAAGTGATTACTCCAGCGATGAAATCGCTGATGACGATAGCGAGAATGAAGAGGGCCATAAATTTGGCCCAATGGCTGAGTGGAGCTCGCTGAAAATAACTCAAGGCAAAGATCCATTGGCTGTTGAATTAACTACCCATCAAATGACACTACTCCCAACACGCTTAAAAGGCTATGCTTTAAAGCATAAATTATGGAGTAAGCATATTCTGCCAATAAGTTGTCTCCCTATAATATAAAGCTGCTAACTTTGCTGTAAGTGTTGTTTGAACTACATTATGCTTCTTATTTTGTGCGGGATAGTCAAAACGCCGCTATAGATAATCTAATACTACCCAGTGAAGATCTTCAACTCATTACCGCTCTGTGCCGAAATCACCTTAATACAAATCATCAATTTGTTGACTTTATAGGAGGGAAAGGAGAAGGAATGATATTGCTCCTCCATGGTAAGAAATATCCCTTATTTATATTAGTGATTCTAACTTCTCTCTTTAGGGCCTCCTGGCACCGGAAAGACGTTTACTGTTGGTAAGAAAATGTTACAACCTACTGTATATATATAATACTAAAAATATTTCAGAATGTGTAGCTGAATTTACACGCCGCCCTTTACTTACCCTCGGTGTTGCAGATATTGGAACTAAAGAAGAGAACATGGAAACACGTCTATCTGATTGGTTCAATCTGGCCTTAAAATGGAGAGCAATTCTCCTTATTGATGAGGCTGATGTCTTCTTGGAACGACGAAGTTTATCTGATCTAGCGCGGAACAGTTTAGTATCTGGCATGTATTCCTTGTCCTTAAATACTTCCTTGACCCCTAGTTAATATACATCAATTCTAGTCTTTCTCAGAAGCATGGAGTACTATAATGGAATGCTTTTCCTAGTAGGTAATCATGATATACTCCGTTAACTTTCCTCTGATTATATGATAGACAACAAATCGAGTTGGTCATCTTGATGACGCTTTCTTGTCTAGAATACAAGTTGCTATCACGTATAAGAAGCTTGATATGCAATCACAAAAAAGAATCTGGCACCGTTTCTTTACAAAAATTCGAGAAGAGAGCAAAGACATTGGCGTTTCCTGGGAGGCTCAGAACTACGTTCAGGACGAAGAAACGATCAAATCAATAGATATGAACGGCCGCGAAATTCGCAACGGTGAGTCATTTCTCTTTGATTAAACTCTGGAGTTGCTGAAAATTCAATATAGCATTACAAATTGCTATAGCACTAGCAAAGGAGCGAGCGAATCGGCAAGGAAGAGAAGTGGCAGAGATCTCTTTAGACGATGTAAAACAGGTAGTCTCAAGGAGACAGAGATTCACTACATACATGCACAGAATCAGAAATGCAAATGAATTTGAGCGAGCTTTGGCGTCGGGGGACCGAAATGATACATTGAATTAGAAAGCCAAGAGTTGTTCATTTTAGCAAATACCTGTATAAAATTTTTGAGATTGTGCCAAATGGTCAATATGATTAAAACTACTAGTCTTTAACACGTGTTTTCAACGAGGTCCACCAGCCAAAATGTCCGCTGCAAACATTGATGAAAGGAGTACTTCTTTTCGAATATTTACTCTCAAGTCCTCACAGCGGTTTCGTAATTTTACCGCGGCCATTAAAAATTGTGTCTGTCCTGGTGTGACCAGCAGCGTTTTGATCAGACAACTTTTAACGTCCAAGCCAGCTTTTGGCGGTGGCTGTAGAATGTCTAAAAGTGTTCTCAAACCACTTTGAACATGATGATCAGTGCTTCGGTCCAGGAAATCTAACCTATCTATAATGATTATCTGCGGTCCATCTCTGACTTGTAACAAGGCCTTGATAATTGAAAGTCCCTCTTCAATAGCCTGCACGCTGCCGTCTAGTTTTGCAAGGCGCGTTGTATGAAAGTCTGCAAAGCTATGGAACTCGTTCGGCAGACCTTGAATAATTTGTAGAACCAGTGCTAGCACCATTCCATTAAGTTTTGAGAAATCAGGAAGTACTGGGTCAATGCCAAAGTCACAGTTAAAAGAGTAGGCTGCAGTAGGTCTACTGGCTTTCTGGGCAAGGCCCAAGACTGCTGTGCTTGTAGACGGTTGTCCTATAAGGCCTGTTGACTCCTGAATCCAGAGCAATTCTGAATCAGGAGACTTCCACCAACTTTGTAATCGACTTAGAATATTGACGCTCAACTTTACATTCGTCAATGGCACTGGGGTCTGCACTAACAGCAGGCTTGACATAACCGGATCTAGCTCCGAAAGCAGATCTAACAATTCTGCCGTTGAGTATTTATGCTCAAAGTCAGTCTCCGTGATTTTCAAGGAGCCTGTGGCCTGCGACGAGGCATGAGTTTGAGATAACGTTGCCAGCATCTGGTCATCGACCACCTCTTGCATTACAGGTTGAAGGTGTCCAGTTATCACTCCGACAGTCGTGTTGGTGCTTGCGATTTGATTATTAGTCCGCTGCATGATATGTCCGATACTATTGACATTTTGTTTCTGGCTTTTGTACGTTATTTCGACTAGGGTAAACCATTAGATATTTTATGTTAGTTTAATTTAGCAGACTCAATATAACTAATGAAATCTACCTCACGCGAAATAACTTAGTTCATCCATGTGATAGAACGAGGTATTACGGGCAGGTCAACGTATGCACTCGCACGGTATATGCACGCTAAGAATCACTAAGACAACTGAATCGTTGTCTATTAACTCAGCGGCCTCAAATCCGAATGTGATTCTCTACTGGGGAGATCACCAAGACTAGGTAGGCAATATAACCGTTGGGTGCCGTATTCTCATTTGACGTACCTGGTGTTTTCTCATTCGCTGATGTCTGAGTAGTTGGCTGATGGATGAGACCCAAGGTATTCGCTGCTTCAAGGGTCGCTTTGGAGCTTCGGGGGGACTTTTGATCCCATGATTCCAAAGGGTGCAATGGCTTGTCCATGCCTCTCCACTCCTTCAAAAATGCCTTCATACACGCAGCTGCGGTAGCGGCAGCATACTTTTGCCACTTCTTGTTCTTATGACTATCCGCATAATCGCACACCCCTTTGATAACCACTGTAGAGAAGTGATCCCAAACTCCAGCTGCCTCCATGTCAAACGCGATTACCTTCTCTTGGTTCGCAAGTCGGTCACGGTGAATCTCAGACCTCATCACTAAGTCTCCAGATGCAACCTTCCCGAAGTGGATATCTGGTCTATGTATAATCTCCGTTTCTGCTAAAATAGTTCGTTCTTTCATCTTCTGTAGCCTTAACCGAGGAATCTGTCTGCTAGTATCACAGTTCAACTCTTCACAGCTTGACTCGATCGCAGCCTGGCACAAGCTGTCTTCCTGGCTCGCGCAGATCCTGCATGCTTCTGGTTGTTGATGCTTATGGTGGTATGCTGAAGGGTAGAGTATGTCTTCGCTCGCGCCGGGGTATCCCCACGTACGGAAGAGGGGCTTATAGCAGAGTTCAGTTAGGTAAAGGAAGCTGTTGTCCATCAGCTGCTTTCTACCATGTAGACCACTCATCTTTTGTAAAAAACCCCGGACTTCTAAATTGTGCCGGCCAAGGTTATCTTCGAGTATATCCTTCCTAACCACCTTATTTAAATACTGCCGCCCAAAATCGAATTGCACTACTCCAGTACTAATAATAACATCACCCAGAATGATCTCCTCGCCCTCTGGTGCCCCAGTAGGCACCCCCCCACAGATGCCCACCACCAGACCAAGCCTAATGCCGTCAAAGCTGGAACAGAAACTCGCAGCCAAGCTAGCCGATGCGCTCTTCCCGATACCTGGCATGTGTGCGAGGACGACGTTGTGCTTGCCAATACGTCCGGTAGTGTAGGTGTTGGGGTCGCCCGCTGCTTTTCCGTACGAGTTCTCCTCCTCCCAGAACTCGTCGAAGATGCCTTGCACAGCATCGGCTTCGATCGATAGAGCACAGATAATGGCGATGTGAAAGTCGCCTCGGTAGCGGGGGCGGGTCTGATTAGGAAATGCCATCCGCAGAAGACGAAACGTGGTGGAGGGTGAAGGGGGTTTTCGGTTCATCAATGGGGAAAGTAATCATAGCATTGAATCTGTAGCATCGGGGCTCGAGGCTGAAGTTAAGGTATTATGTTATCCGATCTTAACCTTGTCGCTACATAGCCTCGCGCGTGCTTTGGGAGAATTCGTAGCAATAACCTACTGTAGAACAAGGCTCGACTTCACGGACTCATATTCATCACAGAAGAGGCGTCTTGCCTGGTTCTGGAACGTGCGCCCCTAGTTGCCTTAGATCACGTGATGTAGTGCACCAATCTGAATCAAACACCTGTGCGATAGTACCGGCAAAATAGCACCAAAATCTTGCAGACCGCAGCATGCTCTGATCTACGACATGATCGTCTCAGGAACCATCTTTAGCCCTCAATAGGCTAACGTTGCTCTGCTGGAGTAAGCACTCGATCGACTCTTCGCTATAAAATACTTCCCTAATATAACGCTATACCTAAAATGGACTCCTGCAAACTCCTGAGCCAATGATATTGAGTGATTACTAGACTCAGTAAAAGTTTTATGGCGTAGCGTCTGATTTATGAGATAAAGTACTTCGTACCTACTACTTAAATCTACTTTTCACGTGCTATGTGCTAAGAAGGTAATGCATGGGTATAATGCCACTAACCATATATGTACTAGTTAGCAGAAAGATTCTTGGCGAATTATACAAACTTATCCCCTCGTCCGTCGTCGCTTGCCACAGCGCTAAGGATGCCCCCTGCTTCCTATACACTGATTCGCCCCCTTTAATATTACTATGTATTATATAAGACTTATGTAGGCACTAAGCCTATTTGGGAGAAATTAATTAAAATCCGCAGCCTCCTGAATACTAGCCTACCAGCCCTTTAAAATACACTCAATATGAGCCTATATAAATACCCTTATTCGAATACAACTGCCTTACTCAAATACGACTGCCCTCACTCAAACACGACTACGCTCACTCAAATACGACTGCTCTCACTCAAATACGACTGCCCGCACTCGAATACGCAACTGCCCCTCCTACCCCTCACTCGAATCAGCTGCCCCTTACTCGAATCAGCTGCCCCTCACTCGAATCAGCTGCCCCTCACTCGAATTAGCTGCCCTTACTTGAATCAAATATACAACTACCTGACTTGAATATGTCCTTAACACTCGAGGAGATCCTGGCTCAATTTGAGCCCCTTGAAAATATAGTATTTGAACCAATACAACCAGAACCTTATAGGGCTGTACAGCCCCTTTTACTACCTGGCTTCTCGATAACCTCATATCCTTTCGACTACTTTACCTTATTCTTTATATATAACCTTTTCCAGCTAATTACAACGCATACAAATAAATATACAGCAATACAAAGGATACAGCCAAAAGCAGGGCAAAAAGCAGGGTACCGAGAGTGGTTTAATCTAGTTGTTGAAGAGTTATATATGTTTATTGGTTGTATTATATATATAGGTATTCATAAGGAGCCAGATATCTCTATATATTGGAACTCTGACTCTAATAAGGGACCTATATATACAATTAAAACTTATATTTCACTTACTCGGTTTGAACAGATTAAGCGCTATTGCTATATATCTGATTTAGAGTATAATAAACTATCTGGTTTTAACCTGCCCTCTAATAAGAAGTAGTGGTATAAGGTTGAACCTTTAGCTTCTAGCTTATAGGCCTCTTTTCAGCAATATTATTCTCCCTCTTTAGAGGTTAGTATTGATGAATTAATGGTACAGTGTTTTAGCAGGTAAGTAAGCCTTTAATTAAGCCCTCCCTCACTAATTATACTAGGTCTCTGTATATATATAAAATACCGAATAAGCCTATAAAACAGGGATATAAGATCTTTAGAATTGTAGATTATAGATATCTATATAATTTTCTATAGAGCTCTTGAGAAAAGGGGCTGCAGGACATTGTTCTTCAGTCTAATCTGACTAAAACAGGGTGTTTAGTTAAGAACCTGGCCCTTACTCTCCCTTGTCGATATCTTATAATATATATAGACAATTACTTTACTTTAGTCCCTTTATTTTCAGAGTTATAGGCTAATAACTTTAGTACAGTTGGAACTATAAGGGTATATAAGGACTTTCTAGCTGGATTAAAGCAACTGAAGGATCGCTTTTCAACTAAGCTAGAGTGGAATACACTACTAGCTAAGGTAGTTGATAATATATTCTGTTTAGTATAGCAGGACAATAATATTATACTAGCCTTAAGCAGTATTTATATAGTTTATAAGGCAGAGGACTTCCGTATAAAGGTTAGGAAGCGTCTAGTAAAGACATTAACTAACGGACGGATTGTACAGTGGGTTATCAAAAGTCTGTGTTCAAGCGAATCCCCCACATTTTTCAGGGTAACTGAACTCAATTAAATTAATTATAACTCAACCAATTAGCTAGCTAGCTACCTAATATTAGTATGAATCGAATGCCCAGCTAAATCCCTTCAATTCTAGTCGCCTAATATTTAGTGTACTATCCTCTTGCAGCCTTGAGTGCATCAATCCTCTTTTGTATCCCTGATACAAGCTTATTTAAGAGCTCCTCTTCAAGTAGCTCCTATACCTCCTTTGCTGCTCTAATTAAGAATTGCCTAGTCGCATTATTATCATTTATGGTTATAAGCTCTGGATATAACTTAATTATCTTGGCTTTGAGTATTTTCTATAAGTTCTTGATTGGATTTATATCTGGTGAAAAAGGCAGATAATCTATTATATTAATATCCCTCTTAGTAAACTATTCCTGAACCAATATCGCTATATATACCTGTACATTATTATATATAAAAAAGGTATCAGTTTCGAGTATTGTTGGTATATATTCCTCAAGAACCTCGATATACCAGTATGCTGAAACTCCCCCTCGAGCAGATGCAGGATCACCAGGCATAGTGGCTAATTCAGTGCGCTTGCTATACCCAAATGCTGCCCAAAACATAGTAGTTTGACCCTTTATACCCTCCCCTTGGACTGCCCAAGGCATAAGACCTTTACCTATAATAATATGTAAGTAATTGAGCCCTTAAGTTTATGCCCCTCACTTATCCTGCCTCCGGTATACAAAGTCCCATTTGCCTCCTTTTCCATGCTCAATTGAGCACTCATCTGACCAGACCTAGCGTTGCCAGTATTCAAGAGGCTGGTTATCATAATTGAGTGCCTATTGGAGACATGCAGCAGCCTTTTCATCGTCTAGAAGTGGTCTCTTTTTGTAGCGCTATTTCTGGATACCAGATTTCTTTAAATATCGGTAGATCGTGATCTTTAAGATCTTAGGAGCGATCGCAACACGTAATTAAGCTGCAGTAATCTTTAGATTAATAGCTATTGCCCTGAATAACTGCCTGCCTAGATGTAGAGTAATTAACTCAGGGCGTCCTGAACGTGGTCGAGAAATATAGGAGGTCTGAATTGATATATTTAGGATAATTTGGTGACATGTTCCTAGTCGAAGATTTTCACCTCGTGCAATATTAGTAAACTTAATACCATACTCATGAGCAGCGACTACTCGGCTCCTAGAATTAGGGGATACCTTATATAGAGGTGGTCTAGGTGTATTGGGTGGTCGAGGCATAGTTGAGTTAAAAGGTGGTTGGGGGTAAAACACGAAAAATCGCGGTTTTGGCGATTTGAGCACAGACTTTTGATAACATACTGTATAACAAGTTTTTGGTGATGAATTGACTAAGGAGCTTCAAATACCCTGCTTTATTGATGATTATAATTAATATATAGGAGGTGTTGATCTTGCAAACCAGTTTAGAGAGTCGTACAAGATATACCGAATAACTAAAAGAGTCTGGTAGCCCTTGTTTTACTAGTTAATTGATATAGCCTGTATTAATGTATATAGGCTATATCAATTATATCAGGGTCAATTAGGAGGGAAACCCTTTAGCTACCTTGAATTCAGGGTTCAATTAATTAATAGGTTACTTGAATACTCTATATAGGCAAAGCTATAGTATTTATATATTAATATGGGAGGACAGTGAATATTTAGCCCTGAATTCTTGAATATCCACTACTAGATTAGGTATATAACTCCAGCTAACTGTATATAGTGTTCTTATATATTAAAACGCCAGAAGATAATAAATAAGGGTGCAATAATAAAGAGGGTAAAGCGATCAAGAGGGGGATATAGATTCTGTAATGTAGCCTTATGCATTAAGGGGGAGTGTTGGAGCAGCTATTATTCAAATAATGCTAATTACTAATAATTTATTATATAAAAATCATTGGGGCTGTGCCTTATCCTCTAATCTGACTGGTTAAAGAATCCTTAGCGCTGTGGCAAGCGACGACGGACGAGGGGATAGTTTAGACTGAGGCTGGTTTCGAATGTTACCGTACTTTATATCTTACTTCTTTTCTATTAAGCCTCCTTTCTTGCCCCTTCTCTCTTGCCCCTTCTCTCACACCTCTTACCCCTTTTCTCTCTTAATCCTTATCTTCTACCCCTTCTCTCATACCTCTTAACCCTTCGCTGTAATCCCTTGCCACCTAGATCTCCGACTAGGCAGAAACAATTCTTTGACCCTTAAATTACAAATTTAACGGGTGGTAGTATCCAAGAAAACCATAAGGCACGGGCTTACTGACTCGATAGCCGGCAGACCGATGATCTATTCAAGCGATTTCAGAGCAGAGGATTCCAAAACTTCAATATGCCGCGAATATAGCGGCGTGATCTACACGGACTTTTAATGTAATTTCATGAATATATCATAGCAACCACCTATACACAGGTCTCCTGGCTCTATCCAGATTGTATTATTAGGCGCGATATCCGCTCCCAAGGTCAATAAAGTAACTATCCGAACCAACCAGGGAATAGGCTTCAGCTTGATGAAATCAATTATCCTATTGCCTTAACTTTAAATTAGCTTAACGTTACAAGGCAAGGGGTAAAAGGTCAGCTTGATAAACATCTCAACCGCCAATCATTGATGCCGAAAAATTCTGAATATAAGTCCCCCAAGCAAGGAAAACATCCATAGTATACGAAGTTTAGTTTGAAGCTAGGCTATTTATGTGAAATTGGTTCGTTTCCGGGTAGTTTGTACCATGGAATACGCCGTTAGGTAGGGGTTCTGACAATTACCAACTTAAAAAATTTCTCACAAGATGATAGATGCAAGGGCGGTCATTGTCTCACCGAGGCATGGCCCCTCAGTGGAGTACAGTCCTGACCAAGGGTGATTCCTTTGGCCTCGGACAAGATGGGGACTGTTCGATTAGAGCTGGCTAATTTTCTTAAGATTCAGCTGTCTTCCATCCTTAGGTGTAATATTCATGTCCTCGAGTTTGTGCATTTGAAGCTTAATCAGTTCCAAGTTAATATGTTTTACACGTTCGTGGCTTGCCTTTTCTTAGGTCTTCTAGCCCATCCTTATGCGGCAGCAGCAGCGCACAAGGATTCACGCCAAACTTCCGTACGCTTCGAGATCCGCCTTACCTGGGGTCAAGTTTCTCCGGATGGATTTACTCGCAATGGTATCCTTATTAACGGACAATTTCCTGGGCCCGAATTAATCGTCAATCAGTACGACAACGTTGAGTTCTTGGTGCAAAACGATCTCCCAAATGCCACAACTGTTCACTTCCACGGCA
Source organism: Oidiodendron maius Zn (assembly GCA_000827325.1). Classification (NCBI taxonomy): domain Eukaryota; kingdom Fungi; phylum Ascomycota; class Leotiomycetes; family Myxotrichaceae; genus Oidiodendron; species Oidiodendron maius. The sequence continues at coordinate 133,788 of KN832884.1, read as the reverse complement.
TCGAGCAGCTGAATACTCCTTGGTCTGATGGCGTGCCGGGCGTGTCCCAGAGACTCATTGAGCCTGGAGCATCTTTCTTATATCAGTGGAATGCTAATGCGTATGGTACGTACTGGTATCATGCCCATTCGAGATCACAAGTTAGCGATGGAATGTACGGCGCCATCATCGTAAATCCCGCGTCGACTGAGCCTACTGCGTTCAAGGCAATCAGTAGTGACGCCACTGAGATCCAGGCGATGCGTCGCGCTGAAGACTGCCCAATTCCATTGGTAATCTCGGACTGGAATCATTTTACCTCAGAAGAATTTGATAGCATCATGATAAATGCTAACGTCGATGATATTTGCTTTGACTCTGTTCTCGTGAATGGAAAGGGGTCGGAAATATGTCTCCCACAGGATGAGATCAATTCGTTGACCAATCCCATTCTGCTGCCGCTCTTAAATGGCGAATCTCTAACTGCTAAAGGGTGAGTCTTTTGTCGACAGTCAATTTTCACCTTCAGTAACCAATACGTGTCAGCTGCCTGCCCAAAACGTTGAACACTCTGCTAGGGGACTTCCCTCATAATTTCTCCAAACTTCCTCCCACGGTATTCGATGTCTGTATTCCCAGCAAAGGCCCCACTGAAGTCATCGATGTCGATCCGGCAGACGGATGGATTAGCATCAATATTATAAACGCTGGCACTGTTAGCAGTCTAGGGGTCTTTATTGATGAGCATCCAATGTGGATATACGCGGCAGATGGTAAACACATCCAGCCCGTTCTAGTGGATGTTGTCCATGTCCCCAATGGAAATCGGTTTTCCGCTCTTGTAAAGTTGGATAAACCCGTTGGCGACTACACGATCCGCGTTCCTAATCTGGGGACTAACCAAGTCATCAGCGGGTTTGCCACCCTGTCTTATAAGGGGAGCACTCATAAGATTGAGTCAAAGCCGTATATCAATTACGCAGGCCAGAATGTTACAAAAGACGTGACATTCTTGGATGACACTAAGATTGCCCCTTTCCCTCCAGTGGCTCCGGCTCGAACTGCGGATGCGACGTATTTCTTCCACATTGACCGTTTCGGAGCCTCTTGGAGATGGACCTTAAGCGGAAAGGAATCCTACGGCCTGGATCTGGAAACAGAAATACCGCTTCTCTTCGACCCCAAATCGGCAGAGGCTTTGAATCCTAATCTTACAATTACCACCAAAAAGGGTCAGTGGGTGGATTTTATCGTTCAGGTGGAATCTCCACCATTTCAGCCACCACACCCACTACATAAGCACTCCAACAAGGCTTTCATTATCGGTGCAGGATCAGGGGCTTTTAATTGGCCAACAACGACTGAGGCTATCAAGGCTGCTCCGCATCTCTTTAATCTCGAGACGCCGCCTCTGAGGGATGGCTTTACAACGACTCCAACAAGCGGAACTCCGACCTGGATAGTGATACGATATCAAGTTGTAAACCCTGGCGCCTTCTTGTTCCATTGCCGTAAGTCTTCGCTGCGCTGGCTGTTAACCAGTTTTCTAATTTGATATGACTAGATATCCAAACGCACTTGAGTCCTGGCGGAATGGCGGTTGCTATAATCGATGGTATTGACGCACTTCCATCAATTCCCGCAGAGTATTTGCATGGAAATGGGCTGAGGTAGCTGGACGGTAACGGTTATGTTCGAGCCTCAATGGGATCCTAGTATTATCTATATCAGACTAGCAATGAACTAATGATATAAGAAAGGCGCTCAAAAGAACAACTAACTTCTTACAAAATTGGGAATTCTTAAACTCTTCTAGTGTACTAAGGACAAATAGTAGAGCATATTTAAAGATAAATTGGCATATTAGAGAGCCATAAAGAATCTTTGCTATCGCCAGTCATATTGGTCGTCAAGTGCCGCTTTAATATCGTAGCCGGATCACTTCCCGTGTCTAGGAACCGCCACTGTCTCCCGCCACTATCTCCCGCCACTGTCTCTTCATGGAAAGTAGAGCGCTGGGTCTACCAGAGGACCTGGGTTTCCAAAGCATACAACACTTCAAGCCACCTGACAGGGCCGAAACTGAAGCAAATGGTGGTTTCCAAACCCTGTATCTCGGGACCGCTGAAACCGAGCTGGTATATCAACCTAACAAATTTTAATTTTAAATACAACCATCATCCCTTTATAGCCCCTGGGGTCAAGTCGCCGGCAGACATATTAATCAACTAGAACCCCTCACATTCATATATAGGACATTTATTTTCTATTTCCTTTCTCCACATTTGAATAAATATTATGATTCGTCCTTATAGACAGATGGATTGAAGATCGTACAAAGGAGCAGCCTTCTCCCAAGGTACGTCTCCTCCAATAATCGTCCATAACAACAGCCTCTATTCAATGTATTCTGATGCTCTTTTGACCTAAGAACCGGGATTTTGTTAAGCGTGGGCAGGGACTCATGTGTTCTGGGGTCGTTGTTGCGAAATGGTGATGGCTGAGCGAAATGGCAGCCTCGCCATTGTCACAATCACTAAAAGCCGCAATTTCAACCATCCTTTCTAAGCATATTGGTAAGGCTCTTAGCCAGTTGAATAGCTTGAATAGTCGTTTGGCTTGAAATACATCGCCATCCCCGCCCGCATTGCCCGATGAACTGGGTGGAGAGGTAACGCTCGGGCATATATCAACTTCCATACTCGGCTCCTAGCCATCTCGCAACAGCAACTCAAACAATACAATCCAAACCTTTCTCCTAAACGGCTGCCTCCCTCCCGACATCCGATATGCACATGTACGAAGGCAGCGTGCCCGATACGCAACGCCCACGCGCCCACTCCAATATGTTGGTTTTGCGAACATATGAGCAGTGTTCCGTACTTGGAATCACAGAGGAGCTCCCACATCCAATTACCAGCAACCGCCACAGCAGTACGGCGCCATCCCCCATTGTCCAGATTCTCTTAAGGAATTTACGAGAGCGGAACTGTGTGCCGGTTGGATTTCAGAGGCGTGCAGAACGACACCGTGTGACAAAGACGCAGGACACGTATCCACACTAGGCGGTTTTGGGAATTGCACACATCAATGCCTACAATCGAGAGGCCTAGATTGTGAGGGAAGAAAAGCACTGATTCGCTCGCTGCTTTGGGATTTTTGGCGTCGATATGATTTGCCATCCCCATCCAGGAAGCATGATCTCCATCTAGTGCGAAACCCGAGCCTCCAGCCTTGATCTCATAGTCTTGAGACGAGGCGGCAAGCCTTCAAATACGGTACGTCCAGGATCTATAGCAGAGTCAAAATATTCAGATCTCGTACTGTCCTATGAAGCCTATGTGCGTTAGACAGAAATGTCCTACGAAACAATTGTTGGAGATGTCTTGAAACCCGTATTTATCGTATATTTGTATTATTGTATCTACGCCAGCCTGACTCCAGATGATCAGTTTCGTAGATGCTGAGGGCACAAGGTTTATAATACCATTATCAAGGTGCGGCACATGGAACGTGAGTTATCGTTTTCTAGAGTGCTTCGTGGGATGCAAGACAGACCTTTACATACAACTTTCAGGAAATGCGCAACCTTATCCAACAAATTAATCCTCAGCTGAATGGTCAAATGATTGAAAGAGATTACCATCTCGTAGATGGCGATGGCAATGTCATCCTCCCAATACTTTGGGACGCAATTATAAACGACAACATGGTAATCACGATGCGCCGGAAGCAGCCTGTGGCCATTTCGCCAGGTATGTAATATACCTGAAGATTATAGGTAGGGTGTCGGCAATTGATATATTAGCAGAGATGCAACAACTCCAGGACCAAGTCGGGCAGGTCCAGCAACAGGTCCAACAATATGGCCAGGACATCCACGTTGTGCGTCAGCAAGTTCAAGTACTCCAACCGCTTCCTGCACAAGTCCAAGCTCTTCAACAGCTCCCCGCTCAAGTCCAAGCACTCCGACCACTTCCTGCTCAAGTCCAAGCACTTCAACAACTCCCTGCCCAAGTCGAAGCACTTCAACAGCTCCCCGTTCAAGTCGAGGAAGTACAGCGCCAAGTCCAGCAAACACAACGTATGATCGATGAATTCCACGAGCGGAAAATTAACCAGCGGTGTATATCCGTTATACGATACTTTGCAACTTAAGCGCCGATAGTTCCTTGTTCTGACACAGTCCATATTCAACCAAAAAAGCCCTTCCAACATGTGGTGTCCTTCTCCCTCAAAGCCAGCTTCTGTCCAGTGATACAATCCGGGCTGTTCTAATAATACTGCAGCATAATCAAAGCATTACCAGCGTCATCATTTAGCAAGGAAGAGGTGGAAATCTATCCGCGCTGTTGATTAATATGCCTGGAATGAGACATAGAAGAAACTCAACCTAAGCTAAAGAATTTTGCATAAGATAATAATACATACTGATACATAAAGTATCTTATAATTACAAATATCTATAACTCATCCTCTTGCTAAGGACCAGAGATTAATAACTATAAAAGACTTGGAATCCCTCTAGTAAAAATGGAATGCTCTTCTAAATATAACTTTCGCGTTTATTATTTATTCAATTCTACCGCATAACTAAAGCTTATTAATTATCGAAGTTACATTTACCCTCTTATGCATTAAGGCATAGATAAGGAGCTTACGACTCCTATGATCCAGAAGTATATATAAGCACTGGTTGAGACCTGTGATGTCAGGTAGTTATGCATTTGCATATGCTCTAGTCTATTGGACTAAGCTTTTCTGTGAGACGTCTCATGTACAGAGTGAGAGGGTCGGCCAGGCAATGGGTATTGCAGGGAAGTTGAGCAGCAGCTGGGACCTCGCTGGAGGTTCGCTAGTAAAACACGGCGATAGAGTTATATTAATCAACAGGTAGACTAATCACTAGTCCTTCCTGACTTTGGCTCGCGACACGTAGCTAGGGGTGAGGTCCTAGAGAGTCCTTCCCATATGCACCTAACATTTTACCCTGAGATTCGACTACAACATGGCCCTCACTCACCCTGCGCAGTAGGATGGGTGAAGAGCCACGTAACCGAACGATTAGCACAACTGGGTACACAACCGACATCTCGTTGCGTGTCTCTCTTCCACCGACCTCTTCCACTTCCAAGAGCGATATAATATTCGCCTCTTCTTCATCTTTCAGTCTTGCCGCGGCACCAATAATAGCCGATACTAAGTCATTTGACTAAGTTTCTTGCTCACTCTGTGGCTGGAGGGTGGCACTGGAAATTATGAGCAGTGAATCTTTATAGAGATGTAGCCGGAACTTCATATATCTTAATGCTCCCCGTCGCATACGAAATGCAAAAAAAGAAAGAAAGGTTCGCTCACTGCACCACTTTTATTATTCCTCTTCCATGGACGTCCCCTCTCAGTGCGATCCTCAAATACATGATGCTTTACCATCCAGTTTCTCTGATTCTCCTCGTACAGGAGGTTCAGGGGTTTCCCATCGAATGTGAGATCCGTATCGTCAATATTGACAGTTATCTTCCAGCTCCTGGGGCCTAAATCCGCACAAGAGTCTGCGTCTGTGCGGGAATGATGTTGATTCTCGGTCGGCGTGTGCATGTTTGGGTGTGGTGTTCAGACTGTGTTCGACTGTGACAAGATATTTGCCCTGTAGATTTAGGCACTAAAAAGCCTGCGAGACCTTGGCAAGATATACACCGATATCCTAGTTCTGTACAAAGTTAGTAGATGACGTAGGTACGTGTGACCTGTTTAGGTGCTAAAGTCGGTCCCCGACCGTTTCCGGTAGATCGGGTCGCGCTAATATCTTCGGGCGCCACATGCGCAATGGCCGTGTTGGATAGGAACAATAGAAATAGATGCATTGATCTACGATCCTGATTGTTGCCGCCCCGTCACTGATATTATAATGCCGTGATCTTTGCCTCATGCTCCTCCAAAAAATTGTCGTCGTCGTTTTGAGACGCTGCGACGCTTCATCAGGGGGACGGCCCGCTGCTGGTGACACTGTGCTGCCTACGTCACGGTCTCGATATCTAAACCGCCGCACTGTACGCAATGATTAGAAATAGAATGTGGCGCGGCCTAGCATAGCTCTCAAGTCGCCACAAGTTGGAGATTGCGAAATCCAGGATCAAAGTGCGGAGACGCCTCCGTTCGTAGCAGATTGGATCGTGGCCTTACGTGATCCTGTACAAAACAGGCCTAATATGAGGGAACATACCTGCCAGAAGATCTTGATGGGCATTTTCCGGTATACCACAGCGGGAAGCCTGCCGTCGGAGGTGCCTCCGGAAAGCGGGGCTGGAGCGGCAGGAAAAGTTCGGCTTACCTGAATCACCGAGTTTGTTCCTGGTTTATCTGTTTGACGGACGACGCCTAAAGAAAATAAAGTACAGTAACACATGACTAATAATTACATCATGATGCGTGGGTGCACGAGGGAGTACTGTATCTAAGGAGCCATTTTCTATTACAAGAAACCCATGCGGAGAATACTCAATTGCATCGTTGAATGGCAGGCACCAAAAGCACTCAGCACCGCGAGCCCTCTTCTGCTCCCATGTCCAGGTCGTCGGCTTTGATACCTGCTGCCTTGGTGCTGCAGCCACGACCGCAGTAGATAAATATGTGATCGAGGATGTAGGCGCTTCTTCGTTTAGAGTGTCGCGAAGGGAATTGTACCTTAGTGTAGAGTTATACTTACCTTGTCCCGCTACTATAGGATAAATTCCAAATGTTATTCTTGCCTCTAGGTAGATGTAAGAGTAAGAAACTATTAAGATATCTAGAATACTGAAAGGGGGGTTCGCCTGGAGGAGGAGGAGATGGCTTCCAACACAGATCGGGCTCAGTATAATTAGAACAGATACGATAGTCATACGCTGCATAAGCTCCGTCTGAAGAATATAAAGCTATACTCGTCCCATTTAGGGAACCGGAAGAAGGAGAGCTGTAGATAGTCGAAAGCTTCATGTATATCCTTGCTATAAAGAGCATAAGCAAAATCAGGAATAGAGGTCTCTGCAAGGTGAATTGGCTCGCCAATGAATGATTCGGCTTCTGTATGCAACTTCCTAATCATCTTGCTTAGTATTCCAACGTTCCTTGATGCTGGAAGGCCAAGCTGGATTCGAATATCGCGGAGGAGTCTTTTAGGAATATCCGCCAACCCTTCACTATACCGGTATGGACGGCTGTCTTGTATTATCATATTCTACGCTCTTATTTTCAATTTACATGGACCAGCAAAACCATATTGGAGGTGTTGTGAGGATTGAAGGCACAAACGAGACATCATTTCCAAGTATGCCTTATCGCTCTTGACTTTGGCGATCGACCGTACACTACCTTTTGGATACGAGACAGCTGCAGTCCTGGCTTACATTTGGTTAAGTTGATATAGCAAAGAAGACTAACGTACCCGTACGATGTACCCAAGTCAAAACCGACACCAAAGGTCCGGCTTGAAGGGTCGTGAAGCTGGCTGGAATGTGCACTCGTCGGAAAGAAAGACAAGAGGGCCAGGATATGGAAGAGAAAGAGTAGCACTGGTACGACACAACGTATCATGTATCGAAAAAGCTCTGTAATGCGAGACATTGCGACGATAAGTTCGCCGACCTACGATGGCTTTGCGATGTTGGAGTTGGTCTGGAAGGTGGAGGCGAAGATGTTGTGGCGCAGTAAGAAAACCAACAACAGGAAGATGCCAACCCACAAGAGGAGCACAATATATATATATACACACTGCCAAGGCAAAGCAAATTTCTGTTCCGTTCCTGGCGGGTATTTGTTGGGAATCCGTAAGTAAGTAGCAAACCGGAGCCGCCACCGGCGCATCCTACCATTAATCATTGGTGTGGCAGGAGGATACCCACATGCATGATGCCTTGCCTCCCTCCTCCTTCTTGTGCAACAGATTCATTGAATTCCCTCGATCTCCTCGGAGCGAGTCTTTTTCCATAACGGTTGTGTCTCACAAGTCTGCTGAGGAGCCTCCCTATAGGATTCGTTGTGGCGCGTTGGAAATGCAGATATGACATTGAACACAAACTCAATAGAGGAGTGGCATGCAGTGCCATTTCATAGATATCTATATAAATCGTCCTGCTCTATGTGAAAGAGGCCTTCCCCGTTAAATAACCCTCGATTCTATCAACTATATAAGATCCACGATGCAAGATTTATTGAAGTATAGTACTTTCGCCCTCTTGTCCGTGGTACTCGCCTCTCCTCTCAATGGGGTCCAGCAGCGAGACACCTTTGTATGGGGCGCACTGGGAGATTCTTGGGCTAGTGGGGTATCCTATGATGGCGGGGTATCCTTTGATGGCAAGAACACGGACTACGATAACAACAAGAATGAATGTCTTCGCTGGAAAAACACATACGGCCCGCTTATGGAGGCCAATACCACTTGGACTACCAAACCACAAGACTTTCACTTAGCGGCATGCGCAGGCGCATTCCTTGACAATATCCAGCAAATCCTCGGATATAGGAACCCGCCTCAAATGGACCAGGTTGGCAATCCCATGATGCTCACATACCAGGCTGGTGCGAACAACTGCGGCTTTGGTACAGCTGTCGCCAAATGCTTATATCCGCTTCCTGGTCTGCTAGGTTATGATAAGCCTTACCCAGACCCTGATGGCGATTGTGCAAAGCAAGTGCACGATACTAATACGTATATTAATGATATGCGTACAGACCCCAGTTATGGGTTTCATGGACTGTATCAGGACGAAATCGCTACTGTCCGTAACGTACTAGGCCATACAGCAGTCAAGGACAACCCCGATTTCAGACTATATGTTCTCGGGTATGCTCACTTCTTTAACCTGGGCAGCAACTATTGTGACAACTTATCATTCGCTGCTCTCAATGCCAATTATCAACCTCCGAATGTGACCAATCAATTGCGCACGGATTTTAACGACGCCATCACAAGAGTCAACAATATCCTGCGGAAGGTTGTCCACGATGTGGGTGATCCTCGGGCCAAATTTATCGATATTTCACCCGCTTTTAACGGCCATCGCTTCTGTGAGGACAACCACAATGCGAAAGATCAGTGGTTTAATAATGACGTTTGGCTATGGAACCTTAACTGGCCTTCGCAAGACCCCCCAACCGACCCTCTAAGCCTCGCGGGTGCGTTGATTGTCAATGGCACTATGCCAGCTCCTGTTAGTATTAGTAGTCTTAATGGTACAGTGGGTGATGAAATGGCAGGTGCCCGCGACATGGCCTGGGTGATGCGCCCATTTCATCCCAAGATTGGCGGAACATTGGCTATTGCTGAATATATCATGGCTGCTGCAATGGCCGATAAGATCCCGGGCGTCGTGGGATCCGATTCTGCAGCGTCCCCGAGAGAGAGCACTGCCCTCCCTGCCACCATCACAGCCAGTCCGACCTCGTCGACACCACATCGTCCCTATCGTACTCATTCACTTCTATACCTATCTGATCAAACTTTTTCACATTAAGGTGTCACAATACCAATGCTTCAAGCACTCAACAAGTAAATAAGGCGTAGGGAAAAGGTTTTTTTGGAGGTCTCGATGTGGCTGAGGTCTTGTTCAGGAAAGCCGCATGAATTTTATGTGCAATGTCTCACGCATACGGCGTTAAGCGAAGTTGGGCTCAATTTGAGGCCGCCATACTCACTGGATGGAGTTGGGAGGCTGGAGGTGTTTAGGAGTCTCTTGGGTATTTTGGATCGACTTTTTCCTTTGGCTTGCAGGTTTCTGTTTAGAGGTTTGTTCATCAGTGCTACAATAGAGTACACACTGGGCGAATGGTAATCCTTGGTTGCTGTATTTCCTATATCTAGACTCGAGCAGACTCTTTAGATCTCGAACATATGGCTCTTGAGAGTTGTCGCCATCTTCAATTTCGGGTATAGGGAAATAACCTACCCATCGACTATTGCGTACAGCCGAGACAGAACTACCGGAAACCCCGCTTACAGATCTCTACCGTAGGCACAGCTTCTGGAATAGCCAAACAAGTAGTACTGAGAGGTGTAGCTTGATGCCAGTTTCAAACGCCAAACGCCATTATCAGCGTGCTTCAGAATACAAGCGCCGTCTTCAAACCAAGTGTGATACGGCTATATATGTCTTCTAGCTGAAAGCTTGGCGAACAAGAGGGTTCTTGTATATATATGAGCGTTAGATGAGCGAGCAAAGTGATGAGGATGAAGTTTTAGAGCGCGGACAGCCAATAGACAGCGAACCTATGGCGAATACCAGCGACAAGGAACCTGACTCGGTCGAAGACAGTATTTTAAAAGGATAACGCTCAGAGAGGACTGATATCTAATATGGCTCTCAAATAATGGATTACAATAGGTTAAAGGCTTCTCTTCAACATGAAAATAAGCTTTTTGATTAACATCTGTGTTGAAGCATGTCTTAGATTTCTGCATAAGTAGGTATGAAGCCTTTCCGATATTCTCAAATTCTTGGCATGGAGAGAGAAAAACTGCAAGCCATTTTTTGTAATAGAAATTTGATTTTCTCTTACAACCTTGGCGAGTAACTGTCCTCTCGTCACCGATGTCTGCCTAACTTTGGCTTCGTCACATGTTGCTGCCCTGCAAGAGCGGCAGATTAATGTATGGCATGCGAAGTCCGGTAAATAGAGTATTATCCTGAGCAAGCCAGCCACTTTCGTGATTTATACTAGATGGAAGGATAACTAGAAGCGCAATATTACGCCAGAAATAAAAAGTACTATTTGCTATCAAGATAGGAACAGCTTAAACAAGAATTTCCATCGCAATTAGACGGGGAACCTTGTCCCAGGCGATAATTATAGGACATGTCGCTCCCACAGCTGGGGACAAATTATTCCCAGCTTCCATTTGCCCCATCTCCTGTGATTGTCAAGAGGTTGCTAAACCTAGACAGGAATCTCACAATCAAGTCGTACGTTATGCCCACTTCCCTAGGAGGGCCATCACGCCAGCTCCAACAAACACACACACCACCATAAATGTCAGTCTCCTCGAATTCCTTGTCAATTCGGGATTAAACAAAAAGTCTCTCGCCAGCAACTCTACCAGTCCCGTGTAAATCAAAATTCCAGCTGAAATCGAATCTAGCACACCAGAAACGACCTGGGCCGTAAACGAGCCACTGTTATACGTCGTGCGTAATCCCAGCCCGATTGCAATAGAAATCGGCGTTGTCAGGCCATACGCCACACAGAGAAACCATGGGAGCCAGCTGAGGCGTTTGGAAACCGGGATAGCAGACATACGGGCACCGATGCCGAGGCCCTCAAACGACTGATGGAATACAAGTACCGGATACAAGGTAGAAAACTCTTCGCCAGCCACGCCAAGGTTCAAACCGATAATAACGGAGTGAAAGATAACGCCGAATTCGAGAATGAGAAAGGCTGCGATTTGTTGTTGGAAAGATCGCTCTTCAGCATCAGCAACCTCCTTTACCGAATAGTTCTCGAGATCATAATTATTGAAACCTTTCGCAGTAGGCTTCTCCTTGGGCGCCTGTTCCGCAGACTCCAGCTGATCGTCTGGGTGCTGTTGAGAGGGAATGGCAGGAGCAGCACCTTCGCTGTTGCCTGGCTGATCGGTGATGATGGCCTCGACGTTGGGTTTATCGTTCACGAAGCCGTATTTGTAATCCACGTAGCGTTCTGCGAGGAAGTCCAGGAGAAAAATAAGCATGACGGAAACGAGAACGATAGCTGGCGGCCACGAATATACCCCCCAATTCCCTGTCATCCCTACGCAGGTATTCGGGCCAATCTCCCCATACGCTGGATCTAGGAGGCTGTTGTTGGGTTAACCGATGAATTGGAAGTTGCATGAGCTGCTTTACATACTGAACGAATGCGGTGGCAATAATCACACCAGCTCCAAAGTACCGAGCAAAGAGATAGGCATAAATCGGGACTCGGACCCATTTGACTCTGGCAGCGACGACGGGGAAGAAGGTAGCCAGCGTAGACACAATGAGAATGACGAAGAGAGCTGAGATGCGCGCGTCCAGATGGCCGTTGTATTCGTTGGCGCCAGCCTCGATAAAGCAGACCACCGCCGTTGGATCAGCGGTGGTCAGATCGACATTGGTCGGGTCGAAAGCTGAAGACATACTCAACCCAGGGAAAACAACGACAGCCTGCTCGTGTGAAGTTGGGGCGGGACGAGGAGACTAGGCTTCAGCGTATGTTTTTGGAAGGGCGCGCGTAAAGAAGAGAAACTTGGGGATTGCAAGCAGCTGGAGCGAACACGCTTTCCATATCGGAGGGGGGATGATTGCCCTGGGATTCGAACTGCAGCCACGACACCTTGATGGGTAGGACTCGACATAAATATCCCTCCCCCTTTCTACAAACTCCACTAGACATACACGGGACGAATGTTCGAGTACACCACCACTCGAGTAGCCAATGAAGCGAACCAGTTATATAGTGATAAAGTGGATTCTGGCCAATCACGCGATGGTCTAAATTTGGGTGGGATTCAAGCTTTTTGTCCACCTACTGTAAGCCAATCCCGCTATGCGGTATATAGTGGTCACCACGTGTATGGTTTTGGCCGAAGAGGATAAGCCAATGATGCCATTTGTGGGCTGAGTGATGCTAAGCAAGTGGTAAGTGTGGACCTCAGCGATTACTCCAGGCTATAGGTGTTGTAGATTAGTGTTTATAAACTAATTTTACTGCTTGGAATCACTAACTATGCAGCGTATGGTAACTAGATCCGTTGCAGCTTCTCCAACTGCTGGAACGAACTGGCTTATCGGTTGTCCTGTCAGCACCCAGAACGCTGAGGAGGTGCAACTTGGAATCTGGTGTACAGTGTCGGACTGGTCTCTTGGAACATCAGTGTGGCAGGTTACTCTCCCCCCCGGGGCAGCAATAATAAAATAATGGAAGTTGGAGAAGTCTTCCGTGTTTACTCCTGCATCTAGTTCTAACAACCTCAATGTATGATGCCCTGCCTGTCTTGTTAGCGCAGCTTCTCTAGTAAAACCTCTTGCATCTACTGACTGTTGTGTGTTTGTTTAAGATCGAGGTTCTCGTGCTCTTCATGCAACACCATTACCACATGCGTAGTAAAGCATCTTGGCTGGTAAACTTCATTTGAAGGTTTTCGGATGCTGAGCCATAGGAACGTTGGTTTGGATACTCTGTATTATTTGTTCTCCCAGCTCTTTGATCTAGTCCTGTTTGAGATCATCAGCATGGGCACAATTATTTACAGGATCTTTATCAGGATCGAGTAGCTAGAGGCGGAAGGTAGACCTAGGGGAATTGGAAACCGTGCTGACCTAAAAATTCTCGATTGATCTTACCCAGTGTAGCCTGACATGAAGCCTGCTCCGTCATGATGGCTATGCAAGGAATCACGCAAGAGATTATTAGAAGTGAAATCCACAAGCATGTAGGGATTGGGTATTTACAGCAGGCGGCTAATACTTGGAATTGAAGATACCCTGAAAGATCCGTTTCGGACCATCAAGGTATAGCCTCGTGCCATCTGATCCACAATTTAATATCACAGGTCTCCTGGTGGATAAGCTCCTATTTCACGCCATCTCTGGTCGTCAATAGTAACACCAAAGGACCATCGGAAGAGTGGGCAAATATAATAAAGGAGTTAACTTCCTATTGCAAAATGCGCCTCAAACTTCGTAGAGAGCATTATACATGTTCAAGTGTATCCATTCGCTGTTAGATCGCTCCTGCAAGTCGTTTAACCTCTCAGCTGAACAATATCTAGTCGCATCATCTTTATCAGCCACTCTCTGCCCTAATCTTTCTTGTAGTCTCCAGGTAATTCGCTCGGCACTAACCCGCGCCCCTTCGAGGTTCGCTGCTCCTGGGCCCAGTCGAAGCTCAGCGAGCCTTCCGGTTGCAAACAGTGGGACTTCACTGGACCACTGCATATCGTCCGTCTGGCAAGGCAGACCAGAAATTGTTGGAATAGGATATCTCTTAAGCGATGGTTCTAAGAGAGGCATATTGTGGACATCTGCGCTTGTTCCTGTCGCAAAGTATATGTAGTCGATCGCCGGTAGGTTGGGAATCGGTGGCTCAGTCATCACTTTCCATGTCTTCGACTTCGCATCCCAATCTTTAGTTATGACTCGAGTTTGCGTATACCTTCGAAGCCTGCCCCTCCGCTCGTGAGCATAGAGAATGGCCTTGTACGAGGGGTTGATGGAGCCACCGTTTCGAGCTGTCTGTAGCATTTCCAGTCGCTCTTCGTCAGTGCCCGCCATCCAAAATGCGGACATGTTGACATTCTTGTACTTAGCTACCCACGACAAATCAAGGTCAAAGTGCTTCACCTTAAAGTGGCCCCGCATGATATGCCACACTCGGCTAACGCCTTCACAAATACACAAGTCCACGATCTGTGCACTTGTAAAGCCTCCACCAATCACAATGACGGCTGTATCGGCCTTAGCATTGATCTTTTGTTGCACTTGAGGAGCGAGTGCATTCTGTTTGAGTAGGTCAGAACTGTGGCAAGACCCAATGGATTCTTCTTCCTTGCTGGATATGCCAGTCGGGATTCCGGTCCCAACTGCCAGCACAATTGAACGAGCATGCTGATTACCGGAGGATGTTTCAACCGTAAACAACCCACCCATCTCACCATTGGAGTCCTCCTTGTTGAAGTGGATTGCAGATGCATGGGCATGGAGGATCAAACCGTTCAGTTTGTTCGGTTCGGTGCAATTAAGGCAAAAGTCGTTAAAAAGGCCCGTGGATGGTGTGAAATAGTCCTGCTTGTCGCGTTCGTCAATGGATTTCCCCCTAAAAAGGCGCATTTAGTGTACAGACTCTGGATTCTTCTACCTCAGGGATCCCACCTACCTTGGTCCCTGCATAACTCTTTTCTTGCGCTCACTCTTCACCCGGTGTTTACTTAACTCCTTGCTAACGACACCCTTCAATTCAACCATTTCCCTCTCTCTACCCTGCGAATTGGCCCACCCCTTCAACCCATCACGGTCCGCAGGATCAGGATGGAAGAACAACGGACTGCGGAGATTCCTGATCTCAAGTGCACGAAATAACGCCTTCCACTTTGCCATCCAGGAATCCGAGAAGGAATCAAGAACCACTATTGAGTATTGTGTCCCCTCACAGTTTCCCAGGGTCGAAGGTCTGTTGTTACGTTCCCCATGATCGTCTAGTACCTTGTTGGTAGCTCTTCCTTTGGTTGGCACCATTCTAGTGCGGCGTTTATGCTTCTGGATCCAATGGTATCGCTGGTGCTCGGCATCTGTGAAGAGAGCTGATGGGGTTGTCTCACGAAGCCGCGCTGCAATGGCGAGGCCACAAGGGCCTGCACCAATGATGATGACATCGTGTACCTGGTTGATGGATTGGTCCTCTGAAGTCGACATGAGTGTGTGGATTGAATTCCGAGTCTACCAAGTAGCAGTGATGGGCAACATCAATTGTTTGAACGACCTTTTGGTATTTATGAAGTATACTAATGGAAGAGGGATAAGGCGTAAACAAAGGGGTTTGATAATCGAGCACCTTGATGGACATGAGGAGGAATTGATGCTAGCCCTATCATCATGCCCTTGATGACCATCACTATTAGCTGCTGGAAGATTCAGGCCATCTCTAGATATATCCACCGTGTGGATAATAGCACGTAACATCTGCTTTTCTCCGCGTTGGTTATAGTTTGTTGGTGCATCTTCGAGCCTACCTTTTATCTCTACACTGGCTCCTGTATGCTGGGCAGCTTTTATTTACAGAGTGGCTCCAGACGCATTTCGTGCCTCGTCGTTATTGGTTTATATTCCAAATTCATAAAACGATCAACTTAAGTGGGCATATTTCTGATGGAAATATGGTTCTTATTGGCCAAATTGCATGCTAGAGTAGAAACTGTTAAAAGTCTTGGCACAAGTAGGAACTACAGCTCATTTTTGGAGCACCTTGATGGGCTCTGTTCTTGATACGAGATGACATGCATAAGACACAACACCCCACTCAAGAATTTGTTGTAATATTTCCATCATGAACATAACATCCTGCGACCGTAGGTTCATTGGGACTTTTTTGCCCCCGCAATAATTTGCGTACGTATCTCCATTCATATCTCCGCATCCTCTGATATAACTTATCTTAAAATCTAGCTCTATTGTGCACCGTGCCCTCGAAACGCGACTCTCGCCTTCTTCCTGTTTACCGGCTGAGATGCGTCCATTTCAACTGCATGGCAATTGCAATAACTGGCAGTACGCTGACGATTTCCCCCAATCCCGCGTACTGCAGCGGAATCTGAGCGTGAGGAAACGCCCCAGCCGCTAGTAAGATTGCACTGACGTTGTAAGCAAATGCCCATACAAAATTCAAGATTACGTGTCGATAGAACGCTTTCGAAAGGTCCATCAAGGAGAGAATCCCGCTCAGGGAAGGGCGCACGAGAACAGCGTCGGCTGCACTTCGAGCAATGTCTGTGCCTTCGCTCATGTGCATGCCGATATTGGCTTGAGAGAGAGCCACAGCGTCATTGGTGCCATCTCCACAGAACATGACGACGCTCTTCTCCGGGACCAGCATTTCCCGAACATAGGCTTGCTTATCGGCTGGGCTGCATCTAAAGCGGAGATGGCTCTCTGGAATGTCGAGCAGTCCAGCAACGGACTTAACGGCCTCTTCGTTGTCCCCGCTGACGATTGAGAGTTGAATCGATCGCTTCTTAAGCTCGTGGACAGTCTGGATGGTATCGGGACGGAGAGAATCTTGAAGTCCGAACGCTGCGACAAATTCTCCGTCCACAGAGACACAAAACATGGTCAGCCCAAGTGATAGAAACTTGCGGGCAACTGGTAAGTCTTCAAAGCCTAGCCAGTAGGGATTACCAGCACGAATAATACTTCCGTTCCATGCTGCTTCAGTGCCACTACCCGCCACAGACGCAACATTCTCGACCTCCACGGGTCGAAATCCCAAAGCCTTTATGTGAGTAGCGACAGCGGCAGACACAGGATGCTTGCTATTTGTCGTCAATCCTAGAAGCATCGGAGCCAGCGAATCAGCCCCTCCCCTCGGGTACTCTCGAGCCACGACGGATAGTTTTCCCTGCGTAAGAGTGCCGGTCTTATCAAAAATAACATGCGACACATTTCGCGCAATCTCGATCGTCTCTGCAGACTTGAAGACGATGCCGTGCTTTGCTGCGACGCCTCCTGCGATGGCAACCACCAGTGGGACCGCCAGGCCAATTGCACAGGGGCAGGAGACTACAAGTGCAGAGATGGCGTATATCATGGCAGCAACGCAGGCAGTCGTCGCGCTCTGGTGCCGTACAGCGGTTCCAATCGCAACCCAAACTACGAATATCATTACGGCTATGGTGAATATGAGAGGCACAAAGTAGCTGGCAACACGATCGACAATTTCCTGAACCCTTGGCTTAGATGATATGGCCTCATCGACCATGCTCTCCATGGCCACGATGGTGTTTTCGCCGGGTAGACGAGTGAGTCGAACGGTGAGCATTCCGGAATGATTGATCGAACCGGCAATCACAGATGACCCAGGCCTTTTCTCAACCAGCGTAGCCTCGCCCGTTATCATAGACTCGTCAACCTCGGTTGACCCGGACATTACCACGCCATCGGTGACAATAGACGAATCCGGCAAAACTTTGAACATATCTTCATATTGAAGCAGACGTGCATCGATCTCTTGTTCTTGGTGGCTTTCGGGATCGATGAGGAGCGCCGTGGGCTGCTGCATTGACTCGATGAAGATCGACTCCACGGACCCCTGCCGTGCCAGAGCGCTGACTGCGCGGCCAACCATGATGAGGGTAACTAGCAATGTGCTCGTTTCGAAGAATTCTCCGGTCCATAAAGGCTTTCCCACCACAAGATAGGCGTACGCAATGACCGAGTAGAGATATGCGGTGCCGGTGCTCAGGACAATAAGTAGATCCATCTCCACAACGCGCGAGAAGATAAGAGCCTTGAGAGCGCCCGTATAGAGGGGCCCAGCAATGGCAATCTGGACAATCGTGGCAAGCGCCAGCGAAATTGCCCCATAGAGTATTCTATGCGCAGGGAGTGTAGCCCAGGCTAAGATAAGGACAGGTATAGTCAACAGAGCAGACATGGCCATCCGGACGAGCATCATGCGGACGTGAGCTCTGCCCGAAGCCATCTGCGGACGAATCGCAGGGGCAAGTTCTGCCGATCGAAAGAATGGATCAGTTACCAACTCTCTGGCCCCAATGATCTTAGGATCGTAGTTGACGCGAATAGTTCCCTTGTCGAGTATAGTGAGATCGGTAACCCCGAGCGGGAAGTTTTTTCGAGAGCAAAGTCCTGCACGTTGCCTCTCACGGTCATGTCCAGCTCCTGTCCGGACTGTATCATCTTGGTGCAGGTGAACCCTGTCATCTTCTCGATGGTCTTGATGATATTAGCGTAATCACCTATGTGTGATCCGCTGAGGTCAAACTCGGCTTGGGATAGAACAAGACTAGTCTTGACGTTCGAAATTGCCAGAAAAGAGGCGAGCGATCTAGAGAGCTTCTTCTCGCAACCAGTGCAGTCCATGCCTCTAACACTCAAGACAACATGCTCGGCTTGGAACGGACTCTTCTCTATGTCAATATCGTTGGTTCCGGTGACTCGTGCTACCAGTGTTTCTGTATAGCTCTTGGACGACAAGGAGCTGGCCGACGGCTGCTTCATGCAACAGGCCTTGCCAGAGAAATTGTCTCCCTGGGCCACCCCGGATTCGGTGGCAGGCACCAAAGGCTTTCCGCCACAGCAGCCCGCTCTAGAACAATCATCAATCTTAGGAGAAGAGGCCAAAGAAGCCGCAGAGGAAGGCTTGAGAGGGCTGTTGCTGCAGCTTTCCTTGTGCCAATCATCCGTTGTGGATCCAATGGCTTCTGAGGTTCCATTATCAAGACTCCTCTCGCTGCTATAGCTCCCATTAGAATGGTAGTCCGTGGTGGAAACAGCTAATTTAGCTACCGTCTCCACAACCGAGTCACAAGGATCTCTATGGCAGCACCTCTTCTCAGGATGGTCACTCATTTTCTTGGCTTCGATGGACGGAATGGACTGGTGTAAATCACGCTGGCTTGAACTGCTAGATATCGCAGGCGTCATCAATCGTTGTCGAGCTGAGATATTTATGAGAGGATAACGCAACACAGCTGGAGGTTCACCGATACAGTGCCTTGCAAATATATTCTGAGGCTTTAGCATGGCTCGAAGCACAATGGAAATATGTCGCCGTTCCTCTCCGTATCCCAGACTTCCGTGGCCTCATGATCGAGATACAGTCGGAAACAAAGTATGCGAAAAATCCAACGCATGCACAGATTAGTATCCCCTGAGTATGCGCTATACCCAAGAACATTGCGGTGGAGTCCCGATAGCAGCTTACCGGCTTTTCCCTCCGGGATTAACGTTCAGTAAGCAGGCCATCTTTAAGTTCAGTGGGCCGGGCCAGAATCGTCTTAATATACCGGCTATCGATTTCCTGCATATGCTATTGAAACCCCTCTCCCCCGCTCCCCCAAGCGGATTTATACGGTGGTAGTAGATGACAAGACCATATACTACCCAATGTAGCGCCACGAGATTGTTAGGTGGGCCGACTAGCAAGCCAGTAATGTGTCCCGGACCAGTAATATTACTCTAGGTTGCATAGTAGTAGAGATACTCGGAACCTACTGCTCTGTCTGTATAGAGTATCGGCCCCAGGAGCTGTTGTGGCCAAAGCAGAGCAGTCATATAGGGGAACGTTCATATTTATTGTCTATTCCACGGCAGTTCCGGGTAGAGTTTGTACGTCCTGGTGTGATGTTAGTGGAAGATGGGATTCCAAATTCAAGTTTTATCTAAATTTCCTGCGGTTATCCGAGCTTAATCTCGAGCCTACTCTAGGCACGTCCGCAAGTAAACAGCAGCCGAGGTTGTCGAGCACTTCACTATATTGATCTTCAGTTTTCTTGTAATAACGTGTGCGGGTCCGGAGTCGACTCTAATGCGAATGGCGATATTGCTCTCAGTGACCGCATCGCGGGCCTGCGAGAACTCGTCCGGGTCAAGTGGACCATAGTCGCATTCGCTGCCAGCCCATCAGACAATCGCTGTGACGGTGAGTGCATTTCATTTGACCGACATAGCATCTTCTCGAGCGGATTCCTACTCCCATGCAAACAGCCGTGTCGACAAAGTTGCACAACGCAAAGACGGCTGTGGTTGCGTTGCGTTTGCCTCCCACATAGACGACCCGGCCAGATCCGTAATTGCACCACCTAGGCCTCCGCCAGCCATGCCCTGCAGACATTCGAGACAAGATATACAAGATCCTGAGTCTTGCCATAAGCTCGTCATCAGGTCTGTGTCTTCTATCTACCGACGAGAGATTGACGGTCTATAGTTATGTGGGCATAGTAGGATTTGATACCGCACATAACTATATATGAATGACGTGGTCACGACGAGGATTTGAAAGCGTCCTAGTCACCTAGGGTGTCGATGTAGAATCCAGGAACAATCCCAGGCGGATGAAGAATGGACGAACAGACAAAGGGGACAGAAGCAAAACTGAGGAAGAGAAGAGAGGCAGGCATTTCAAATTCCCTAGATCTTCTTTGACTTAAATAAGTAGCAGTACCGACCCGAACAGCATGGTTGGTTTATCCTATTCGCTCAAATCTATTCGGGTGGTGTCCACCCAAGGTATAACATAGAGCGGGACAGGCCAACAGCTCCCGTGCCAGCAGGTAGATTTAAAGAAAGGAGTAGAGATAACTGTCTCTGTCCTACCCATCAAGGCGCCTTGGTCGCAATTGCGCCAGAGTATCACTCTGCGATAGGAGAGTGTACTCGCTCCTACAGCACAAGAAGAAGGGGGTTACGGAGATCTCTCCCGTTCCTGCAAGATAGCTACATGTGACAAAAGCTGAGGTCCTGCAGACCTCGACAAGGAGAGGATACCAACTCCCGAGGGTTGCAAGAGAAGCTTGAATATCTACTATAAACAATGATTTATGCAAGAGTTTGAGAATATCAGAAAAGGCCATTATACTTACTTGTGCCGAAATCCGTAGGTTAATATTTGTTCTAATAGATATCAGTCAAAAAAATCCTATTTTGTTTTGAATGCAAACCTTAGGTTATTATGGTCTAATAGGTAAGAGCCATATTAGGAGGCATATGTTTTCCCTAATCTCCGGTGAACGTATCTCGCAGATTTTACTGTTTACGGACCATAGCCAGCCCGGTCAGCTGCAACTCCAAGAGCTATGTGAAAACGAGACGAGAATGAATGCTGAGTTGCCATTAGCGTGAATAACCATTTATTTCAAAACACTGTGAACGGGTGACAACGCCGAGAATTATTCGCTGATGGGAAGGAGTGCCCATCAAGGTTCCTGTGCGCTCCTCAGCGCAGAAGCATTAAACCTCAGCCAATATCCCATACCTCGCAAGTATTCCCTTCTACACAAGTCGAACATCGCGAGCCTCGTTGTAACGCTACCCTGTCATCTTTCGAGAACATAATGGCAACGCAGAATATTCTTCAAGTGTCCACTTCCCATCGATGACCCAGAACAATACCTCGGCTCTCGTCTCGGCCATGTGGAGGATCATGTTAACGTCGTTCATCCTCTTACCACGAAGAGGCTAATATTGAGCGTTGCAAGACCCATGGTGGCCTTTCTCTATTCATTTTGGTGTCGGATTCTTCCCCAGAGTTGTCCGAATCATCATACTCTGAGCTGGTGCTGATATGATGTGCCGCCAATAATAGTGCGGCAGATCATCTGCACGGGAGTTCTGGTCTCAGCCGCTCCCGGATTGCACCTCTACTTGCAACAGATTGGCTCGGCTGAAGACACCACCTTCCTCTTCGATCCCCCGACAGCTGTGGTTGCATTTGATACTGACGTGGTGGGCGGTGGGCGGAGAGATACGGAGCTGCTGCTGCAAGTGTGATATTTAAGAGACATCCTATCATTCTGAATTACGTATTCTGATAACAAAAGCTATCATGTGGCCGCTCTTTCAGTCTAATGTGGGGTTTCCAAGTATGAAAAGCGACCTCGATCACTTATAATACCTGCTAAATTTCTCTCAATACCTCTCTTCAGGTTCTGCCAAACATCAACAGTCTCAACAAATCTATCGTTCAGATAACTCGAGATAAAATTAGAAGTCGTTCAAACAGTAGTACATACTACAAATCAAGATGGGTCCTTGTTCATGCTGCTCCCACGATGGTGACTGCAACAGCTGTGGGTGCTCTACCTGCGGGGTAAGTTCATATTATAAGTGTCAAGAGATATTGAGATTAATATTCGGATTAGCATTAGTACCGCGTCGTCCCGTGCCAACGCCAGCCGCTTCAATCAATGCAACTTCTCTGTCATAGCCTAGTAGTTGGTTGCTTGTTGTTACTCGATGTTGTCATATACACTGGAGGATAGATCGCGGTATGGATGTCGCACAGGGCCTGCGCTGGTGGATGCAAGGTTGGGGGAATGATACAGGAGTTTAATCTGTGGAAAGAGCGGAGAGGATTGAATTTCTGGATTTCAAGGACGAACTCTAGTCACTCTTTTAATTCCGGTTCGATATAAATTCCACGCAACATCTCACTAAGGGGGACTAGATAGTCTGCTGGCGTGGAATCTATACTCATGGAATCGAAAATTAACTTAATCTTGCCCTCGCTCCACCTAGAGTGCACTTCGTATTCTTCACCGGGAGCTTTTGTAGTAACATTTTAACTTGGAGAGGGTGCTAACGCTCCCTATATCGCTTGTCATCTCATCTCTAGGCGTTTCATTCATGCGTAGTTCTTATTACACTAGAGGCAGCGTCACTGTACCTCCGAGATGACAAGATACATCCCAATACTTCTCTTGCAAAGCAGCTTCTACAAACTTCACCCTCACCTTGGTTCGGATAACTAGTCTGCATTCGGAACCTGATCCGAAATGCTATGGGGGATGGACACCGGACTAACAAGCTCGGTCCGGCAGTCAGAGATGCGAAGAGATCGCACCCATGCTATGGTAATGACAATTCCTTCTCAAACTAATTTCGCTGTTGTACAACTATCACCACTTCTCCACCCCTTCCCTCCGCAAAGTTCTGTTTGTGACCGATGAGCTAGCAGGAATAGGCATAGGTATTGAAAGGACACGAAACGAAGAAGCCGGCGAGCTCATAGCTCTCAAGAAGATCTTTCTCGATCCGAGGAAGGCAGCGAGGCCTTCGGCAGCGCAGTGCCACCTGTTAAATCACCTTGATGAAAGAGTTGAGACGCTGGAGCATAATCTTCTTGCACTATGTTTTCCTCACCAGAAGCCAACTCATGCTGCTCTTCGAGTTCATGGGCATGGAGGATCTTAAGACAACTAGAAGAGTTACTTCTCTTCGCCACACCAATGTTAGTAGCTGCATATAATCATAACCTGTTTTTTGTTAACATGGGCCAATCAGTGGCTTAATTGTGGCTACACAATCTGCCATCAAGGTCGTGGCATAGCCCTGGGACACAAATAACAAGCTCACCAAGAGGATGTTTGTGATTCCCACCATGTCCTGCCTGGCAGATGCAGTACACAGGCATTTCCTGGCAGCCGGAAGAATACCAGGGACGAATCGCACTTCTGAAGATCAATAAACGTAAAGCAATAAAATGAGTTTAAAAAAGAAAAGAGAACCAGCAAAGCACCTGGCTAGACAGATGACGAGGTTTAGTGTTGAAAAATTGATTAATGAGAAGGAAACCCGCGAAAACCTTTCTTCTTCTCTTGCCTCAACGAATCATTACATCGGTCAGGACTAAGACATCATGTGATGGTAAGGGGAGCTCGTAATTCTGCTCCGAACTGTGTGATCGGTGCCTGTAGGAGATATTTTGAGATGAGGTCTTTGTCGTTTCTTGAGCAGTTTATTGCTCAACAAAGAAAATTCTAGAAACGAAATGAACTAGGAGTTTCTTGAAGGGAGATATCAGTTGCCGTGGTTGAGGATCACGCTAGTGAAATTGTGAATCAAATTTGAGTAGACGTTAGCCAGTCTAGTTTCAGTTAATTTGGATATAAACTACTGTATTATTTGTTCTTGGGATCATTTAAAATTTACTCCCTTTTTTCGATATTTGATTTGTCCCGTTTTTAAATTTCTTACTCTCGATAGAACTGGCTGTCTATCGGTAGTTCTCTCGACGTAACACTGCGAACAAATTAATTAAGGTTCTTCGGGTTCATTTGTGGTACATAAAACAGCGACGAAAGCCACTGAATTTGGGAGCTATAACCAGAGAATTTTAATGTAGTATATAAAAATATTAATAATATTACAAAAAGTCCTTAAATACTTTAATGTAGGTAATATTAAATTTATAAATACTAGTTTGAAGTCTAGTCTTTTAAAGCTAGAAGAGCCCTACTTAGTACTAAAGGCGGTCATAAGACTCTAGTTTATTATAGGTAAAGTGTCTAGTATTATTAATAGAGGTTCCGATTTATAGCTAATTGTAGTTACGGACTAAGGTTTGCCTAGTAGTTTTTATAGTCGAGTTCTGCTATAGCATCAGGTCTCCTTGAGGCCTCAATCTAGTCAACAAAAGGTATACTGCGCGTTCTCCTCCTTAGACATCTTGGTAATGTCGTACAGATGGCCACCACGATTATGTCTCTTAAACTTCAGATACTATTTTCCATATAATCAGCGTCCACCTTCCAAAGATCTCATGCACCCACTCGATATCGAGATCAGAGGCTGTGTTAATCATAAAGTCAAGGAAGAACAATGTCATTACCCCTATGTCATTAAGGAGTGGTAATGCGGGGCCAATAAGGTTAGATTTGTGAAGCATTTTGAGGGTTGCGATGAAAACTACGTTCATCATATTAAATACTTCACGCATACCTTGAGAATTGTCGTTCGCTGGTGAAGTATTAAACGAACGGAGTGGAAAATGGGAGTAATGGAAAGTACAGAGAAGAAAGATTAATGGAATAGACTCATCAATGTGCTGTGGCCGCCAAGTGCTATGTAGATAGTGAGCCCTTCAACAAAGGCCCATTTCTAGAGTGAGAAGACGCCTTTCTTAAAAATGACGTTAGTGAACTCGGCAGCTACTCATATACTATTAGCGGGTGATCATTTGTTTCAGTCGGAAGTATTCTGAAGTATTGGGGCGGTCTCTCTTTGGGATATTTGTCTTTATCTCTTCCGCTATCCACCCCTCGTACCTCTCAAATGCAACTCTAATCTTGTCCATCTTCTCTTGGTATGGTTTCAACGCCTCGTTTATCCTGCGTCGTGCTTCTTTAACAGTAATCCAACGACAGCCACCAACAAGCTCATGAGGAGGCTTAAGGGCCTCATGCACCGTTTCTGCCCTCTCATTCTCTAGTCCATCTAGAATATACTGTGACGACCCAGGAATGGCTTCTTCTTCTTTCGTCCTCGACTGCACGTGCCACAACAGGGTTAACCAACTACCTAAAGTACTACCTGATGAAGCTGCCAACCGCTAGTCATGTGGTCATCTGAATCAAGATGAGTCTTTCTTTCCTGCGTTAAAGTATTACTTCACAATCTTACGAAGTATATCACGCATCTACTTTTACTGACTAGGAGTGAATCGGTGTAGGACACAGCCATAAGTGAGCCGACAATTCGGGTAAATAAAAGGCCCGGGCGGAAAATTGTAGAAATATCATAAGATAGTTTGCCATACGTAATCCGAGCAGAGGACAGGCAGGATCACTAACCCGGCAAACATAATGCTGAGTATTAGCTTCAACAGCTATATAGCAACTCGGCCATCGCCAAACCTCAATAAGCTACGACGTCGTCTTGAGTGGCAAATCTTTGCGGCTGTTGCAGCCGATAGACGAACTAAACTCACAAATCCATATAGCTGATAGGTGCGCTAATACTCCTATGTATATACTTAGCCAAAATTCTTAACCGTACAATTCTCCTCGACGTTTGACTCCTAGCCTTAGCAGCCACATTCAAACACGGTAGGATAGGTTCCGCGCGGATAGAAAAAGATGATTTTCCTTCACTTAGCCTATTACTGTTTGAGGCAGGCCAGTGGAAGTAATATATGCATGTGCTGCTTCTCATGCTCTCTCTGGGTAATTTTACCGCCGACAAGAGCTTGCAGTCTTTCCAGATCGCAAATAGCAATATAAATAGAGGAGAGCGAGACGGAGTAGATGTGGCATGAACTTCAGCACGAACAGTATCAGTTCTCTGCCAAGCCTAGTATCCGTCATCCGCCACAATGATTTATTTTGCTACAGTGTTCTTCGTGGTCTTGCCAGTTGTATCTGGCCAATCGCCGATCTGGGGTTAATGTAAGTGCAACCATGCATCTTTTACCAACGATCTAATGATTTTTTCCAGGCGGTGGAATTGGATGGACTGGAGCAACGACATGCGTTTCTGAGTCGTGCTGCACCTATTCCAATCCTTACTATTCTCAATGTCTTCCATGCACTGGAGGTGGAGTAACTTCAGCTAGCTCATCTCCAGCTAGCTCATCTCCAGCAAGTTCAACCTCGGCAGCATCCTCAACCACATGCCCTCTTCCATCGAAGTACACTTGGACATCGACCGGCCCGCTGGCTAGCCCCAAATCGGGATATGTCTCTCTCAAGGACTTCACCAATGTCGTCTACAACGGTCAACATCTCGTGTACGGGTCCGACGTCAACACGGGAGGGAGCTATGGCTCCATGAACTTTGGACTCTTCACGGACTGGTCTGAAATGGCCTCGGCAAGTCAGAACATGATGAATACGGGTACGGTGGCGCCTACCGTCTTCTACTTTGCTCCGAAGAGCATCTGGGTTCTCGCATATCAATGGGGTTCGACAGCATTCTCCTACATGACGTCCAGTGATCCTACCAATGCGAATGGATGGTCAGCGCCGCAGCCGCTCTTCTCTGGAACTATCTCCGGCTCCAGTACGGGCTGCATTGACCAGACCGTCATCGGCGACAGCACGACCATGTACTTGTTCTTTGCCGGAGATGATGGTATGATCTACCGGGCCAGTATGCCTATCGGAAACTTCCCTGGCAATTTCGGTACATCATCGACGGTTGTCCTGAGCGACTCGACCGACAACCTGTTTGAAGCGGTAGAGGTTTACACCGTCCAAGGCCAGAACCAATACCTCATGATTGTCGAGGCGATTGGAGCCAACGGCCGGTACTTCCGCTCCTTCACGGCCACCAGTCTTGGCGGTTCGTGGACACCGCAGGCCACCAGCGAGTCAGCGCCATTCGCCGGTAAGGCTAACAGTGGCGCCACCTGGACCAACGATATCAGCAGCGGCGATCTGGTTCGGAGCAACCCTGACCAGACCATGACTATTAATCCGTGTAACCTGCAGTTCCTCTACCAGGGACGATCTACTACCTCTGGCGGCTCCTACAACCTCCTACCTTACCAACCAGGTCTGCTGACACTAGTAGTCTAAGCAAATTCGGCTTATGATTGAAAGAAATCAGGCGAAACAAGTGTACAGACAATTGGATAAGCGAGTTGCGCATTCTGTACCTATCTTGATAATACTTGTAACCTACTGTACATTTCCAATAAAGCACGGTTATTCATCTGACCGTAGAATACCAGCAGAACCATAGCTTGGGTAGCATTTAAACCATCCTCAAATCTCTCAGGACACCCACACATGAGCGTGACGGAGACGTTGACCTGCTCTATTGGGACGAAACGGCCCTAAAGCGTACGCAGGATACACTTCACAGTTCTCGATCCAGCCGCCCAGTTCCATATATACATGATGGCAGCTCATTCGGTTGGGGTTGATGATCAATATTCTGTTCTGAATCATGTCCAGGAAATTCTCAAAAAATTCGGAGTGTCTGGAATGATCCCGCAATTTTTGAATGGACTGGAGAAGTTAGCTATGCAAAATCTACTTCGACAACAGGGATGAAGCTGAAACTTACTTCCGAGACTGCCGGCTTGACTCTTGCTTGCTGAGGTTCGATGACTTCATGCGATTCCGGGTCCCTTAATATCTCGAAGAAGGCATTGGTTCGACACGGACCGCTTGAAGAGTTCCCCGATGAGTTTTGAAGTCCTCTACCAGGTTGAACCCCCCCATAAACCAAGTAATAAACTCAAAATATAGACAGCCAAGCGTCCAAACATCATAAGAGTTAGTTACGGTAAAATCGGGGAGATCACTTTCTGGTGGTCGATACGGAGGGGTGTGGGAAATGGAATCTGATGACGATGGTGAGGAGGCATCTGTGCTGAATTCACCGGCCCCAAAGTCACAGATCTTGATAGTCCCCTTGCCGTTACTGTCTGTGGGGTCGGGGAACCAGAGCAGGTTGGTAGGCTTGATATCGCCGTGCCGGCCGAAGACTATACGGGACGCTCGTGGCTTCGCTACGCTGGATCGTCGACCAGGCCCCGGGTTCATTAGACTCGGAGTCATCGGAGTCCAGGGAGATCGCATCAAATCTCCGTCAGAGAAGTCAAGAATGATCGAACTCATGGAACTCGTTTCGTGGTGGTGGATACGGTCAAGACCTTCCGCAATGCCTTCACATTGCCGCGCCATCCACAACAGGGTGTCAATATCATGAGGCGGGTTCGGATTTTTGGTCTCCCAGTACGTACGTAGATCGCACTCTGCCCAAGGGAAGATCAGGTGGAAGTGTCCGCCGTATTGGTACGTTGCCAAGAGGGAGATCAAGTGAGCATGGCTCAGCCTCCTCAGCATGCGGAATTCCTGTCGAAATTCTTTTTCCGTACCAAATAATTACTTGACCGCAAAATATTCCCCCGCACTTGTATCCTGGAGGTGGGAAGACACGAATCTGCAACTATATTGGGCAGTATCATCAAGAACGCGAGGGAGACTGACCTTGTTCTCGTGGAAGCCATGGTGTTCGGGGTGTATTTTGACCTTGAAGTCTTTTCCATGTGCTCCACTATGTGCATACTCCTGGTGTGTGAAAGGCAATATCACCTCATCCTGAAAGAGCCAGTGCATTGTGTTGTCATCCTCACCCCGAGAGAAGAAAGGCGACACAAGCTTCCATTGGTATTTTTCAAATTGCTCCAAAGTTGAACGCTTCCATCCTTCGAAGCACTTCATCCTAACACCGGGAGCCGTTTTGCGGTATAGAGAAAAAGTTCTGGCACTCTGTCCAGTCTCGTCAGATTTCATTAGAGGGAGATCTGCATCGCACACTCCTTCCTCGATGAACCTTCTGATTTCACCAGGCAACTCAATTAAGAGTAGGGTGGCAAAGATTTTGCGAAAAGTCTTGCCCCTCTGTTCGTGACTTTCCCCCATGTCTCGGTCCTGAGTGAGACAGCCGCAAATATTTGACGCATACTCTTCTAGATTCTTCACGATTTTTGAGAGCTCTTCAGCGACCAAACTCTCCGTCATGATTCTGGGTTGCTCCAGCTTTGGAACAAAGCCTGTGTTTTCTCGATCTACCAGGCCCATGTTTTTCCGAGTCTTCTCACTCTCTTTGAAAAGTCGGGCCTGCAAAGGCCCTTCGGAGCCATCGTAATGAATAGGGAGTGAAAGGGCAGTTGCAGTCTGCTGAAAAATATAGTCGCTCGTCTCATACAGATATTCTCCGAGATCCGTAACAACGCTAGGCTCTGAGTCCGCCCCAAGATGATCCAGCCGATTGATTGATGAAAAGCGCAGGCCGGGTTCCATTGCGGACGTCTCCTATCGCCGCTTACACTCTGGCTATAGACATGGCCGCTATCAGTGATAGGCTCTCATGGTTCCCAAGGCTATCGTGGTATTATCCTACTAATGCACATTAGCTAAGCCAGGTCGCATGAGGTGTGCATTCACAAAGGTGGGGTTACGTGAAACGTGGTGCGGAAATTCCCCAGCTTCCTTTTCATAAAAGCCCGCGCCCAGATGGCCTTACTCTCAAATATCATTAGCTCTCCGCAGAGCATCTCCGTTGCATTTGTATCCGCTATTTTAGTCACCTTTATTTCTCGCAGGATATATAGCGTTTACTTTGGTCCTCTTTCCCAATTCCCTGGTCCCAAGCTCGCAGCTGCAACCTTGTGGTACGAGTTTTATTACGATGTGATCTTGCAAGGACGTTATACCTTCAAGATAAAAGAGCTCCACAAGAAATATGGTATGCGCAGACTAATTTTATTGAACAGACGACTAATCGAATCCTTAGGACCTATTATTCGAATCAGCCCAAATGAGCTCCACATTGATGAGCCTGACTACTATGAGACGCTTTACTCCCAGCACGAGCCGCGCGATAAGTCTGAATACTATCTTAGCCAGTTCCAACTCCCGGGCTCTAGCTTTGGAACGGCGGGTCACAGACACCACCGAATACGACGAGGTGCCCTGAACTCTTTCCTCTCGAAGCAGGCGGTGACACGCATCCAGCCTATGCTCACCTATATGATTGACAAGTTTTGCAACCGCATTGAAGAGTTTCGGACGTCGGGCAAACCAATGCCAATACGTCTAGTGTACTCATGTCTAGCTACAGACATCGTCACTCTGATCGTTTTGAATCACAACCGGCATCTCTTGGACAGTCCTGATTTCTCTCCCGTGTGGGTAGAGACGGTCAAGGCGATAGCTGCAGCAGGGCATACAATGAAACAGTTTCCATGGCTCTTCTCTGTTATTCGCGCCCTTCCTTCCAGCGTTGTGGGCGCTATGAGTGTTGGCATGCTTCTTCTACTGGAGTCTCAGAAGGTTTATTCCGCCTAACCCTCTCGACATGAACCAAGCTAATTTATCCTAGCTAACCCAACAAGAAACCCGTGATGTCATGAACGGTGTTTACAAAGCAGACAAGGAGTATGAAGCCCTAGGCCTCGAGAAGACGATCTTTCATGAGATTCTAGAATCCGATCTTCCCCCGGAGGAGAAGACTTTTGAGCGCCTGTGGCAGGAAGCGCAAGTTACTATTGGCGCCGGAGCAGATACGACAGGCAATGCGCTCACTATTATACATTTTCATCTCTTAGATAACCCAAAAATTCTCAGGAAACTTCAAGCTGAACTCCAGGAAGCTCTGCCGAACAAGTATGATCCTATTGAGTTGCGGGTCGTCGAACAACTGCCGTATCTTGTAAGTTCTGCGCTCGTACAAAAGGGAAGTAGTGTCGCTAATAATCTTGCAGAATGCAGTTCTGAACGAAGGCCTGAGGTAAGTTCTATACACAGATAAACCGAGCAGTACCCTTTCTAAATTCATTTAGATTCTCCTACGGCATCAGTACTCGCTCTCCACGCATTCATCCAACCGATACCATGAAATTCCAACAATACGAAATACCAGCTGGCGTAAGTCCCACATCTTTCCAGCTCCCACTTGCTAACAATCTATCAAGACCCCAGTAGGCATGACGTCCGTCCATATCCACCATAACGAAACCATCTTCCCTGAGGCAATCAAGTTCAAGCCTGAGCGCTGGCTCGAAAAACGCCCAAAAGGTGCTCCGCCCCTCGATAGATACCTGGTCTCATTTTCAAAGGGATCTAGGCAGTGTGTTGGGATGCAGTAGGTTCCCTAATCTTGCATGAGCCTTAGAGTTTACTGATATATTCTACCTAGGCTTGCCAAGGCGGAACTCCAGCTGGCAATCGCCACGGTCTTTAGGCGGTACGAAAATCAGGAGTTGTTTGAGACGACCAGAGCGGATGTGGATATCAAGCATGATCTCTTCCTGCCGCAAGCTGACTTGAAGAGCAAAGGTGTTCGTGTTATTTTCAAGTAACCACTTTGGGTTTACGAGCAAGTTACTAGATATGTATGTTAAGAATCTAATCGAGGTTTCTCTTCATTATCTCGCTTCTGCTTCAGGCACTATATCGGGAAGCTTGGTTTGCGACCATAAACCGTGTCCTAGTTGTCTCCTCCGTTAGTACAAATCCAACATTCCACGACGAGGGGAAGACATACAGATCCGAATAGAGCCGCAAACTCCGATCCTTCAACTGCAATCTAACCTTTTTATTCAACACTGAATACTCCTGCGGACTCCGCCCTAACACCCGCGTAAAATGTGCCTGCCCATAACTACTCGCCGTATCCAACATATTCAATAGCCGATTGTGATAGTAACCTCCGTTCTCTTTCTTGTATCTCATAACCTCACTGAAAATAGAGGTTCGCTCGTTGAGGTCACTATCGGCCCCATCAGCCTCCTCGTCTTTCCTGTATTTAGCCTTTAGATTCTGCAACATCTTGTCTATTGATATGCACTCGTTCTCCCCAAGCGCATAATCAGCCTCGAAGTTCTCTGCGTCCTGCTTCCATAAGCTTTTTCTCTTTTGAAATTTCTGCACAGACAGACTCACGTCAGCCTCTAGATGATCCATGCCGGCAGCCGGGGATTACCGTCAGTAATGAAGCATGGCTAGATCGGCAGTAAAAGGGTCTATGGGCAATCTGGGACTGGGAGGAGCTAGATTCGACGGAATTTTAGTAAGCCCATCTTCAACAGATAGCTACTAGACAGGAGCAGCTTAGTTCGACCTGCCTTTGCGAGGCCGCAATTAAATCGATCTTTGAGCGAGGCAACAACAAACCATCTTGACGAGATCCTTTACCCAGAACTTTAAGCAAACGGAGGTCGAGTCGAACAACAATTCCAAGATACGATATAAACACAAACCCCTGGCACCCGCTTTTGTATTCTTGAAAGGAAATCTACTCTGAATCGCTTTGTAAAAATATTTTGGTGGTGAAAAATAAGAGGCTCGGATGTATTCATTTTGTCCTCTCCATTCTCATCGAGCATAATGAGTGTGAATGCCTTCAGCTGACAAGACGGCACTGTCATTCAGAGCGACGCCTACAAGCTAGAATGTAATCAATACGTGACCTTGTAAACTCGGTAGGGTCAGTGCCTACTTCACACCCAGGGTGGAAGGCCGAGCTGTAGAGTTGGCTTAGAAGTATAGTGTCTTTGCATATCAGCCGTCCTCCATGAGGGCAAAGAGTCTCGGATTTTGACTCCATCCATACAGAATGCGACCGCTGGAGAGGATGCCAGGGATCCACCTGGGGTGTTGGAGTAGGAGTTCATAGAGAACGGTTATGCCTCCTGTTGTCGCATAGTAAGATATTCTCGGTGGGATAAAATGCTCTAATTCTTGAAGCAGTAGTGGGACTGGTTCGTGAGTATACATACGAGAAAGAGCGCCTGCTAATAATTTCCCCTTGCACTCAACCACCATCCCAAAGGTGGGAGTGTAAGTTAAACTAAAATGTTAAATGTGCGGACCTAGTGATATGGTCTCCCTGGCGGCTAGAAATTTACATGTAGGAAGGGACATGTCTATAGATTCTGTGGAGAGCAAATGAGGGTATGCTATTGTAAGTAGGCTCTAAAATTCGTATTGTGAAGGGGCGCAACAATACAGAGCGAAAACTACGGAACGATGACCTACGCATATGTCGAAGGCGTGATTGTTAGGGGAGGGGGTATTGTCATCTGGTGAGAATATACCGGCTGTCTGAACTCATATTGCGGTGTGTACCTGATCGGATGATGGCGGTTCTCAGATGTTGGCATTCACTCCTATAGCGTAGCGAGAGAAGATGCACGACGTTTGTGTACAGTTGTTTGAAGATCGTAGTTCCTAGATGTGCGCATTGACAATTCTGCAAACAATAAGTTTACTGTCCTCAAACAGAGTTTTGTGCTTTGAGACTGTCTGCTCCATCCGCCAAGACGACGATGGACCTAGAGTATCGTCTCGCGGAGAAATACGGCTCGATTGACTGCCAGACTCTTCCGGTGCCGCGAGCAGGATGAGGGAACGTGTTGTTGTTGATGCTACTATCGTTTCTTAAACATTCACATAGCTAGATCATTTTGCAAAATAGATTTCACTTACACAAATCTACAGTAACATTTCATGAGGTCAGGCGTTTCGTACTTCGTAGAGCCTTCTATTTTTAGATATCTATATATTCTTAGGTCGTGGCTGTTACCCGACGCTAACTCCTACTTGTCCAGTCCACACAAGCGGCCCGGAGATTACCTGAAGCAGTCGCCCGTGATATTGCAGGAAAAAGGTTGGCATCCAAGCCCTTTTTGATACTTACTCTAGGTTACAAGTATATATTTAAACTTATCTGTCCAGGTCGAGGTAAGTCCCTCATCAACAAACCGGCCCCACGGCGACCATCTGAAGCAGATTGCCGTGAGGTTGCAGGAAGAGACCTACCTTGGCATGTAGTAAGACATCTAGCGGCTTTTTATTTATATTTACTTTAGTTGGTCACAAGTATATATAGCAGTATAAAGTTACCTGTAAACCTGACCCGTGCTCACCCTCAAGTTCATACATTATCAAATCACATACACAAATATAGTAAATTGCGGCCAGTCTATCATCACCATGAAGCTTCAAATCCTAGCTCTATCCCTCGCTGTCGCTGTCCCAGCGCTCTGCAAGACATACCCGATTTCTGGCGACAATGTCAACTGCCGCTCTGGCCCAGGTACTAGCTACGCATCGAAGAAGACATATGCAAAGGGCCATGAGGTTACTATTTTATGCCAGACCGCTGGCACAACTGTTGATGGGGACTCTCTCTGGGACAAGACATCTGATGATTGCTACGTTGCGGACTACTATGTGAAGACTGGTACTACCGGTATGGTCACCGGCGAGTGCAGCGGTAGTGGTGGCGGATCCACGATGGGCGGGAAGATTAGTCGCAGTGAAATTATTACTCGCGGTCTGTACTGGATTGATCGCCACGTTCCATACTCCATGAGCGCTACCTACCCAGATCCAGAAGGCACCAAATACCGAACCGACTGCTCGGGTTTCGTCGCCATGGCTCTCCATGCCTCTGCTCCAGGGGCCAACACGGTCAGCCTCCCAGCTATCGCAAAGCAAATCGCTTGGGACGACCTCCAGCCCGGTGACTTTGTTGGTACCCTTGGCCCTGGCACTGGCGGTGCTGATGGTCACGTTACTCTGTTCCACTCGTGGGTCGACAGCACCAAGAAGGAGTACAACACGCTCGAGTGCCGCGGTACTGCATCCGGCTGCGTCGCTTATAAGCGCGCTGTTGGCTGGAAGGACGGCAGTTTCACGTCCAAGCCCTACAAGTACATCCATGTAGAGTAGATTATGCATGAGGGAGTAGTAGATAGAATCCCTTATTAGACAGTCAAACTCGTTAATGTACATTATTTTGCATTGCAACCCTAATTAGCCCTTCGCAAGAGCCGTGAGGCACTCCATTCTTGGTCTTAAACATACGACGCCCATGGCACAAGTTCTCTAGTGGTAGCACCAGGCTAGGATCATCTCCTGCAAGCTTTGCTCTCCAATCTCCACACACACACACTCACGATGTCTACTACAAGTCAAAATCGTCAGCAATTTTACTGTAAGGTCTGAATTATCTCCTGTCCAGGGCCCACCGGCGAATCGCTCCCACGCTTCGATTGTCGCAATGATTTCTTCTATCGGGGAGGAGAGGGTCCGTTGAAACGGCACTGTAACTGCTTCTATCGTATCATAGAACATTCCTGATACGAAGATCATGGCCGGATCTACAAGATCAGTTCTGCAGATCGTATGTGAGTCTCCAGCGGCCCGATAGCTGTACGTACAATGGTCACAACGGTGATTCAAGGTAATCAGCGGCCCGTGCCAAAGCGAGTTGCGACCAACAATCGGCCATAATCTCGGACCGAAGCTCCAGGTACAATTGCTATGCTCCATACCTGATTGGTGCTCTAAGAAAGATCCTATCAACAGTCCATTCTTGGAGAAGGTAGGTTGAGCTCGATGTCCCGATCTATCTCCATCTCCGCAAGCCGCCACCGAACGAGCAGTGAGTCTACCACGAGTACAACTTCTTCGCCGGCTCAGCCCGGGGATTCTCCTCCAAGACATCAGCACATGTACTGCGCCTTATGATTGCTGGGAAGGACTTTCGTTCTTTCTTCCTAGGATTGGCCAGCGGATGCGTCATTTCACTGATTACTGGTCTGCGAAATACACCATGACTTATTACTAGGAAACAACTTTCTACCTGACTTCTTCTGGGGTCCAGGATACGGGGACGCTGATGGATACGTTGAGAGCAACTGGGGACGATCAGGTCATGTTTCGTGTGGATTATCCGTTTGAAGATGATGTTGAGATTGGTGGGTGGCTAGATAGATTAGAGTTGAATGGGAATACAAGAAGATTGGGTATCAGAACGCGAGGAGTTTATTGAAGTTGGGCTCGTGAGAGGTTTTGGTGGTGGAAGTGGAAGGGAACGGAGCTGTCAGAAGGATAAAATCATGAATGTATTAATAATATCTGAGGGAGAATCGTGGGGTTTGCCAGAACCTGAGATATACGTAAACAAACCCTCACCATAGTAACAACAAGATCATAGATCCCGTTGGCTCTATGATAGTACTGCAATCATAGGTTCGTAGCCAGCACCACGTTACAGGTGGGAGTTCGACTTTGCTGGCTACTACGGTAAGCCTTAAGAATAACGAGATCTCCATCCGCATTACGTGAGAAGTCTTATCATGTTATCTTTGCCACTAGAAGGGATCACGGGCCAACCGCCCAAAAAATTTGGGACCAGCTAAATCGCTGCAACCTTTCCGCTTTCGGATAGTTACGCGAGGAAATATGACGTATGGTTCCATAAGGCATCAAGTGTTTTGAGTCTCTTTGAAGAGAATTATTTTTAAAAAAACAACGGTTAGGAGGTTAGAGGTTAGGGTTGGTCAGGATGAGTCTCGGGGGCTTTGGGGCGGTGTCTGACTCCCCCATGTTAGTATATCTTTTAAAATCAAGTGGCTCTTCTTGGTTAGGTTAGGCGGTGAGGGCGGATTCAGGCAGTTACAGCGATTTAGCTAAGTCTTGCAGGGATTTTAGCTGGTCCCAAAAATTTTCAGGTTACTTGACTCACGAGAACCTCAACACCTGATTCCTTTCCCCTCGGCCAATTCAACAATCATTACTTTCGTCGCATTGCCAAGAAATCAATTGATAGAGCGGAAGAACACTGTGAGAACCAGCAATCCGCCATCATGTCTAAAGGCCGTGTCTGTCTGTAAGCACTCGCCTGTCAGTTTAATTCGGAGAAAGCTATTGACTAACCACTTTCCCAGGGCTTACTCTGGAGGTAAATAGCCAGAACCCTTCCTTCTCTACCGAATGCAGGTCACTGATCAATTGGCTTCCCTGTATACAGGCCTTGATACCAGCGTAAGGTCCCATACATTGTTTGGATTGATTGGTTGAAGTGTTTGGAGAGGCAATCGCTAACGCTGGTTTCTGCAGACCATCTTGAAATGGCTTATCAACGAGGTATGTTAGTCGCTTTCGTACCTATTGCCATTCGACCTTGGGTACCGCCGTGAACATTACTTCAACCGACACGAACGATACATCTTCCCACTCCGTTCTTCCTCCTACGACTTGACCCCCTGCTCCGTCGTGCCGAATCACTCGTTATAACACTATTCGCATAGGGCTACACCGTCGTTTGCTTCTTAGCCAACGTGGGACAGAAGGAGGAGTGGGATGCCGTCGAGAAAAAGGCTCTTGCCATTGGAGCTGAGAGAATGGTCATCCTTGACCTGGAGCGAGAGCTCGTCGAGCAGTTGGTCTGGCCTGCCATCCAGTGTAAGGACAGCCACACATGGGTAGAATACAGCTAAACCTCCATTAGGTAATGCCATCTACGAAGACCGATACCTTCTCGGTACCTCGCTAGCCCGTCCCGTGATTGCCCGTGCTCAGGTCCGCGTTGCGATTGAGCACAGTTAGTATCCCTCCTCGTTTAACCCCCCAGAACATCGCGCTTACCCCTCTCTCTCTCTCTAGACTGCGACTTCGTTAGCCACGGATGCGTAAGTTCATTGATAAGAAAATTGCAGATGGGCAAGTCTAATTGCTAGATAGACTGGTAAAGGTAATGATGGCGTTAGATTCGAACTAGTAAGTAACTTAGTACGCGCCTATTGGTACACTTCTAATCTAGGACTTTAGGCTTTCAAGGCTTGCAATCCCTCACTAAAGATTATCGCACCTTGGCGTCTACCGGAATTCTGCGCACGATTCCAGGGCCGTCAGCAGCTTCTCGATTTTGCTGCCACGGAAGGTAAGCTATCGATGGAAGTGTACTAGACCTTAGATTGACCTTGTTAGGAATCCCTGTTTCCTCTACAAAAGCAAAGCCTTGGTCCATGTAAGTCAATTATCACTTCTCGTAGCTAAGGATCTCGTCAGGCAGCCTGGATTCAATGATAAAAATGTGGAAGCTTAGCGCTTTTAGAGTGGTTGCAACCTTTAGCCTAAGAGACATATTCAGCAAGATGGTTGAGCAGCACCACGATTTGGCATTCTTAGCTTCCACATTGGTCTCTGGTCAAGGCTTTTATAGGCCCTAGATCCCTTTCAGTTTTCTTTCAAGGAAGCATCTTAGCTTTGTCCACATATTCATTCCAGGCTGAAGGTTGGGGGTGTCCTAGGGCTTCTCCTAAAGCATGATGGCCCACCCCCGGAACCACCGACGAGATCCTGACCTACTATCAAGAATTTCATCATGGACAGAGTATCTAATCATGGCAAAGCGATGAGAATATCGTGCATTCCTCGTATGAGGCAGGAATTCTAGAAGACCCGAACACAACACCTCCCAAGGTAAGCTTTGTGCATTGCGTGGGTTCTACATGCTAATATTTCGGAAGGATCTATGGAACTTGACTCGGGATCCCCAAGAGGCTCCGGATAAGCCCCAGCACTTTACGTTATTCTTTGACAAAGGCGTTCCTGCTAAGTTAATTGTTGGCGAAGAAGTAATCACTGACTCAGTAGCGTTATTCAAGCGACTTAACCTAATCGGTTTCGAAAACGGTAAGCAGTTCAAGAACTACAATAAACGGGACAGTATCGTAGTACGATTGAAGATCTCCCTATCGAAGTTTAATATTAGCCATAGAGGCTAGTGGGCTAATTGTTACCTGTCCCGGGACTGTCTCAACCCCTCACATTTTACACTCCCAGCAGTAACCAACTGCCTAGATCATCACTAACATTATATAGGCGTGGGTCGTATAGATATCGTTGAAAATAGGTTCATAGGAGTTAAAAGCAGAGGCTGCTACGAGTGCGTATAATCTTGTATTAAATATGATGGTGCTAGCTAACTTGAAATTCTAATCAGCACACCGGGTCTTACTATCGCGTAAGTCCTATATATTAAATGCTGAAGACGGCAAACTCTAAAATAAGATGACTAACTCCCTTTTAGACGCCAAGCGCATATCGACCTTGAGTCACTTGTAATGGACGGGAAAGTGCGAGAACTGCGTGACCAATTCTGTACCTTCACCTGGTCTCGCCTTCTCTACAATGGCATGGTAAGTTGTTTTTTCTCTCATTGCTTGTCTACAGTTGACTTTATTAACTTAAGTTATTATAGTACTTCAGCCCTGAGCGGGAGTTTGTAAGTCCTCTTCACGCTCTCTAATGGCTCTAAAAGGTTTGTAGCCTCTAACTTCTTATATAGGTTGAGAATGCCATGCTCTTTAGCCAGAAAAACGTGACCGGCGAGGTTCGTATGATGGCGTACAAGGGCAACGTGTATGTGCAGGGCCGAAAGAGCGATGCAAGCAACCTTTACTCGGCGGAGGAAGCTTCCATGGACTCTCTTGAGGGTTTCAGCCCTATGGACACCACTGGATTCATTGAGATACAGTCAATTCGTCTCAAGAAGTATGGAGACCAAAAGATTAAGGATGGCAAGCCCCTCACGGAGTCTTAAGTTGCAGTTATTGGTACTATGACCTACAGCAGCAAAAATGAACCTTACTGGTATGAAATGGGTTGATGTCTTCAAGTGATCATTATCCCCTTGACTGTAAATAGCACGTGCACCGCGCTTTATTCAACCGACCAGCCCCCTCTGCAACGAGAGCAACTACGTGTCGACGGGCTCCTTCATAACTTCATAATTACTGCATCTTTTGAAATAAAACTTCGTATTCAGCTCCTTCTACCCTACCTCAACTGCTCTCAACGCGTTTTCGACCATCCTCAACGTTCCTAATTTGTTACAGCGTGAGAGTGATGGCTGCTCAACCCTGCTAAATCGTCTGCTGGCACCACCCACTTAAACCCCGCTCCACACTTCCTTTTAGCTCTCATGTATCTACAAGCGTCGTCCTTGTTTTGCAATGCCTCCTTACCGTTCTGCCCGTGATTCAGAGGGCGGGATACGTCCCAATTAGGTGTACAGCCCAGACGACGACCATAACGAGGAATTCGTTGATCAAGAGTGGTACAATGAGAATACAGAAGGATGGGTGCCCGGGACTACTCCTAAGGATATGGGCAGTAAAGTCATTACCTTTGTACTTATTTTCAGCGGCTAATCAATGCTTTAAAGTCCCTGCTTTCCATACAACTGCCCTGGAAGAGCAGCACAAAAGCATCCTAGATGCTCAACACTTCCGCAATACCGACTCCTTTGAACCCCTCCCACGACAACTATTCCGAAAACAGACCCTACGCTTTCCTGATGACGTCGGCCCTTCGAGTCTTGCCTCCATATTTGCCAAGTTCTACCCTGATTGGCTATTTCGGACAATTACAGATAATACCGACAAGAAGGCGGAGAAATGGACTACATTCCATGGAATTCATGGGATCAATGGCCCTATATCCCTGCAATTACGTGAGCTCGTAGTCGACCAAAAGAGTCTTCAAGTACTCCTGCTAACGTCATCCATAACTATGATATCCCTGTCGACAAAGCTCAGGCCAAGTTCTTTCTAGAGCATGACTTTCAGTCCACCGACCTTCATCTGGCAGTCAAAGAATTCAAAAGGAAGACTACTGAGTTTCGTACAGGCTGAATGATACAACGAGTCGACGATGTAGATGACTTTTACAATCATGGAATGAACTCTTGCGATATAGCTGATCAGTTCAGGGCTCACCTGGTTTGTCTAACACAGTGAAGTCATGGCAACCACTTGCTTTCTTTCTGGTGGACCAGTCTCTTATCAATAGCTTCCTTTTATGGAGGTGGAAAAGAGAGCAAGACGGCATACCAACTTGGAAATCAAAGCGCCGGTACTTCGTCACAGCTATCGAGGAGGCATCGATTCATGAGACGCCATATAAAAGACGATACTTTAAAGTCCTTCCTAGGCATCTTCCCTTTAAACCTTGGACTGATATTACAGCAGCGCGGTTTCATAGAGCAGTCACTACGGGTTGGAATACACACGTCAAAGTTTGTTATTGGTGCAGGGCACAGGACAAACCACGTCATCAACAGCGACGGGTTCGTCCGGTCTGTTGTGCCTGCGAATTGATCTTTATGTGATGACTGTTTTGGGCCATATCATAGGGGTTGAGGTGGTTAGGAGGCACTTTTCATTCAAGCTGGACAGCCAGGAATCCTTGTAATACAGATTTTGATACTAAATTCATGCTCTTGTGTCTCTGACTAATGATTATGGCCCTTGTAGGGCGCGTTGAGTGCTCTTTAAGACATCTAATTAAACTGGTGCACTGGAGGTTGACGTGGTGCGCACCTACCACCTGTGATATTTACAGTTGAGGCAATATAGCTCTAAACATCATCGTACTGGCATTCCTTAGACCCCATGCACAATGGACCATGCCATCTCGCCCATACGTAGTCATCCTCTTCCCGCATCATCTTGGCTTCCTTCGTCATCGCCGTTTTCTTAGCGTTTCTTCAATTCGTGCCTGAACTTAGACTCCAACTTCTTCTTACTCCATTTCTCTCCAAAGCTCTCCTTCTTGTCAGCACAAATCTCAACCCAGTTGCTTTTCTTCTCAGTCTAAACTCTTTTCATAAGCCAATCAAGTTGCTCTTGAGACCAATTCCTGAGGCGTTTCAGGTGATTCGGGTCCTTTTGCGGATTAATCATGTTCCACTGCGCTCTAAAAGAGCTTGCAGTTCTCTAACTGCTGAAAGCTGTCGTAAATTCAGTGGCAATCCTTTCCCAGAAGGCCCCATTCTTTCTCTCCCCGTTAGAGGCTTTCTGTGTTAACCCAGATCTCTTATATAACCTAATTGCAGCAATAGTAACAACTAGTATAACTAATACTCTATACTCGAAATATTGGAGCATCATAACCTTAGTAACAGCATTGCTAATGGCTGCTGGCCATTTTAGGCCGTTATTCCTTACTGTGTGCAAGTGGAGGGCGGATACGATACAGTCGCTTGCAAGGCTGGCTTCCCCTGCGTCAAATTAGTTGACTT
Source organism: Oidiodendron maius Zn (assembly GCA_000827325.1). NCBI lineage: Eukaryota > Fungi > Ascomycota > Leotiomycetes > Myxotrichaceae > Oidiodendron > Oidiodendron maius. The sequence continues at coordinate 91,471 of KN832884.1, read as the reverse complement.
GCTGACCAGGGGGGTCTCGGCCAAATGCGGTTAAGCACGAGATACTATTACAAGTCCTAGGATTTCTGGTCCTACTGACACGTCTGCCTAGAATCTGAAATCATTCTCTCTTGCAAACCTATTTTCCTCCCAACGACCAACACAAACATTGACAAAATGACCTCCAGTGGAGAAAACAAACAGCTCTCTCCTGTCTCAACATTTCCTCGTTTCTCAGACCTCGCTATCGAGCTTCGAATTCAAATATGGCAGCACGCCCTCCACTCGGCAACAGCTAACCGCGTGATTCCCGTCGCAATTAACCACCACCCTGCAGTAATAATGCATTCCTGTCTCCCTCTTCTCGGGAGCTTTTGTGGCCAACATAACCATTGCCCGTCGTACAATTTTGATTCTGGTCAACCAAGCTCAAGCGTTGTTTGCATGTTCAATGGCTACTTCTCCCTCCCGGCCAACACCTCAGATATCGACGACTACGCCTTACGCAGCCTCAGCCTTGCCTGTACTGAGTCCCACAGCCTTATTTTATTGCGATACCCAGAAACGATGATTATATATAAACAGATGTGGTATCCAGACGTCGAAAGTCATCAGCGACGTCAAGTGCGGTGTAATCCTGCAACAGACACTCTACTCGTCAAAGCCGTGCCGAGCTACTCCTCTGAGCAGAGGCATCCAAGTTTGTCTGTTAATAACCCTGGAGACCTCTACCATCAAGACTTAGAGAAGTGGTTCCCTCAGAATGCGGATATCTTCGCTAGTTTTCGACATATAATCTCGAGGTTTCAGCATGTGGTGTTTAGCTTCCTGAGCGACTTCCAATCGCCCAGACCGTTGTTCTCGGGAGTCTTCGACTCCACACAATTTAAGCAATTCTTGATCTTTTTTGAGCGTCTTGAGCATATTTATTTATGCTCCGGTCCAGAATACTTGACGGCTGGTAGGGAATGGGAAAGAGTGGAGGATATTGAGGATCGCCGTGATGGGTCAATAGACAACATGGATTCGTGGAACTTTGTCGGAGTTTCAAGTGGTATTATGAACTGTGACTACTGCTATAATGATTATGTGCGAGCTCAGAGTGGACTTTCTGCTGATAGTGGGGGATGCTGCTGGGTACCGATGCCGAAAGGTTTTGGAGGGAGTTGGCTGTTTTGCTCCAGAGATGTGTTTGAAAAGTAGTGATGAAAATGGGAGGCGTAAATGATGTTACCCACGCAAAATAAAGAGTCGGGCGCTTTCATTTCCTTGACGATTGCAGGGCATCTGGGAGGGTAGAAAGAAGTCAAGGCATGCTCCCAGGCAGTAGGTCGTTATCCGTCGTAGCACGAACATTATAGGAGTAATATCTTGACCTCACTGCTCGTTGTCCCAGTAACTCTGCAAATAAGCATGGGCGATTTGCACAACGGTCTTGTTTCGTCATTAACTTTAAATGATCCTACTCTCGATGGCGCGGCGCTACTTCTTCCAGCCAACTAACATGGACGCTTGCGCTTAACAGTATTTGGGCAGACGGCCAAAGACCTTGGTTACCAGCAAGTCTGGCCAAGAGGAAGCCTCGTTTGCAAGCGACTGTATCTGCAACTGCGCACATGTATCGTGAGCCGAAATTTGCATTTCGCTAATAAACTTAGAGCAGCTATATGACCTCAAAACGTGGAGCTATTTCGTACAAAGAGAATAGAGCTGCTGGATAATGGATCCATCGACTACTGGCGCGTCAATTGCGAGAAGTGAAGTTGTTTCTATCTAGGATGGTATAACTTAGTAGGAACTTTACAGATACAGTAGAGTATGACTGCTTCCACCTGGACACAAAGTGACATACTATGATAGGCTATTGCATGATGTTAAAATTAGTAGTCTTTATCGCTGGGGACTCCATATCCATGGTGGCCCCCTAGGTGCTGATGTCAATGTTCGTCGTTAACAGTAGGTGAAGGTGACTTGTGATCCTAAGTCGTTGCAGCATTATCCTAGGTGGAGGTGGGTGACGGATGCCAGAAGAGAGCGGATCAGGGCCATAACCATCTTAAAGGGCCCATAAAAGGAATAGAAGCTCCTGCGGGTTAGGCATAACATTCCTAATGGGAGCGACCGCTGACAGTGTTAAAAATGGAGTGGGCCAACTAGAGCAATCCTAGATGGAGAGACTAAAAGAGGAGTGCATCAACTATAGAGCGTGGGTAGGTCTCCTATAAGGAGATACAAGTGCAATGATATAAGCAGACAGTATAAGAAGGGGTGTTGCTAATAGTCAATCTTCTTTATTTGTTTAGGGTTGGACCCGGCCTCTTTAAAATCTTCACCCTCCTAATACAATATACAATTACTCTTTCGCCTACTTAATGCAGGCTAGATCAACCCTTGCAGCTACAAGAAATCTCCCTCATGCAGTTTTACGGCTGAGAGCAACTCGGCCTCTTTAGTAATATTTTTCTACAGTATCAGGAGAGAAGTTGGTACAGTGCTGTAATTACCTGGACTTTAAGTATTCCTAGAGAGAGGTTCTTGGCCACTTCGATCGATTTCCCCAACTCTAAAACACGAACCAAGTCGTTTGAGCGCCCCCCCC
>KN832884.1:36952-88733 GCA_000827325.1 Oidiodendron maius Zn | reverse complement strand
CCCCCCCCGGTGGAATATATACCATCTCGAGGTACCGTCAAATGAAACCGGAAGGGGGGTGCATGGCCGGAAAGAGATAATGGGAAATAGAGGATGCCCCAGATTATGTAACTATATGGAAGACTACCTCAACTTGAGAGAAGGCTGTGTAGTTTCTACATGTAAAACATGCACTCATCTTATCTAGTAGGCCCGTAGACACTAACCAAGATTTCAGACTCTAGTAGAGGATTCGGTGGCGCAGGTATCTTGAAGCTTTAATATTCCTACGTCATATTGGCTGGTGTCGTCGTCCGACGAGCTTTGGATTCGGAGCGGCTGTAGCGGCATTTGCTGGAACTTGGATGTGGGTTGGACAGTTTTGACGGTTTTTACGGTTTTGAAGGTGGATATCTTGAAGACGAGCGATATAATTTCTGTCGCGGTCTCATTATTTTCATTCCATTAATGTAAGGTTGGTAACTGCGTCGAAGATATACTGCAAAGCGATACTATTACTTGTACGGATTTTGTAGAGAAATCGGCCATGCTACGGCTCGGTTGCGATGGCTAAGTAGGTGCCTATGAAACCTCATCAAAGCATAGCAGACCCAGTCCCCATTCATTGTGACATTGTCTCTAAGTAGCTTGATCCTACTCACCGGGTTGGTAATATGTTCACCTCAGTAAACTTGAAGGTGAGAGGATAATCTGTTTGGCATGAGGCTCAGGGAAGATTGTGCCTTCAGTTTGAAAAACATGGAAAAGTTGGATTCAGGCGACAGAATAACGGAAGTCGTCAAATTTTATCATCTTGCTCTTGCTTCCAGATGTGCTCGGCGGTCAACGGATGAAGCTGGAAAGTACTACAGAGGCTCCACAGAGTTCTCCCTATCGGGTTTTCGACGTCAAGTTAACATAAGGCATCTGAACTTGGTATCCGCAAGCAGGTCTTCAGTATTTCGCGCGTCTCCATCTCAATCTTCGAAGTTGCTCGAAGTGGCGCGTCCGGCCGTGATATTCTTGATGGCATAGCAGGCGTCCTACAAATAGCTGAATAATCCCGGGATTTATAGCGACGCGCTCTTGCATCGGGGAGCGATTGGCCAAGATTGGGCCTCCAGGATTCGGGGGGTAGCACCATAGCAATTTGAAGGGGACAGTTAAACCATGCTCTCCGAGCTTTGATGGAGGTCCATTATAAATTCGGAAATTATCCACGGACACAAACATTTTAGCAGAATTTTGATGCTGAAATACTTGTTAGAAGCCTCAGCTCTCGAGGATAGTTGGGTATCCCAAGGAAGAGAATCTTCAATTACATGGTTACTATCAGGCATACTATAACGATAGTAGACCGACTCCGCCATATCTCCGGTCTCCACTCTGCATTTTAGGGATAGGCGTAGCATTGTCTTGTCCTCGAATGTGGCATTACCCGTTATCCCTTTTCCGGCCCCAGCGTCGGTGGGAACAGCCGAAGTTATGGCGAAAGCGAAAGCGAGCGTGAATAGTCTAGCACCGATTTAGGATTACAGGATGTGTCTTTAATTTAGGGATCAGCTAGTAGCTATATTGCACCCGCTAAGTCCATATTGGGATTAGCGCAGCTCAGTTACAAGAAGCCCTACAACCCCGCGATCGTGTGACTTTAGGCAACGTCTTAACAACATTACATTTGTAAAGAAGGAGAGATGGAAAACCCACAGACACCTATCTCCTCCTTCAAAGAGAGACACCCGCGACTTGCGCGGGGCCTTCTTCAAACGGCCCTAGGTTTACTAACGTTGCAGTGTCAGATCGCGATATGGGCATATGGCACGGAGACCGGAGAACCCTCTGGCCCTGATCACACCTATCGCCGCCCTTCTAAGACAACAACGGAGAGGTTTTGTGCTTGGGGACTAGGGGAAGATATAGGCTTTCCACTTTTTCATGTATAGTACCCGCCGCATATACTTGTTTCTTTATTAGGTAGGGCTTTAATAAATTTGATATCTAGATCATCTTCCCACGATTTATCCGCTGCCCGACAACGTCTACCTTTATCGGCGCTCTAATTGTTTATGTTATGGGTATAAGCAAGCTATCATACCTAAATCGAAAGGATATCTTTCCAACCAAATTGATGGCTGCGGGGATATGTGCGGCATTAGCACAGTCTATCGGAGAGCGGAGCCTCCTAGTGGCGCGACAAACACTAGTTTGCAATATTTGGGTCGTGTCAACCCTAAGTCCTCTTGTAGACATGTCTTTTAGGTGGACATTTCCGGGTCTATACAGGTCGTTTGCTGATTCTATCGAGGCTAAGCGTCAAACGCTCGAGTTGAGCGATGGTATAGCACCTAAAATTGAATTAAATGAACAGATATCGCCAATAGGGAATAATTTTACAAGGACATAGAGTAGGATGTCCTCCATGATGTCTCAGAGTTTTATACCAGGTATTGAGAGATCTATCTCCTGAGTTATTTCTCTTCTAGTTTAGGGTCGTTAGGTACTAAATTCCATTCTAATAAATGTGTCTATAGCTCTTTAGCGAGTGATATATGAAGCTTTTGCAAAGTTTGCGCTATGTTTATTCTTACTCTCTAGACTGTAACAGCCTGACTACTATATGCTTCACAAGGGAGGCAGTGGCCAGCAAAGGTGCTATATTGACGAAGATACTAAAGTCAAGGAGCAACTAGCTAGGTGTGCAGAGGTTTAATATAAGTGCATGCACAGACCTCCTAGCTACATGATACACATGCTGTCACAGTTCTCTTATAAAAATCTAATAAACTATTAGTGAAGTATAATAGATCTTGAACAGAGCAGTATAGGTGCACAGGTTGTAGTCGGATATCAAGGTGAAACTCAGTGTTATATTGAGTGATACAGAGACAACTAAGGTAAGAAGAGATTCAGGAGAACTAGAGCCTTTTATGCTTAATACTATACACTTAATTGAGTCACCAAATAGGCTCCCACCTGGTCACCTTATAGGCACCGGTAGGCAGCCTAGTAGGCAGCTGTATTGTATATATAGATATACTTGAGGCCTTATACCAGTCAATATTAAGGATAGTACTATAGAGGAGGGATAGTTATAAAGGATATAATAAAGTTACCTGATTACTAAGGCTAATATCCTAACTTGGAATCCAATTAATTATCTATAAACCTCTAAATATTCTCTAATGAATATTAGACTATTAATAATAATATTGGACCCTAAGCTAGCTTCGACCTCGAATACTTCCCGAAGCGGTTCTGTAGTGCAGGAGTAGTAGTCCTTAAGAAACCAGGCAAGACGCTAATATAGCAACAAACAGCTAAAGGCTGGAGACCAATCTCACTACTGAGTATAGTGGGAAAACTTATCGAGGGGGTGATAGGAAGTCGAATTACAGATATAGCAGAGTTGTAGCAACTACTGCTAGAGGGTCAAACGGGGAATAGAAAGGGTCGGTCTATAGAACTTGCTATATACCTAGTCACTAAAGTAGTACAGACAGCCTGGAGCTATAGAGCAGTAGCCTCGCTACTCCAGCTCGATATTAAAGGAGCCTTCGATATAGTCAACTATACTAGACTTCTAGACACCCTGTATAAACAGGGCTTCCTGATATAGGTGGTAAGGTGGACTAACAGCTACCTTGAAGTACACTCCATAAGGCTTATATTCGATAGTAAAGCATCAGAGCTAATACAGATCAGGGTAGGGGTCCTTCAGGGATCCTCCTTATTACTGATCCTATTCCTGCTCTATATAGCCTTACTCTATAAAGCCCTAGAGAAGTATAGAAACCTGATAATTATAGGATTTATAGACAATACAAACCTTCTAGTAGCTAACTGTAATATCTAGGAGAACTACTAGCAACTCAAGGGTATATTTAAGGTCTATAAACACTAGGCCAAAATAAGAGGTATAGAGTTTACCCCTTAAAAGAGTGAACTTATATACTTTACCTGGAAGTATATAGAGTGTTACAAACATAGAGTAAGGGTCTAAGGCTCAGCAGACAATAGTCTATACAGAGAACCTTTGTAAGTAGCCTAGGAAGAGTCATGTAATATATATAGAATCATTGGAATTATCAGGATCAGGGTAATAATCCAGATAATCCAGAGGATCCAGAATAATAAAAGTTCTATATAAGCTATATATATTCCTTAATAGATAGAAGCTTTATATTTAACTTAAATAAAGTATCTTATTACTACTTTAGTAACTTATTAAGTCTATATATTACTTCTTAACTTAATAGTATCCTTACTTTATCTAACTTACTTAACGATTTACCTAACATTAGATATAAACTATTATTATACTTTAAGTACTCTAATCTTAGATACTAATATATTATTATTATTAAGAAGTCAATATATCTTCTATTAAAGGAGAAAGTTCTATTAGTAAGTACTAAGTAATTAAACTGTTTATAGGATTATTAAATAAGGGTATTAAGATAGAAACACTTTAGGCCTACTCTAGAGAGAAGTCTAAACTTAAAGGCTTCCTTGTTTAACTAAACTTATATTTAACTTTCTATATCTAATGTTTTACTTCTTTAACTAAAAAGATACTATATACTATTACCCTCTTTAAAGGAGAAATATTAAACTAGATTAAAGGATTTATATAGGACTACCTTACTAACACTAGCCTATAAGAGTAAATAATAGCTGAAATAAAGATAGAGATATACTATATCTTTATAACCTTTAAAGGATTTTTAAAAAGATTTAATTATACCTTTAGAGATTTTAATAAAATTAAACAAATAGTTAGAAAGATCTAGTCTCTAAAACAAAAAGGGTCTATAGTTATATATATAGTAGAGTTTAATAGATATTCTATTAAAACAGGATAGAATAATATAGTACTTAAAGACAAATATTATAAAAGATTAAAAGAAGTTATAAAGGATAAACTATCTAAAGTAGACTTCCCTGATTTGTTTAGAGAACTAATTAAGGATACTATATATATCAATAATTGATTCTATAAAAGGGTCTAGAAGAAGAGAGGGTTCTATAACCTAACCTTTAAGAAGCAGTATAATTATAGAAACTACTATAGCTCTTAACTAATAGAACTTAATACTATATATAGAAAGGAACTATTACTCTAGGAATAATAGAACTATATAGAGAAGAAATTATACTTCTAATATAGGAAACCTAGTTATATAGTATATAACTATAAGTCTAGAGGAAATAAACAAAAAGGACTATATAGAGGTAAGATTAATACTATAAACTATAGTGGCTATAATAGACTAATAGAATATAATACCTCCTTTATAGGAATAATATTTAGCCTTTATAAGAAGTTAAGCTTTATAGGAACTTTTAGTACTTAAGCCTATATACTAGTATTCTAATTATCTTCCTTATCTTTAGAACAGAAAGACTAGGCTATTTAGATAGAGGAGTTAGTAGAAGTAGACCTAGATAGTAAAGACAACTATAAGTATATTTTATAAAGCCTAGTAGTAGTTAATTTTATAGAAACAAAAAGCAATAATATAAATAGTAATTCTTTAGATACTAAAAACTTAGAGGGTTTATAAGGGGAAGTAACTCTAGATCTAGAGCTAGAGGAAAAGCAAATAGAATCTAAAAGAATATCCTTCTAAAAGATACTAAATATAATAAAACAAGAAGAAAGGGATATCTATATACTAGTAGGATTAGTATCTATATAGAAGTACCTTAAAGAGTCTAAGGATAACTTCTATAATATAATAAATTAAATCAAGAAGCAATATAGAGATTATAAAGGGAACCTAATACTATTAATTAATAAGATAGAAGACATTATAGAATCTATAAGGTACTACTATACTAATATAATATATCTAGAACTTATAATCAAGAAACAAATAGAGGAGATAGATAAAGTAATAGAGCTAGGTATTAAAAGAAGCTAGTAATACTAAGACAAATTAGCTATAAATATTAACCTTTTATTCTATTTAAGATAAGAATTTAATAGATTGATTAAAAAGAAAAAACTTATAGAATAATAGCTAGAGGAATATAGAAAAGCTAAGAATATAATAAAGACTAATTACCCTTAATATAGAGAACTTACTTAGAGCTTCTATTATACTAATAAGTATATAATATATAAATCTAGTAAAGAGAAGGTAGGATACTAGCCTAAAAAGAATAAGCTAGTCTACTAGATAAAAATACTTTAAACTTTAGTAACTTATATTAATAAAGCTAGAATAAAGTTAAAAAACTAGTTAGTATTAATATAAAAAGGCCTATATTAAAGTACTAGTAAGGCTATAGAAGACTATATAAAGAACTAAATATAGTAGGAAAAGGATACTAGATTTTTCTAAATATCCTTATAAAAGGATAAATACTTAGAGTATTAATAGACTTAGAAATAATAAATAACTTTATTAATATATAAATAGTTATATAAGGAAGGTATTAGGCTTTAGAAAAGAAAGTATTATACTAACTACTCCTTATTAATAGAGGAGAGATTAGATCTAATAAGGGAATAGTAACCTATAAAACTAAGAAATTATTAATAATTATATTAAGAGGATATACTAAAGATATTCAATTTAATATTATTATTATAGGTACTTATAAGGTAATACTTAATATACCTTAGTTATAATTCTATAACCTTTAAATTAACTAGATAAGTAAATATATTACTATAAACTAATACTAGTATAGAAGCAATAGTATAGTATCTAAAAGAAGGATAGGACTTCTACTCTATAAGCAGTTATATATAACTACTAAAGAGGAAGAGGATCTAGTCTAGACCTCTATACTAAAGCAAATTCCAATAGTATATAAGGAATATAAGCTATTATTCTAAAAAATATCTATAAACAAGGTATTTCTAAAGTACTAGCTATAGGATTATAAGATATCTATTAAGCCTAGAAAGATACCTCCTTTTAGACTACTATACCAGATATTAGAAAAGGAGTTAGGGATTCTTAAGAAATTTATTAATAAGAATCTAGTAAAAGGATTTATATAACTATCTATATTATTAGTAGTAAGTCTAGTCCTGTTTATACTAAAAAAGAATAGTAACCTATAGCTATATATAGACTATAAATAGCTAAACAATATTACTATTAAGGATAAATATATACTACTACTAATCAATAAATTATATAATAGACTTTAAAAAACTAAATATTTTATAAGTCTTAATATATAAAGAGTATATTATATAATAAGAATAAAGGAGAGTAAGGAATAGAAAACAGTATTCTATATCTATTATAGCCTTTATAAGACTCTAGTTATATAGAAAGGACTAACTAATATCCCTATAACCTATTAGTAAATAATTAATAACCAGCTATATAAATATCTTAATATCTTTATAGTTGCTTATTTAGATAATATCCTTATATTCTTTAAGATACTAACTAAATATATTAAATATATTAAGAAAGTACTAGATAAGATTAAATAGACAAGATTACTAATTAAACTAAGAAAATACAAGTTTTATAAAAAGGAACTTAAATTCCTAGAATATATTATTAGGGAAAATAGAATCTAGATAGATAAGGAAAAGGTAAAGGCTATCCTTAAATAGCTAGTCCTATAAACTATTAAGGAAGTATAATCCTTTTTAGGATTTATTAACTTCTATTAATAGTTTATCTAGGATTATTTAAAGGTAATAGTACCTCTAATAAGATTAATAAAAAAAGACTAGAAATTTATATAGAATAAGATAGCCTAAAAAGCCTTTAATATACTTAAATACAAATTTATATAAGTACTAATACTTACTACCTTTAACCTAAAATAGAAAATTATTCTAGAAACAGATATATTTAACTTTACTATTAGAGCTTATTTAGAATAAGTTAATAAGTAAGGGAAGTTAAGACTAGTTATATACTACTTATATAAACTATTACTAGTTAAGTTAAACTATAATATATATAATAAAGAACTATTAGTAATAGTTATTATATATAAATAGTAGAGAGTTTACTTTAAAGGATCTATATATTAGATATAGATCTAGATAGATTATAAGAACCTTACTTCTTTCACTATAACCAAGATCCTAAATTAAAGACAAGTCTAATAGTCTAAAGCATTATTAGTCTATAACTTTATTATAGTATATAGGAAAGGATTAGAGAATACTAGAGCTAATACCCTAAACTAATAATAGGACTATACTAGGAAACCTATAGAAAGGCTCTAAATAATATTATAAGCTAAAGATAAGGGTATAGAATATAACTATAAACTATTAGCTATAATCTTAGTTATAGAGGATATATAACTAGAAAAGACAATTAAAGGTATATATTTAGTAAATAGGAGTATATAAAGAGTTCTAAAGGAACTAACTATAGATTTTTTAGTTAACTACTAGAGTATATTATAATTTAAAGGCCTTATCTATATCCTAACTAGGATAAGAAAGGATTTTATATAGAGGTAATATATACTCTTTATATATAGATACTAAAGAATTATAAGAACCTTTAAAAGACTAATAAAGGACTACTACTTCCTAGATATAAGAAAGGAGATAGAGAAAATAGTAGAGGAATATATCTTATATAATAAAAGTAAAACAAACTAATATATCTTCTATAGGCTACTATAACTACTACTAATACTAGATAGAGTATAGAAATCTATTACTTTTGATTTTATTATTAAACTCCTATTATTAAAGGAACTAATAACTAAAGTTATCTATAACTCAATATAGATAGTAATAGATAGATTAACTAAATATAGGTATTTTATACCCTATAAGGAAAGCAGTAATACTCTAGAATTAGTATATATATTTCTAAGGATTATTCTTAGCTAATATAGACTACTAGAAGAAATAATCTTAAATAGAGATAAGCTATTTATCTTAAAATTCTAGTAATCTCTTATAGTAAGGCTAGAAGCAAACTATAAACTATTAATAGTATTCTACTCTTAAACAGATAGTTAAACAGAATAACTAAACTAAACCTTAAAGTAGTATCTAAGAAACTATATTAACTATAAACAAAACAATTAGATAGAATAGCTACTACTAGTATAGTTTGCTTATAATAGTATAAAAAGCAAAGCAATAGAGACTTTACCTTTCTTTACTAACTTTAGCTATAAACTAGAGGCCTATAGATAACCAAGAAAAGATAAAGAAAAAGTAGAACTATCTAGAGTGTTTATAGATAAGCTATAACAACTAAAGGAATAGCTTACAAAAGATATTATATTTAGCTAGTAGTAAACTATAATAAATACTAATAAAAAGTATAGTATAGAACCTCTACTAAAAGAGAGAGATAAAGTATACCTACTATAAAGGAATATTAAAACCAAACAATTAAGCAGTAAACTAGACTTCAAGAAACTAGGACTATTTAAAATTCTAGAGAAGGTTAGACCTATTAATTACAAACTATAGCTATCTAAGAACTCTAGACTTTACTCTATATTCTATATATCCCTACTAGAACTAGTAAAGGGAGATATACTAGTAATAATACAAGCTAAACTCTAACCAAAAAACAATCTAGGAGAATATAAGGTTAAAAGGATTCTAGATACTAGGATAACTATAAAAGGTTAGTAAAAGTACTTAATCAAATAGAAAGGATATAGTTAAACAGATAATTTATAGGAACTAGAAGAAAATCTTAACTATTTAAAGCTTTTAAGGAAGTTTCTCTATTAATATTAAACAAGTTCTAGAAAAAAGATAAGATAGATAGATTAGGATTAAAAGCAACACCAGTAAAGTCTAATAGGTTACCTGGTATATTAGTAAAGCCAGCTAGGGTAAGGGTCTATAGTAGAGCCTTATCCCTCTTATATACCTCCTCTACTTCCACTATATCTAGGTTATCTAGAGATTTCAGGCTATAATATAGTATCTCTATAATATAAGAACAAAATATTTTCTTTTGTTTTTTAAATCAAACTAACTTTATATTTACTTTAGCAAGCCTTACTAGTAACTGTTACTGTTTACTTATTATAGTATTAGAGTTAGTAGTAAGCTACTCCTTAGTATATTCAAGATATTCCTAATTGCCCTTAAAGGGACTCTAGATATTACAAGAAACATTATTACCTATATAGATATACTTAGTATACTAATCAGAATTAGTAGATACTATACAGTAAAGATAAGGGGATACTTTTAGATACTGGGTATAAGAGGGTATAGTAATTCCATTCTTATAAATATAAGTATATAAATTCAAACAGTTAGTCTTAGTATATTTATAACAAGATACTAGTATAATAGAAGAAGAATCAGAAGTATAGGGATTAAACAAGAACCACTTCTAGGTTTTAAGCGATTAAGATAATACTAGCTAGAAAGGGGCTAGTGTTATAAATATAGAGTAAGGGTCTAAGGCTCAGCAGATAATAGTCTATATAGAGAACCCTTGTAAATAGTCTAGGAAGAGTTATATAATATATATAGAATTATTAGAATTATTAGGATTAGGGTAATAATCTAGATAATCTAGAGGATCTAGAATAATAAAGGTTCTATATAAGCTATATATATTCCTTAGTAGATAGAAGCTTTATACTTAACTTAAATAAAGTATCTTATTACTACTTTAGTAACTTACTAAGTCTATATATTACTTCTTAACTTGATAGTATCCCTGCTTTATCTAACCTACTTAATAACTTACCTAATATCAGGTATAAGCTATTGTTATATAGGGTTCTTAAAGGTAGTTTATCTAGTAGGATATATAATCAATCTAGTAGAGTTAGCCTGATTCCTTAAAGTCTAGCTAGATAGGAAGCTCTAGTAGAATCACTATCTAAAAGAAGTCAAGAAGAAGCTAGCTATCTAGAAGCTTGTATTTATAAAGCTTATAGTATTAGTCTAGGGATATAGTCTAGTCTATATAAGAGAAATCTATACTAAGGTTATAAAGGCAATAATAGTATATAAAGTATCTATATAGTATAAACCTAGTAAGATAGAGATAAGCTCTAGAGGTATTACTAACTACTTTAGTATAGTATAGTCTAACTACCTCTATATAGTAACTAGAGGATACTATATAACTTAGATTCAATACTTTAAGGTTAAAGTAGCTATTCTACTAATCTATATATACCTTAATAAAAGAGTTATAGAATTTGAATTAAAGCTTAAATATATAGATATAGCTAAGAAGGTATATAGTACCTATACTATAGTAGTAATCTATCTCTAATAGTAGAGGATAAGAATCAGGCTAGTAGATATAATAGCCTAGCTATTATAAGCTTTATAAAGGGAAATAGTAGTCAGTTAAAGTATTATATTAATAAAGATAATTAAACTAAAGAGAGAAAAGTTCTCTATATAAACAATCAACTATATAAATACTACTTAGCCTAGATTAAGTCTAGTACTAAGGGGATATAGTAAATTACTAGTAGCTAATCTAGTCTATTAGTCCTAATCTATTACTAATCCTCCTTAACTACTATATCTAGATCCTAGCTATAACTAGCCTAGTAGAACTATACTACTCTAGTCTAGCTAGACTATTATACTACTCTCCTTTCAAGTAGTAGGTATCTTTAACTATAGTAGTCAAGTAGGTATATTAAGTCTATTATCTATTAGATCCTTATAGCTATTATATCCCTACTTCTAAGCCTTAATCTAGTTAACTAGTCTATATAATAGTTCTAGCTACTATAGATATTTAGTATAAAAATTGTATAGTTTATATAGAGAGTATTTGAAATCTAAGACTAGATAGAAGTTAAAGTCTTTATTATAGCTAACCTAGCTAGTCTAATATAGCAGCTTGCTTTATAAGAGCTTAGTAGCTAGTATTTTATCTACTTTATACTTAGCTTTATTTATAATATATATAGGCTCTAGCTCTAGGTTATATTACTCTAGTAAAGAGTTATCTATTACCTTATATAGCTAGTCTATATAGAATATATTATATACTTTAATAGAGTCTAGTAGCTTTAGTTAGTAAGAGTAGTCTATCTTCCTTAAGATCTTGAAAGAGCCCTTATTCTAGTTATCTAGCTTTTTACTAGATTATAGTATATACTAGCCTTTTTAGATAATCTAGACCTTATCTCTTATATTAAAGTTAGAGACCTATTAGTATAGATTAATATTATACTCTTTCTTATACTAAGCCTTCTTAATAGCTTCTTTACCTTTATTAAGGGTCTCTTTTATATAGGTAGTAATATCCTTAGTATATTCCTAGCTAAGCTATAATATAGTATTAGCTAGTACTAGCTATAGTAGAGTCTAGTTAAAGGAGATTTAGAGTAGATAGCTGTTCTAGACCTTATATAAGGATAAGCTACTAAGACTACTATAAAGTAGAGTTAATTAAATATAGTTGATTATTAGTAGATAGTCTAACTAGTTATTCTAATAATAGCTTATAAAAGAGTATAGATATAAATCATTATATTAGTTAATAATCTTAATTTAGCTATCTATTTATAGATAATTAGTAATCAATAGTTTATACTTAATCTCTAATATATAGTAAAAGGTAGCCTAAAACTCTAATATAAACTAGAGACTTTAGTCTAAGACTATTAAATCAAAGGCTCTATAGTATTAGTAGATATATTAGGTAAATAGCTAGACTAAGTTTTTAATATTTATAGTCTTAAAGTAAAGGATAGATATTATCTGTTTAGTAAACTAGTTAATTATAACTAGTATAGTATTAAACCCCTTCTTATCTAGTAGAAAACTCTTAAAGTCTATTAATATATCCCTCTAGAGTTTATCTAGTATTAGTAAAGAGTATAGTAAGCTAGAGGTTTTATCTCTAGCTATATAGAATCTATAATAGATATAGTAGTTATATATATATTACTTAATATCTGACTATATATCTAGCTAGTAATAGTATAGATATAAGAGCTAGTAAGTCTTGTCTCTATCTAGATAGACAGTTAATATCTAATTATAAGCTTTTTAGATTAGCTCTATATAGAGGTTATCTAGAGTAGTAAGGATAATTAATTGATTTATATATAGTAATAGTCTATCCTTAATAGTGTATTTGTTTAGAGTAGCTAACTTAGCTTATATATAGAAGGCTTTTAGAGACTCTATATCCTTATTAGTCTGAAGTATCTAGTTAACTAGATTATTAGACTTATTAAAAGAGTCTTCTTCTTTAATAGATAGTAGGTTAATTGCTAATATCTTAATACCTAAGTTCTAAAGAACTCTAGAATCTATCTAGTCTTAGAATAGAAAGATATAGGTTTAATATTAGATCTTAATTCTATCTTAAGTAGTAATTTTAGTATCCCTCTAGATAAGTATATCTGCTTTCTGGTTCTATTTACTAGGCCTATAGGATATAACAAAATAGTATTTAGCTAGTGCTTTAGTCTAGCAAGCCTAATAGCTAGTTAGCTATTTTATTAATATAAAGTACTCTAGAGTCTTATAGTTAATATAGATTTTAATCTATTTTATAGTCCTCTAGAGCTCTAGATACTATTTAGCTAGTAATCTAACTATAGCTAGTATTTTCTTATTATATATCTTATAGTTATACTTAGTAGGTATTATAGTCTTTAAGAAATAGATAACTAGATACTATTCCTTATTAGAGTAGAGCTATAATAGAATACTAGTAATTACTCTATCTGATATATCTGTTTTAATTATTAACTTATATTTAGAGCTATAATAGTATAGTATTAGTATAGTTATAAACTATAGCTTTAGCTCTTTAAAAGCCTTCTAGTACTACTTATTAAATATAAATAGAATATTAGTCTTTATAAGTTAGATTAGAGGTTTAGTAATCTTTCTATAGTTCTAGATAAAGTATCTATAAAAGTTATAGAAGTCTAGAAATAACTAGATTTCCTTTACTATAGTAGGAATAGTCTAGTTAACTATTATAGAGACCTTTTCTAGATTAATCTTAATACTATCTATAGTAATAATAAAGTCTAGATATTTAGTATATTTAACTCTAAATTTATACTTCTTTAGATTAGTCTATAGGCTTATATCCTTTAGCTACTATAAGACTTTCTTAATATACTCTTTATAGTCTAACTTATTCTTAGAGTAAATAAGGATATTATTTAGATAAATAATATAGAAATTATTCAGGTAATTAAACAGGATATTATTTATATACTACTGATATATTACTAGTCTATTAATAAGGCTAAAAGAGAGAACCTTATACTTATATAAGCTATAATAAGTCTAGAAAGTAATTAACTCTTTAGACTTAGAGTTTATCTAGATCTAATTAAAAGCCTAGTAGATATCTAGCTTAGTATAGAGTCTAGTATAGCTAATCTAGCTTAATAACTTATCAATTAATAGAAGGGAATACTAATCCTTATAGGTTATCTAGTTTAAGTTCTAGAAATTAATATAAAGATATAGATATCTATTAGTCTTATAGATAAAGAGGATTAGTATAGTAAAGGGGGTCTAACTAAGCTCTATAAAACCTTTATAAAGGTTCTTAATAAGATAATATTTAATCTTCTCTAGTTTCTTTATAGTTATATAGTATAGTAGTCTAAAACCTAGATTATTAGGCTCTATTAGGTTAATCCTATAATTATAGAGCTAGTTAGAAGGTAATATATCTAATACTTTTTTAGAAAAAATATCCTAGAACTTCTTATAAGCTATTAGTAGTAGTAGTTCTTATAGTATAGTAAGCTCTAACTAGTTAATTTAATAGAGGTTAGTAGTCTAGCTACTACTATCTATAAGGCTTTAGTCCTTCTAATCTTAGATTAATTAGTTAATCTTATATAGGCTAGTTAAAAAGAGCTTATTATCCTCTTAATATAGATATAGGTAAAAACTGTTTATTAAGATAGTATTAATATCTATCTAGTAGAGCCTTTTAGTCTTAATAGGCTAGTAAGGCTTCTTTTAGTAAAGGAGGTTAGAGGTTTACTATTAGTTCAAAAGGTTATTATTTATCTTCTATAGATAGTTCTAGAGCTCTAGCTTAAAGGAGACTTTAGGTTAAAGCTTCTACTTTAGCTTTAGTTAAAGAGTTGATTTAATCTAGCTACTAAAGGAAATTATAGTAATCTCTATACTTTTATAGCTTAAGTTACTTCTCTAATCTATAGTAGTAAAGGCCTAGTCTCTATAATCTATATCCTTTTAATAGCTAAAAGCCTTTAGAGCTAGGATTAGATTCTAGTAGTTCTACTAGATTTCCTTAACTATTAAGTAGCTAGATAATAACTTAGTTAGCTAGACTAAGCAGTATTACTAGTAATCTAATAAAATATTAAAATAGACTAGCTACTTCTATCTAATTATTATATTATAGCTTTCTAGATTTAATATTAAGAAGGGTATATTATACTAGTAATACTAGTTAATAGTCAGATATAGCTATATATAATAGATAACTAGCTTCCTTAGCTAGCTATTATATCCTTTAATTTAGATAGAGCTAGATAGTTAGGTAGTTTTAATATTAAAGGATTTAGCTAAATTAATTATAAAGAATATATTAATAAATATAAATCTATTTACTTTAGAGTTAATAAGAGTATATAAAGTAATACTAGTTCTATTAGTTAATAGTATATAGACTATAGTAAGGTACTATCCTTCTATAAGACTTCTTAAGTTAATTCTCTATAAATTAACCTCTAGAGAGTCTAGACTAGAGTCTTTATCTAGACTTCCTCTTTTCCTAGATCTATATTAGTAACTCTATCTCTATAAATAGTATTCTTATAGACTTCTAGATCTCTAGCTTTATTATTCTTAATATCCTTAATATTAGCTGTTTAGTCTAGTAGCTTATAGTCTATATATAGGTAGCTGATCCCTCTATAATTAAAGTATCTAGTCTACTAGTATAGCTAGAATAGTAATATAACTAGCTAGAGGTTAGTTAGCTTAAGCTAAGGTAGTTAGTCTAAGGCTAGTAGTAGTATACTATTTACTTAATTAAGTAGCTTTAAGAGTTAAGGATATCTAATAGCTAGATAGGTAGGAGGTAGCTATATAGTAGCTTTAGTCTTTTAGTCCTTTATAATCTAGCTATTAAAGTATTATAGGTTAGTATTAATATAGTCTAGATAGTTATAGAGCTTCTAGAAGTCGCTATCTAGGTTATACTTAGTAGCTAGAATATATAACTAAAGAGAAGTTATAACCTTCTTATATAAGTTATTAAAACAGTCTATCTCTAGGATCTAGCCTCTATTAGCTAGCTAGAGGAATTATATCTTAAAGTTCTAGAAAAACTCCTTATCCTTTATTTTCAGTTCTTTATATTTAGTATAAAAGTCTTCCTTATAGTATTAGTTATAATAGATATTATTAAGGGCTATTAGTATCTTAGTATAGTTAAGGTAAAGGTTATTATTCTCTATATTACTAGTATATTAAGAGTATAAGTACTACTAAGCTTCTCCCTTTATATAGTTAAAGATAAAGGATTAGATCTCTTAATTGCTATTAAATTAAGAGCTATCAATTTGAATTTTATCTATAACTTACTCCTTCTAGACTTAATACTTAATAGTTCTATCCTTCTTTCTAGAGAACTAAGGAGAGTCCTTATACTTTAGTTTATATTAAACTATATACTAGGATTTAGATCTAGTTATTAGTTCTAGAGAAGCTTAGAGAGGAATTAGGTTTTAGAGCAGCTAGACAACTATAGCCTCTAGCTTTTCAATCTACTTCTAGATAGTTTTAGCCTCTATTTAACTCTTGATTTAGATATACTAGAGAGTTAAAAGATTAATATACTAGTCTAGACTCTTAAAAGGTTCCTAATTAAGAGAGTTGCTTTTAAAAGAGGCTAGATACTAAATAGATCCTTAGAGTTTAAAAGGTCTATAAAAGGTATCTCTTGCTTTATCCTTATCTTTAACTAAAGGGGCTATATTAATAGTCTTGAATTTAGAGATTAGGCTTAGAGTATTAAATTAGTTATATAGTTATATTATAGATATATCCTGATTTCTATTACTATAGGCTATTAGAGGTAGTATTCTTACTAGAATATATTTACTAGTTATATAGATATATATTTAAAGGTTAAAGAGTATAAAAGGTTTAATAGATAGATAGTAAGTATAAACAGGCTTAATAAACACTAGTTCTAATTAAATACTAGCTTCTGAAGCTTCTCTAGCTGCCTTTGCTTTAATAGCTTGTTTTATAACTATATAGTTAGAGCTAATAATATTAAAGGTATAAAAAGACTATAGATTAACTGAATCTAGTAGCTTTTAGTAAGCAGTAATAGTATTTAACCTCAACTAACTATAAAAGTAAAGAAGAAGAAGAGTAAGTTTAATTATAATATAATAGCCTAACTACTATAAACTTTATAAAGGGAGGTAGTAGCTAGTTAAAGTACTATATTAATAAAGATAATTAAACTAAAAAGAGAAAAGTTCTCTATATAAACAATCAACTATATAAATACTACTTAGCTTAGATTAAGCCTAGTATTAAAGGGATATAGCAAATCACTAGTAGTTAATCTAGTCTACTAGTCCTAATCTATTACTAATCCTCTTTAATTACTATATCTGGATCCTGGCTATAACTAGTCTAGTAGAACTATACTACTCTAGTCTAGCTAGGCTATTATAGTAGGACTATAACTCCTATCTAAAGGAGGAGAATAGAAAGTAAAGTAAGCAAGCAGGTAATATACTAAAGGGAAGCTAATAATAGATAAAGTAGTAGAGAGAGATATAATAATAGCTTATATCTAGTATTAGATAAGTTATTAAGTAGATTAGATAAGGTAGAGATACTATTAAGTCAAGAAGTAATATATAGACTCAATAAGTTACTAAAGTAGTAATAAGATACTTTATTTAAGTTAAGTATAAAGCTTCTATCTACTAAGGAATATATATTGTTTATATAGAACCTTTATCTATCCTGGATTAGCTAGATTATTTGGATTATACTATAATCCCTATAATCTCTATAATCCTATATATATTATATAACTCTTCTTAAGCTACTTACAAGGGTTCTCTATATAGGCTGCTGCCTACTAAGCCTTAGACCCTTGCTTTGTGTTTATAACATTAGCTCTTCTCTAGTTAGTATTATCTTGATTACTTAAGACCTAAAGAGTGAACTTTATTCAGATACTATATTTCTTCTTTTCTTCTTATTATACTATCTACTTGTTTAAAGAAAACTGAATACTGTATAAAATTATATATATATATTATACTAAGTAGTAATGAAATATCTCCTTACTCTTATTATAAGCAGAAGGATCTAAAATGCCTTATAGTTACCGATACTTGTTACTATTCTAAGTATATATAATCTAGTATAAAATATAACATTCTTGGCCCTTTCTAGACTGACTAGATAGCCCTAGAGCAAGGGGAGAAGAAGCTATATAAACAGCTAAAGGCTACTAAGGCTGAATATTAGAAGTTTATTAAGGGTCTTCTAGAGACCTAGAATTATATAGAATGTCTTAAAAAACAAAGGGAATTGTTTGTTGCTTATATAGCTACTATACTTTATTATAGTTTAAAAACCCTGGATAAACTAGATATAGTAGAAGAGGTAAAGGTATATAAGGCTGCTTCCTAAGCTCTTATACCTACTGCTTTAGCTGATATATCAGGTAACCTTTCTAGTAACCCTCTTGACTTTTCTGGAGTTGCTTTTAATACTAATCTTTCTATATTACTTTCTTTCTAGGATTTAATTAGTATTACTAGTAAAACTTCCTTAAAAGCCCTAGATAGTTAAGATTTTCTTCTAGTTCCTATAAATTGTCTATTTAACTATATCCTTTCTATTTGATTAAGTACTCTTACTAACCTTTTATAGTTATTCTAGTATCTAGAATTTTCTTGACTTTATATTCTCCTAGATTGTTTTCTAGTTAAAGTTTAGTTTATATTACTACTAGTATATCTCCCTTTACTAGTTCTAGTAGAGATATATAGAATATAGAGTAAAGTCTAGAGTTTCTAGATAGTTATAGTTTATAATTAATAGATCTAACCTTTTCTAGAATTTTAAATAGTCTTAGTTTCTTGAAGTCTAGCTTACTGTTTAGTTATTTGGTTTTAATATTCCTTTATAGTAGGTATACTTTATCCCTCTCTTTTAGTAGAGGTTCTATACTATACTTTTTATTAGTATTTACTATAGTTTACTACTAGCTAAATATAATATCTTTTATAAGCTATTCCTTTAGTTATTATAGCTTATCTATAAATACTCTAGATAGTTCTGCTTTTTCCTTATCTTTTTTTAGCTGTCTATAGGCCTTTAGTTTATAGCTAAAGTTAGTAAAGAAGAGTAAAGTCTCTATTACTTTATTCTTTATACTATTATAAGTAAACTATACTAGTAGTAGCTATTCTATCTAATTATTTTGTTTATAGTTAATATAGTTTCTTAGATACTACTCTAAGGTTTAGTTTAATTATTCTGTTTGATTATTTATTTAAAGATAGAATACTATTAATAGTTTATAATTTATCTCTAGTTTTACTATAAGAGATTACTAGAACTTTAAGATAAACAACTTGTCTTTATCTAAGATTATTTCTTCTAGTAGCTTATATTAGCTAAGAATAATCCTTAAGAATATATATACTAATTCTAGGGTATTACTGCTTTCCTTATATAGTATAAAATACCTATACTTGATTAATCTATCTATTATTACCTATATTAAGTTATAAGTAACCTTAGTTATTAGTTCCTTTAATAGCAGGAGTTTAATAATAAAATTAAAGGCAATAGATTTCTATACTCTATCTAGTATTAGTAGTAGTTATAGTAACCTATAGAGTATATATTAGTTTGTCTTACTTTTATTATATAAGATATATTCCTTTACTATCTTCTTAACCTCTTTCCTTATCTCTAGAAAGTAATAGTCCCTTACTAATCTTTTAAGGGTTCTTATAACTCCTTAATATCTATATATAGAGAGAGTATATTGCTTCTATATAAAGTTTTATCTTATCCTAGTTAGGATATAGATAAGCCTCTTGAATTATAATATACTCTAGTAATTAACTAGGAAGTCTATAGTTAGTTCTTTAATAACTCTTTATATATTTTTGTCTTTTATATATATACTCTTAATTGTCTTTTCTAATTATATATCTTCTATAACTAAAATAGTAGCTAATAGTTTATAGTTATATTCTATACCTTTATTATTAGTTTTTAATATTGCTTAAGGTCTCTCTATAGGTTTCCTAGTATAGTCTTGTTATTAGCTTAGAGTATTAGCTCTAGCGTTTTTGGATCCTTTTCTATATACTATAATGAAGTTATAGACTAATAATACTTTAGACTATTAGACTTGTCTTTAGTTTAGGATTTTAGTTATAGTAAAGGAAGTAAGGTTTTTATAATCTATCTAGATCTATATCTAATATATAGATTCTTTAAAGTAAACTCTCTATTGTTTATATATAATAACTATTACTAATAGTTCTTTATTATATATATTATAGTTTAACTTAGCTAGTAATAGTTTATATAAGTAGTATATAACTAGTCTTAACTTCCCTTACTTATTAACTTATTCTAGATAAACTTTAATAGTAAAGTTAGATATATCTATTTCTAGAATAATTTTCTATTTTAGATTAAAGATAATAAGTATTAATGCTTGTATAAATTTATATTTAAGTATATTAAGGGCTTTTTAGGCTATCTTATCCTATATAAATTTCTAGTCTTTTCTTATTAATCCTATTAAGGGTATTATTACCTTTAAGTAATCCTAGATAAACTATTAATAGAAGTTAGTAAATCCTAAGAAGGATTATACTTCCTTAATAGTTTATAGAACTAGCTATTTAAGGATAGCCTTTACTTTTTCTTTATTTATCTAGATTCTATTTTCTCTAATAATATATTCTAGGAACTTAAGTTCCTTTTTATAAAACTTGTATTTTCCTGGTTTAATTAGTAGTCTTATCTACTTAATCTTATCTAGTATTTTCTTAATATATTTAATATACTTAGTTAGTATTTTAGAGAATATAAGGATATTATCTAAATAAGTAACTATAAAGATATCAAGATATTTATATAGCTAGTTATTAATTATTTACTAATAGATTATAGAGGTATTAGTTAGTCCTTCCTATATAACTAGAGTCTTATAGAGGCTATAGTAGGTATAGAATACTGTTTTCTATTCCTTACTCTCTTTTATTTTTATTATATAATATACTCTCTATATATTAAGACTTATAAAGTATTTAGCTTTATAGAGTCTATTATATAGTTTATTAATTAATAGTAGTATATATCTATCTTTAATAGTAATATTGTTTAGCTATCTATAGTCTATATATAGCTATAGATTACTATTCTTTTTTAATATAAATAGAACTAGGCTTATTACTAATAATATAGATAGTTATATAAATCCTTTTACTAGATTCTTATCTATAAATTTCTTAAGAATCTTTAACTCCTTTTTAGATATCTAGTATAATAGTCTAAAAGGAGGTATCTTTCTAGACTTAATAAGTATCTTATAATCCTATAGCTAATACTTTAGAAATACTTTATTTATAGATACTTCTTAGAATAGTAGCTTGTATTCCTTATATACTACTAGAATTTGCTTTAATATAGAGGTCTAGGCTAGGTCCTCTTTCTCCTTAATAGTTATATATAACTGCTTATAGAGTAGAAGTCCTATCTTTCCTTTAGGTACTATACTATTACTTCTATATTAGTATTAATTTATAGTAATATATTTATTTATCTAGTTGATTTAGAGGTTATAAAATTATAACTAAAGTATACTAAGTATTACTTTATAAGTATCTATAGTAATAATATTAAATTAAATATCTTTAATATATTCTTTTAATATAGTTATTAATAATTTCTTAGTCTTATAGGTTACTATTCTTTTATTAGATCTGATTTCTCCTTTATTAATAAGGAGTAGTTAGTATAGTACTTTCTTTTCTAAAGCCTAATACCTTCCTTATATAACTGTTTATATATTAATAAAGTTGTCTATTACTTCTAAGTCTATTAATACTCTAAGTATTTATTCTTTTATAAGGATATTTAGAAAAATCTAGTGTTTTTTTTCTACTATATTTAGTTCTTTATATAGTCTTCTATAGCTTTACTAGTGTCTTAATATAAGCCTTCTTATATTAATACTAACTAGTTTTTTAACTCTATTCTAGCTTTATTAATATAAGTTATTAAGGTTTAGAGTATTTTTATCTAATAGACTAGTTTCTTCTTCTTAGGCTAATATCCTGCTTTCTCTTTACTAGGTTTATATATTATATACTTATTAGTATAGTAGAAGCTTTAAGCAAGTTCTCTATATTAAGAGTAATTAGTCCTTACTATATTTTTGGCTTTTCTATATTCCTTTAGCTATTACTCTATAAGTTTTTTCTTTTTAATTAATCTATTAAATTCTTGTTTTAGATAGGATAAAAGGTTGATATTTATAGCTAGTTTGTCTTAATATTACTGGTTTCTCTTAATATCTAGCTTTACTGCTTTATCTATCTTCTCTATTTGTTTTTTAATTATAAGTTCTAGATATATTATATTAGTATAGTAGTACCTTATAGATTCTATAATATCTTCTACTTTATTAATTAATAGTATTAGGTTTCCTTTATAATCTCTATATTGTTTCTTGATTTAATTTATTATATTATAGAAGTTATCCTTAGACTCTTTAAGGTACTTCTATATAGATACTAATCCTACTAATATATAGATATCCCTTTCTTCCTGTCTTGTTATATTTAGTATCTCTTAGAAGGATATCTCTTTAGATTCTATTTGCTCTTCCTTTAGCTCTAGATCTAGAGTTGTCTACCCTTATAAACTCTCTAAGTCTTTAGTATCTAAAGAATTACTATTTATATTATTGCTCTTTATTTCTATAAAATTAACTACTACTAGACTTTATAAAATATACTTATAATTGTCTTTACTGTTTAGGTCTACTTCTACTAACTCCTCTATCTAAATAGCCTAGTCTTCTTATCCTAAAAACAAGGAAGATAATTAGGATACTAGTATATAGACCTAAATACTAAAAGCTCCTATAAAGCTTAACTTCTTATAAGGGCTAA
Organism: Oidiodendron maius Zn; assembly: GCA_000827325.1. Taxonomy (NCBI): domain Eukaryota; kingdom Fungi; phylum Ascomycota; class Leotiomycetes; family Myxotrichaceae; genus Oidiodendron; species Oidiodendron maius. Next base: position 65,636 of record KN832884.1, on the reverse strand, counting down.
ATATTGTTCCTATAAAGGAGATATTATATTCTATTAGTTTATTATAGCTATTATAGTTTATAGTATTAACCTTATTTCTATATAGTCCTTTTTGTTTGTTTCCTTTAGACTTATAGTTATATACTATATAACTAGATTTTCTATATTAGAAGTATAATTTCTTTTCTATATAGTTCTATTATTCCTAGAGTAATAGTTCCTTCCTATATATAGTATCAAGTTCTATTAGTTAAGGGCTATAATAGTTTCCCTAATTATACTACTTTTTAGAGATTAGGTTATAGAACCCTCTTTTCTTCTAGACCCTTTTATAGAATTAATTATTAATATATATAGTATCTTTAGTTAGCTCTCTAAATAAATTAGAAAAGTCTATTCTAGATAGTTTATCCTTTATAACCTCTTTTAGTCCCTTATAATATTTGTCTTTAAGTACTATATTATTCTATCCTGTTTTAATAGAATATCTATTAAACTCTATTATATATATAACTATAGATCCCTTTTATTTTAGGGATTAGATCTTTCTGACTGTTTATTTAATTTTATTGAAATCTCTAAAAGTATAGTTAAGTCTTTCTAAAAATCCTTTAAAGGTTATAAAGATATAGTATATCTCTGCTTTTATTTCAGCTATTACCTACCCTTATAGGCTAGTATTAGTAAGGTAGTCCTATATAAATCCTTTAATCCAGTTTAATACTTCTCCTTTAAGGAAGATAATAGTATATAATACCCTTTTAGTTAAAGAGATAAAATATTAGATATAGAAAGTTAGATATAAGTTTAGTTGAATAAGGAAACCCTTAAGCTTAGACTTCTCCTTAAAGTAGGCTTAAGGTGTTTCTATCTTAATACCCTTGTTTAGTAATCCTATAAGTGGTTTAATTGCTTAGTGCTTGCTAGTAGAACTTTCTCCTTTAATAGAAGATATATTAACTTCTTAATAATAATAATATATTAGTACTTAAGATTCAGGTGCTTAAAGTATAACAATAGCTTATATCTAATATTAGATAAGTCATTAAGTAGGTTAGATAAAGCAGAAATACTATCAAGTCAAGAAGTAATATATAGACTTAGTAAGTTACTAAAGTAGTAATAAGATACTTTATTTAAGTTAAGTATAAAGCTTCTATCTATTAAGGAATATATATTGTTTATATAGAACCTTTATCTATCCTGGATCAGCTGGATTATTTAGATTATACTATAATCCCTATAATCCCTATAATCCTATATATATTATATAACTCTTTCTAAGCTACTTATAAGGGTTCTCTATATAGACTACTGCCTACTAAGCCTCAGGCCCTTGCTTTATATTTATAACAAGAGACTAGAGACTATAGTAGGAAGATAAGATTAAGATATAGACAAGGTTCTAGAGAGAATCTAGTATAGAACTAGTAGATATAGACCCTGAATTTAAAGGGAAGAAGGTACTCTAGAAATACTAGAGCTTTAAAAAGTATAAAAGCTCCCTTCTTATATAGATCTATATAGACAAGATAGAGCTCTAAGTATTTCTGTTCTAGTAAAGAGTTCTAGAAGTAAATATACTATTCTATTACTATAGTATTATAGGGGAAACGCTAGCCTATATAGTCCTCTATTATCTAGAACTATAATAAGAGAGAGAGGAGCTCTAGAGGGCTCTCCTACTATACTTCCTTTAAACTACTTATAACTTTATAGTAGTAATAGTAGATCTAGCCTATATAGAGATAGTAGTAAGGTAGCTACTAGCTACTAGCTGCCTCTCTAAGTTCTAGTAAGTCTATAGATATATAGTAATCTAGGACTAGGAGAAGGAGGAAGAAAGGGGGCTATAGAGGCTCTAGATAGTATTATATAGTCAGTGTTATAGACTGTATTCTATCTATAGATCATATAATCTTGCTTCCTCTTATTATATAACTCTATAGTAGTATATATAAAGCCCCCTTCTATAGAGTAGACTTCTTTTCTCTTTAGTTTAGTATTCTTGAATATATAACCCTTTCTTATAGACTACTTGTATAACCTATATACTATATTTATATACCTATTTAGACTGTTATATTATACTAAGCTCTCTAATCTCTTTCTAGAAAGGAACTTAAAGATATCCAGATTTATAACCTATAAACTATAAACTGAACTAACTTGAATCCTTTGATTTTTATGAACCTGATTCTCTTATAGGCAAACCTATAACTCTATAATATAAGAGTATATAAACTATAAACCTGAAATAGAACCCCTTGAATATAGACCTAATTAACCTACAAGAATACCCCTGTCTAAGAGGCTAACCTATACTCTAGAGGCAGTAACCCCTAATAAACTGTAATATATAACCAAAACTAAAGACACTCTGTTTATAGAGGAACTAATAGACTGTAAGGAGTTGAATATATAGCTCTAGGCTGTAATAGTTATAATTAGAAGGCTCAAGGCCTTAGCCTAGAGACAATCCAAGACTATATCTAGTTCTATAGGCTCTATACCTCTAGTAGAGACCTATAAGTCTTCAAAGCTCCTAGACCTAGCCCTGCTTTCTGATAGTAAGGACCTAATCTTTAAGAACTAGGAGTTAACTATCTATATAAAACTTGAAGTTAATATAGACTATTACTAGACTAAAGGAGCCTATAAAGCATATATCTTTGGCTATATAGTAGGTAATATATAGATATACTTATAGCTTTACTATAACTACAAAAATACAGTAGACCTATATCTTATAGTCTAGGATATAATTGATTATCTAGTTTCTATTTATAATAACCTATATAAGGCTAAGAATACCTGTATAGAGTACTATATCCTGAAAATAAAGCTATTATAGACCTTTACTGAATTTTATACCTGGTTTTTATACCTTATAGGCTATAGGAGGATCCTGATTATAGACTAGAAACCTGATCTTTATAAGAAACTAACTATAGAACTCTAGAAGAGTACTCTCCTACAGTTTGATGATTTTATAACTTATAGGTAGCTAGCTGTTTATTATACCTAAATAGACTAGAGTCTAAAACGGATTATAGACTATAAAGAGTATTATTAATAGAGTAAACAAGTATCTATAAATATCCCTTGAAACTATAATGATCTAAATCTAGCCTATAGACCTATAACCTTTAGCTATACAGCTACCCCTCTAGCCTCCAACAAGCCATGGATCCCCTTCCTATCTATTACTGATTAAATTTATCTGAAATATAATAACCTATATTATTAAGAGCTTAGCTAGCTTGATACCTGCTTTGAATATAGCTAACTAGGCTATATAGTATAGGATTGCCTCTATAAGACCTGTCCTGCAGATATAAAGAATATAGAATCTGACCTATAAGGGTCTATAATAGATAAGGAATCAGGAAAAGAAGAGTCCTAAAGGAAGTCTTCTCCTTAAGACAGGAATATCTTAATATCTTGAGTATTGATTTAAGTCAGTTAGTTAGCGGAAAGCAGTTCTTAGTCCCTAGTATTATATTATATAATAGATATAGAATTAAACTTAAAGCCCTAGCTAATTCCAGAGCAAACGGTTTCTATTTTGTGAATTTGACTATTGCCCTATAGCTTGTAGGATATTTACAGATTGAACAGACCCGATTAGACTAGCCGATACCCGTTAAAGGATTTGACAGATAGTAGAGCAACCTAGTTATAGATATATTTATAGCCTACCTTATAGTTGACAGATAGTGTATTTACAATATCCTGCTCCTGATCACTAACCTAGGTAACTACAACCTGATCCTTGGCTATAAATTCTTCCAGTATTATAATATCTGGCTTAATGTACAAGACCAGGTCCTAGTATAGCCTGAAGACTGTCCGAAAACCCCCTCCTTTATCAAGACTATCCTGACTACAATCCTGAACCTTAAGCAGCCCCTAAACCCTGACCACCAGGCCGATGCAGTCTGTAGGGGCCGTAAACTAGATCAAGAAACCCGGGACAAGACCCCCTAGGTCTAAATTATTGCCTAGCTATCCCCTGATCTGTAACCCCAGGTTTCTAATCTCCTAAGACCTACAAGATAACCCTGGACTCCCTGATTAGGAAGAATCACTTATAACTTGAAGCTACAGGATAACTTATAGACTATAGAGAGGGAGTTATATAGCTAGTTATAGCCCAAGACACCCCCCTATACCTGGAAGCTAACTATAAAGAACCTCCTAGAGCTTGATATCGCCCTGATTAGAGCTATTAGGTTTGCTTGGAATATCAAAGACCTACAAAACCAGGTTTTTATAACTAGCCTTTATAAGATTGACTATATCCTTGAAGAGAGAGCTTTAGACCTAGAATTTATAGATAAACAACTAATCAAGAGGGATCTCCTAGACAAACACTATATATATATAGATATATTCTTGAAAATAGCCTCTGACTAGCTTCCCCCCTACTGACTATATAACTACTAGATTGAACTTATAGACCTGAATATACTTAGATACTCCCTATTATAGAACCAGATAACTAAAGAGCTTGAAGCTATAAAGTACTACCTGACTAAGAACCTTGATAAGGGATTTATTGAACCAAGTTAAGCCCCTTTTTAGGCCTTGATTCTCTTTATTAAAAAGGCTAACAGAAGCCTATAGTTCTATATTAACTTCTATAAGCTTAATGATATTATCTAGAAGAACTATTATCTACTACCTCTAATCAATAAGACTCTTACCTGAATTCAATATATAAAGATCTTTATAAAGCTTGATATCTACTAGGCTTTCTACTACTTATAGATATATCTAGACTCTAAAGAACTGACTATATTCTAGATCTACTATAGATTATACAAGTATAAAGTCCTTCCTTTTAGACTAACTAATAGACCTACTACTTTCTAATACTATATAAATAATATTCTCTTTAACTATCTAGATGATTTCTATATAGTTTACTTTAATAATATCTTGATCTATTTAATAGACTTACTAGAATATATAGAATATATCTATAAGGTTCTAGAATACCTCTATAAGGCTAGCCTCTAGACTAATATCTATAAATATAAATTTAATATTATATAGACTAAATACCTTAGGTTTATTATTAATATAGATAGTATTAAAATAGACCTAGAAAAGACAGCTATTATCTATAAATAGACTTACCTATAGACTATAAAGGGTATCTAATCCTTCCTTAGCTTCTATAACTTCTACTAGCGATTTATTAAAGACTATAGTTGGATTATCTATCCCTTTATATTACTAATCTAGAAAGATAACTGTTTTAAATTTGATTAACTTTATAAACAGGTATTTAAGGAGCTATAAAAGTAACTAGTATTATCTTTACTACTATACTATTTTGACTAGTAAAGATCTATATAGCTTAAAACAGATATATTAGATAAGGTTATAGCTATAATATTCTTCTAGCTCTAGGATAACGGATAGTAGTACTCTATAGCTTTCTACTTAAAGACTATAAACCTAACTAAGTTTAATTACTTAATCTATAATAAAGAGATATTAGTAATTGTTTAGTCCTTTAACTACTAGAGAGTAGAACTTATAGACACTAGCTAGCTAGTATAGATTATTATAGACTACTAGACCCTTGAATACTTTATAACTATAAAGGACCTTATAGTCTATTAGGTTTACTAGATAGATACTCTTTCCTGCTTCTATTTCAAGATTATATATACTCCTGGATATATAAACTATATAGATACTCTTATATATTATAAATAAGATAGACTTGACTAAACTAGCTAGTACTAGCTTACCCTTCTATAGACTAACTAGATTAAAGTAGAGGTTTACTAGGACCTTAGAATCAACCTTATAGATATAGAGACTCTCTTTATAGATCTTGATAATAGATTACCTTTAATTAATAAACTCTTATTTATAAACTAGATAGTATTAGAGCTCTAGAACTATTAGTAATATATATTAATAGACTAGTTAGGCTAATAGATAGACTTTAATAGATTGACTCTCTATAGTAGATATCTAATTATCCTAGATTAAGACTACTTATAGACCTATTTAATCTAAGAGGCTTATAACTATATCTTTATAGCTTACTCTAGTAAGAATAAGACCTATAAACTACTAGTCTAACAATACTAGTAGCTAAAGATAACTAGTGATATTAACTGTTTTATAGTGAACTACTAGACCTACTAATAGATAACTATCCTATAAGACTAAGCCTTTAGCTTCTTATAGCTACTTCTAATTCTAGAATACTTATAGTAGTACCTCTCTATAGACTTTAAGAGTTTCCCTATAGACTAATATAGCTATAATATAATCTTTGTAGTTATAGACTAGCTAAATAAAACCTCTATTATAATCCCTTACTATAAAGTTATAGATATATATATAATAGCCTATATATTTATTAATTAGATATAGAGATATTATAGCCTACTAGATACTATTATTTTAGACTATAGCCTCTAATTTATATCTACTTTCTAGTATAAATTTAACTAGATCCTAGATATAAAGTTAAAGCTCTTGACTATAAACTATCTATAGACTAATAGATAGACTGAAATTATAAATCAGTATATTAACTAGTGCCTCTACTTGTTTATAAACTATTACTAAGACAACTAGTCTAAACTACTCCTAATAATTGATTATACTTAAGCTATACTTCTATAGGATTCTATAGGTCTGTCTCTAATACTAATTACCTCTAGCTATAAACTATAGACTACTTTCAATTAGGAATAATCTATAGAGAACCAGATAGTCTATAAAAAGCTCTCCTATAAGGAAGTATAAGGATTTATCTAGTAACTCTATAATGTCTAGGACTATATCTATAAGTCTATTATATAGGTCTAGATAGTATAGATAAAGCAGGCAAATTGCTACTACTATATAGTTGATTTTAGACCAGGAGATCTAGTCTATATAACTAGCAAATATTAGACTATAGACTACCTAAGCTATAAGCTAGACTATTAGAACTATAGACTGTTCAAGATTCTTAAGCAGGTTAGTTACTCTTATAAGCTAGAGCTTCCTATATCAATAAAAGTTTACTCTATTTTCTCTTTAGACTAGCTCTATAGAGACCTAGGAAACCCGCTCTCTAGACAGATTATAGATTAAGGATACCTGATATAGGTTAATAGATAGGATAAATAGAAGGTAAAGGAGATCTTAGCCTTATAGATTAACTGCAAGATACTTGAATACTATATAAAGTAGATTATATATAACTCTAACCTATTATAGTATCTAGTAAGTGATTTTAAGAGTATACTATAAAAGCTACTAGAGTTCTATAACTGAAATCCAAGCTGTCTAGGGCCCCTGTAAAATCTTGATAGTTAGCTATAGTTCTAGGCTATAGATAATAAACTGCCTATAAAGTCAGATAATAACCTTCTAGCCTAAGAGTAGACCTTTTTATAGAGAGGGGGGTGATATTATAGACTATATTCTATCTATAGATTATATAATCTTGCTTCCTCTTATTATATAACTCTATAGTAGTATATATAGAGCCCTCTTCTATAGAGTAGACTTCTTTTCTCTTTAGTTTAGTATTCTTAAATATATAACCCTTTTTTATAGACTACTTATATAACCTATATACTATGCTTATATACCTGTTTAGGCTATTATAGTCAGTAGTAAGACTAGCTAAGTAGTAGTAAAGACTAGGTAAAGATACTTTATATATATAGAGACTAATATATAAGGGTTTTATCTAGCTTTAAGAGTATAGTTTACCTTATAATAATTCTAATAGAGGTTCTATAGCTAGATAGCTAAATAGAGTATTAATAATAATAATAATAATATTAGACTCTAGTATTATAAATAATTATTAATAAAGCTATAGAGATTCTCTAATAATTATAAATAAGAGAAGATAGCTAACTCTTAGAAAGTAGCATTTAATCTTATAAATATAGATACTATTATCTTCTGTTTCCTATATTATAATAGAGTATAAAGTACTTAGCTAAAGAGTAGCTGCTTTATTATTACTACTAGCCTTTAGATTACTTTAAAAGCCTCTTTATACTTAGATTAGTTAGTTAAGTAAGCAACTACTTTTCAAATACTTCTACTTCTTAGTATTAGTTTAATCTAGCAATTTGCTAAGCCTTTACTATAGTAGCTTAAGCTTTATATATTATATTTATAGCTAGTATAACTCTACTATATATAGGTATATAGAGTATAAACTAGTCTATTTATATAGTAACTATATTTAAGGGCTTAATCTAGATTAACTTTCTATATTAGTTACTCTAGATAATATTCAAAGCTATTTATAGGAAAAAGGGAGCTCTTATACCTTAGATTTAGTAAAGCTTTAATATTTAAATTAATATATTAAAATAGAGAATATTTAATAAGAGTGAAATAATAGCTGCTTTATATAGAATAGAATATAAGACTAATATTAGTCTAAAATAAAGAGCTAAAGCTAAGGAAGTTAGTATAAATATACTAGAAGAATATAAAGTAGTTAAGCTAATTCTAGCTATCTAGATTTAGATATAGATTATTCTATTATTAGAGTTTATAGCTATCCTAATTATAATATATAAAATTATTAGAATATAGAATTAGAGAATTATTAAGGCTAGAGATATTAATAAGAAGAGGTATAGTATAAAGGAAGATAAAGGAGATAATATCTTAATAAAGAAGAGATTAAAATATAAGGAAGCTAATAAAGAAGCAAATAAATTATTAATAAGAATAGTTTATTTATCTAGATATTTTTAGAATAATAACTAATAAATAGACTTTATAAACTAGAAGAGTAATAACTTCAGCTAGTTAAAAGAGTTAAAACCTTCTATATTAAGTTTATTACTAATAGAGAGATTATTACTATAAAAGACTTAAGAGTTTAACCTTTCTTTAATATATAATAAATCTAATAGTACTAATAATAATAAGATAGTATTAAAAGCTAGTAAAGTTAGCTAGAGTATATTATATATATTAACTTTAAAGCTAGAGTCTAGCTTTAAATACTAAAAGAGAAGTAAAGGAGAAAAAGTAAAGGGAAGAAAGAGAAAGTAGCTAAAAGTTAAGAAAGATAATAGTAAAGATAGATTTAAATAAAGGTTTCTAATAGTAATAAATATAATCTAGTTACTATTACTACTAAATATATCTAGAGCTTTATATTTTTAAAGAAGAATATTATAGCTTTTATTTAATTAATCAAAGATTTATTTAAGGATTACTAAGTCTTTTAATATAAAAGAAGAGCTAAGATTATTTATTATTATATAAGGGATATTTAAAGGAAGATTAAATAGATATTAGAGTATTAAAAGTAGGATTTTAATCTAGAAGTATTTTATAAAGCTTTATACTTCTAATATTAAGATAGAGATAAATTTTAATAGAAGTATATAGTTAAAAGACTTAATAATATTATTAGAAAAGATTATTAGCTTATAGAAGACTATCTAGAAGAATATCTAGATCTATTTTATAATATTTCTATTAAACTAACTATATATAGTATTCTTTTAAGATATAATTATAGTATAAAGTTTATAAAAAGCTTATCTTTATATTTAAAAGTAAGAATTAATAAGAGATACTATTTTAATCTAATAGATCTAGAATCTATTAACTATAATATATACTTTTAGACTATAATAAAGTTTTATTAAGATTATTAGAATATTCAAGAACTAGAGAATAAACCTAAGATTTAGTAGTCTAATAAAGCTAAAGAGTTAGATTATCTAGTTAAAGTATTTTAGTAAAAGAAAACTTATATAAATATTAATACTCTAGAATTCTAAAAGAAAATAGAAGATAATTTAATCTATTAGTTTATAGACTTATAAAAAAAAACTTTTGTGATTTTAATTTATACTCTATAATTAACCTTAAACCTTAATAAAAAATTAAATAACTATAAAATCTAGAACTAATAACCCTAGTTTTATTACTCTTTAAGTTATCTATATTCTTCTAGTATTATAGTAGCTCTAATAGTAATCGATAATAGATATACTAGTCTTAAATAAAGTATATACTATCTACTAATAGGTATAAGTATATATATATAGACCTAGTAAAGCAGTAGTAATAAGGGAGAAAAGGAGCTAGTATAATAAACCTGACTAGATTAGCTAGTAGTTTACTAATATAGCAGTAATTATACTTCTATAGATTATCTAATAAGCCTCTTCTATATATAAGGAGCTCTACTCTTATCCTCTTCTTTATTCCTTAACTTATTCTTTTAGTTATCTTAGTTAATAGTTAAATATACCTTATATCTAGCGTTATACTTTATTCTAAGGATCTAGATCCCTATTCTTTCTAAGCTATTATATAAGAATAAGTTTAATAAACCTTCTAGAGATAGAGCTTAAATATATCCCTCTCTTTTATATTAAACCTATTATATTAAATAGATCTATAAAGCTATAATATAATATTCTATAAGCTTACTCTAACTAGAAGTCAAGTAGAAGAGATATTAGATCAGAGCCTTCTATCTATTACTACTCTCTCTAGCTTCTCTTAATTAAGTTAAGCTAGCTCTTCTTAAGAAGAGCCTAAAATACCAAGCCTTTATTACTAACCTTTATATCAGTAATAATATCAACTATATAATACAAGCCTATAGATAAAGTAGTAGCTACTTAAGAGATAGAAGAATCCTCTACTTACTAGGAAACACTTCCTATATAGTCTAGAGACTCTATCTTTAAGTCCTAGCTAATTGATTTAGACTTTACTTAAAATCTAGAACTAAGGGTATATCTAAATTAGAGCTTATTGAATCTTATTAGATCCTTAGTCTAGCTAATAGATAAGCAGTTTCAGAGTCTTCTAGTATAGTTTCTAGCTAAGGATCTAAGGATAAATATACTAGATATTTAGGAACCCCTTTACTATATACTAGAAGACCTAGATAACTCTCCTTCTAATAGCTCCTATAGATCTTATCAGGATTATAACTCTAAGTACTATTAGTATAATCAGAGCTGTCTATAATCTATAAAGTATTCCTTTAAGTATATAGATTTAGCTAAGCTTAATAATAGTATTTTATCTATCTATATTATATAGAGATCTCTTCTATAAGGAAAACTATATACTAATATAGACTAGTAGCCTATAGAATAAGACTAGATCAATTATATCTTTAGCTATACTAAAGGTAAGGCCTAGAGCTTTCTAGAACTAAGGATTAATAAGGATAACCTAGACCTCTAGTTAACTATAGACAAGATACTAAAGTATTTGAATATAGTCTTCTAGAACTACTTTAAGACTAAGTAGTCAGAGAACTCTTTTTATACTCTAAAGTATTCTCTAGAGTAGGACTTTAATAAATTCTATACTAAGTTTATATATCTAGCTTTAGTAGATAGGGTCCTCTCTATTATATAGTGAAGTCACTTATAGTATAAGCTAAATAAAGAGTTCAAGAACTAGCTTCTAGCTATATACTACTAATACTCTATATACTAGGAACTAGTATATAAGTGCTAGAGACTAAGTATTAACCTTAAGAAGCTTTACTATTAATTCCTATCTATAAGTCAGGTCTAGTATTACTAGCCTAATCCTATAGCTATATAAACTATAAAACCTAGCAGTTCTACTAGATAACTACCTTTAGATATACTACTAGTATCTAAACGTTTATATAGACTATCCTAAACCCTATCTATAACTAAGAAAAGGGATTTATTAACTCTAGGTTCTAGAGTATCCTTTATACTAGTAACTAATCTATTAAAAGTATCTTACTTTAACTATAGTAAAGTAGGGTATTTCGCTAGCTCTTGCTTTAACCTTTATACTATATTAAGGATTAATAAGATTAAACAAGATATTAAGGTTTCTAGTAATAAAGCAAATAATAAGACTAACTCTAAATCTAAGTTAGAAAACTAGGAGCTTTAAGCTAAGGCTCTTTATTTAGAGTCTATATATTCAACCTCTAGTAGATTGATTTAAGTTTACTAATAGTAGATAACTCCTTTACCCTTATCTATATACTCTATAAAGATAGGGTTATAATCTAAGCTAAAGCCCTTAGTAATACTAGAGCTAATAGCTATATTTTCCTTGATTCAAGATTTATATTAGACCTCTACTATACTTTTAATTTAAAGCCTAGATAACTTCCCTAGACTATCTACTCTAAAGGATTTAATAGCAAGAAAAAGTCTCTAATATCTTAATACCTCTTGTTTAATATAGAGATTAATAGTTATAGGATCTATAACCTTCTAATACTAATTATAGAGCTAGACTTTTATAATATTATTATTAGAAGGAATTTCTTTAATTATTTCTATATTTCAATTGATATTTATAACCAATAGCTATAGTAGCCTTAGGAATTTCCCTCTAATAAGACTTACTTATAAACTATTACTATATACCTAAAAAGTAAGATTAGGCCTTGAAAGATCTAGCTATAATATTAGTAAGATATATTTAGAAGGGACTACCTGATTACCTATAATAAGAAGAGATACAAGGATAGTATCTAGATTAAAGCCTTAATAAGAGATCTGGCTAAAGAGCTACCCTTTGATTACCTAATAGCTAGCTAGCTACCTGACTAATAATTTAATCTAGCTATCTAGGAAAATCCAATAAGCTCTCTAGTACTCTAAGATAGAACTACTCCTCTAGAAGCAGAGGCTTATAGCCCTATATAGGAGTACTAGAACTATAAGAACTTAAGATAGATAGAATAAGAGTTGAAAGGTCTTGATAATCCCTGTCTAGCTAAACTAAGCCTCTCTAAGAAGTAACTACTAATCCAGGAAGCAGAGCTATAAGCTAAGCCTTCTCTAATAATCAATATTAAGATAATTTCAGGTAATAGATTTATATTTAATATAAGATAGCCTAATATAGAAGTGTTCTTGATTACTCTAGATAGCTTAGACTATATAATCAAGAATAAAGGATAGGAGTCCTAGCCTCTACTAGACTAATTAATTAAGGTACTAAAGTAGAAAGTATCTAGCTTTCTATACTACTGTTTAGACTTCTTCTTAAAAGAGTAATCTAATATCCTATTACTATCTTATAATATTAACTACTAGATTAAGCTAACTAATAATAGTAAGGATCTAGAGTTTAGCTATCTAAGCAAGTATTCTATAGAGAAGCTTACTACTATATATTACTATCTAATAGATAGTTTAGCTAAAGGATTTATTATAGTAAGCTAAATACTCTTTATATCTCCTATTCTCTTTATATAAAAGGGTAATAGCTCTCTATATTTCTATATAGACTACTATAAGCTTAATATACTAACTAAGAAGAACTAATATCCCTTATCTCTAATCAATAAGACTCTAGTATAACTAGCTAGAGTTAAGGTATTTACTAAGCTAGATATCTAGTAAGCTTTCTACTAGATCTATATCTCCTTTAAGTCTAAGAAGCTGACTATATTCCAGATATATTATAGGCTATTTTAATATAAGGTTCTTCCCTTTAAACTAACTAATAGACTAGCTACCTTTTAGAGCTATATTAATAATATATTAAGAGATCTCCTTAATATAATCTATATAGCTTATCTAGATAATATCCTAATCTACTTTAAGGATAAGCTTAAATATAAAGTATATATTAAATAGATAGTTGATTGTCTCTAGACTATAGGCCTATAGACTAATATCAAGAAATACAAGTTTAGTATTAAATAGATAAAATATCTTAGCTTTATTATTTTGACTAATAGTATCTAGATTAACTCTAACAAGATCTAGATAATCAAGGACTAGATATACCCTTATACTATTAATAGTATCTAATCTTTCCTTAGGTTTTATAACTTTTACTATAGGTTTATCTATAACTATAGCTAGATTACTGCTCCCCTAACTTACTTAACTTATAAGGATTATAAGTTTGATTTTAACTAGTCCTATATCTAGATATTTAAGACCCTTAAATATATACTAATAAATATACCTCTTCTAGCCTACTATAATATAGATAGTTAGTGCCTCCTTAAGATAGATATATCTAATATAGTAGTTATAGTAGTATTCTCCTAGAAGAGACTTAATAGAGAATAGTATCTAGTCAGATACTTCTCTAAGACTATAGCCCTAGCTAAGACAAACTACCTAATCTATAATAAGGAGATACTAGCTATTATCCAAGTATTGGAATACTAGTATATAGAGCTAGAGGGAACCAAGGATTAGATCCAGGTTATTATAGACTATAAGGCCCTTAAGTACTTTATATCTACTAAGCTACTCTTAGCTTACTAGACTAGATAGATAGAGATCCTCTTATAATATCACTTTAAAATCTTATATAAGCTAGGCAAATCAAATAAAGTAGACTCTTTAATATAACTTGATAAGAAGGCTTTAAACTAGATAAAATATAATAACTAAGAGCAGGTCTTATTACCTTTAGATCAATTGGATCTATAGATTATATAGAAGCTAGAAGTAAACTAGATAGCCTTCTCTCTTTTACTGATTATAGAATAACTAGACTTAATTGATAAAATCCTCTAAGTAAACTAGACTATACCTGAACTAGAGCCTATATACAAGCTAGCTATAGACTAGAAGGGAGGATATACCCTTAAGAGTAGACTACTTAAGAGATATAATAAGCTAGTAGTAGCCAAATCAGTTTATATAGATCTGATTATAGCTATATACTATAGCCTAGCTATAGCCTATCTAGACTAGAGTAAGACAAAGGCTCTAATTAGAACAAGATACTACTAGACAGAGATAGATAATAATATAGACTACTTTATTAATAATTACTATATCTGCTATAGGTTAAAGGTTCCTTAGAATAAGACTCTAGAGCTATTATACTCCTTACTAATACCTAACCAGCTATAGCAATATATCTTAGTTGATTTTAAGGATATATCTCCTGATTAGGATAGTATAAATATAGTTTATGTCTTTATAGATAGACTAGACAAGAGACTAGTTTCAATACTCTATAATAAGTCAGTAGATACTCAAGTAATAGCTTAGCTTTACCTGAAGTATATATATAAGTATTATAGGCTAGTAATAACTATAGTCTTAGATTACAGTTTATAATTTGTATTAGTATTCTAGGAAGAGTTTTGCTGACTACTAGATACTAAGTTAAAGCTCTCTATAGCTTACTACCCCTAGACTAATAGATAGACCAAGAATATAAACTAGTAGATTGATCAATAGCTAAGACTCTTTATTAATACTTTCCAGGATAACTAATCTAGCTTAATCGATATAGTTAATTATATAGCTATAGCCTTTTTATATAACTTGATAGGATTATTATCCTTCTAGATTAAACTAGGCTACTAGCTATAAATGAATATTAACTAGGACTATCTATAGGATAATATTATAGTTTTGGAGTATATATATAAGGCTAGATAGGATGTCTAAAAGTAGATTAAAAGGATCTATAAGGCCTAAAAGTAGTATAAAGATAGTATAGCCAAGGCTTAAGAGAAGTAATAGATCTAGACTAATAAGCACTACTGATCTATAGACTTTCAGGTAGGAGATAAGGTATAGATATCAACAAGGAACTAGATAAGTAAACGCTCTAGTTAGAAGCTAGGGTATTAGAATAAGGGTCTATATAAGATTATAGAGTAAATTGAACACTTGTATTAGCTTAAGCTATTAGATAATAACAAGCAGTATAATATATTTGTACTAGACCTCTTATATAAGGATCTAAAGAACCCCCTACTAGAGTAATATCAAGAACCCCTTCTATCTATAATATATAACTAGGAGTAGAAGTAGAAGATTAACCAAGTGCTTTAGAGCTATAAGAAATATCAGAAGCTCTAATACTAGGCTAAGTAGAAAGGTATTGATTATAACTCTGTGTTTTATAATACTAAGAGTTTTAAAGGGGCTCTATATAAGATTAAAGCCTTCTATAATTAATACCTAAAGGCTATAGGACTTCTAGTAAACCTGGAATACTGGCTAGACTACTATAAACAAGGTAAAGAACTAGAAAACTATTCAAATAATAATGCTTATACTAATATATACTAAGCCTAGCCTAGCTATAAAAGGTAGGGAAGGACTAACTTCTAACTACTAGAGCTTATACTTATTAGTAATTAAAGTATATAGGAGCTAAGCCTCTATAAAGTCAAGCTATAGCTCTAGTTCTAGCTCTAGTCCTAGCCCTCTACTGCTATACTAGACTATTAACTCTATAGTCTCTACTCTCTTTAGAACTATTACTGTTTGATTATCGCTACTATTTAAGGCTTATTATTGTTCTATTCTTGTTACTAGATAACCTTCAATTACTGCTTAATTCTTGTTTCTAGTTACTTTCTATTGTTATTGAATCGACTTTTATTATATAGCTTAAGGGTAAGCCTTTAAAAGAGGGGGGTAATATAATAAACCTGGCTAGATTAGCTAGCGGTTTACTAGTATAGTAGTAATTATACTTCTATAGGTTACCTAATAAGCCTCTCCTGTATATAAGGAGCTCTACTCTTGTCCTTTCCTTTACTCCTTAACTTGTTCTTTTAGTTATCTTGATTAATAGTTGAATATACCTTATATCTAGTGCTATACCTTATTTTAAGGATCTAGATCCCTATTCTTTCTAAGCTATTATAGCTAGAGAGTAATTATAAGGATCTCTTATAATTATTTAAAGACTATATAATACTAGATAAAGAAAAGGGCTTTATTATAATACTAAAGGAGATCCTTGTAATATATTAAAATATACTAGAAGCTAGTACTATTATAGAGTTGAATAATCTATAAACTACTATTAAGATACTAGTAAAAACAGTTAAAGAGACTCTTCTAGAGCCTAGGAATATACCTAAGAAGATATAGGTAGTAGTAATAAAGGGGGTATATAGTACTAGTAAAGGAGTAGTATATATACTAAAGGTAGTTATTCTAGAGTAATAAATCTAGGAAATTATAGTATAAGCTCTAGAGTAGAATAAAGACTTAGCTAAAAGAATATCTGTTTAAATAGTTAAGATAGTTAATAAGGTACTAGAAGAGGATAGTATAGTAGTAGTAAAGAGAATATAATAGCCTAGCTAGGCTAGAGTAGTATAGTTCTACTAGGCTAGTTATAACTAGAATCTAGATATAGTAGTTAAAGAGGATTAGTAACAGATTAGAACTAGTAGACTAGATTAGCTACTAGCAATTTACTATATCCCTTTAATACTAGACTTAATCTAGACTAAGTAGTATTTATATAGTTGATTGTTTATATAGAGAACTTTTCTCTTTTTAGTTTAATTATCTTTATTAATATAGTACCTTAACTAGCTACTACCTCCCTTTATAAAGCTTATAATAGCTAGACTATTATATTATAATTAAACTTACTTTTCTTCTTCTTTACTTTTATAGTTAATTAAAGTTAAATACTACTACTGCTTACTAAGAGCTATTAGATTTAGTTAATCTATAGCTTTTCTATATCTTTGATATTACTAGCTCTAACTATATAGTTATAAAATAAGCTATTAAAGTAAAGGTAGCTAGAGAAGCTTTAGAAGCTAGTATTTAATCAGAACTAGTGTTTATTAAGCCTGTTTATATTTACTACTTACTTATTAAACCTCTTATACTCTTTAACCCTTAAATATATATCTATATAACTAGCAAATATATTCTAGTAAGAATACTATCTCTAATAGTCTATAGTAACAGGAATCAGGATATACCTATAATATAACTATATAACTGATTTGATACTTTAAGCCTAATCTCTGAATTTAAGACTACTAATATAGCCCCTCTAGTTAAAGATAAGGGTAAAACAAGGGATATCTCTTATAGACTTCCTAAACCCTAAGGATCTATTTAATATCTAGCCTCTTTTAAAAGCAACCTCCTTAATCAGGAACCCTTTAAGAGCCTAGACTAGTATACTAATCTCTTAGCTCTCTAGTATACTTAAGTCAAGAGTTAAATAAAGGCTAAAACTATCTAGAAGCAGATTAAAAAGCTAGAGGCTATAGTTATCTAGCTACTCTAAAACCTGACTCCTCTTTAAGCTTCTCTAGAACTAATAACTAGATCTAAATTCTAGTATATAGTTTGATATAAGCTAAAATACAAGGACTCTCTTTAGTTCTCTAGAAAGAAGGATAGAACTATTAAGTATTAAGTCTAGAAAGAGTAAGTTATAGATAAAATTTGAATTGATAGCTCTTAATTTAATAGTAATTAGGAGATCTAGTCCTTTATCTTTAACTATATAGAGAGAGAGGTTTAGTAGTATTTATACCTTTAATATACTAGTAATATAGAGAATAATAACCTTTACCTTAACTATACTAAGATACTAATAGCTTTTAATAATATCTATTATAACTAATATTATAAAGAAGACTCCTATACTAAATATAAAGAACTGAAAATAAAGGATAAGGAGTTTTTCTAGAACTTTAAGATATAATTCCTCTAGCTAGCTAATAGAGGCTAGATCCTAGAGGTAGACTGTTTTAATAACTTATATAAGAAGGTTATAGCTTCTCTTTAGTTATATATTCTAGCTACTAAGTATAATCTGGATAGTGACTTCTAGAAGCTCTATAACTATCTAGACTATATTAATACTAATCTATAATACTTTAATAGCTAGATTATAAAGGATTAAGAGACTAAAGCTACTATATAACTACTTTCTATCTATCTAGCTATTAGATATCCTTAACTCCTAAAGCTATTTAGTCAAGTAAATAGTATATTACTACTAGCCTTAGACTAGCTACCTTAGTCTAAGCTAACTAACCTCTAGCTAGTTATATTACTATTCTAGCTATACTAGTAGACTAGATACTTTAATTATAGAGGGATCAGCTATCTATATATAGACTATAAGCTACTAGACTAAGTAGCTAATATTAAAGATATTAAGAATAATAAAGCTAGAGACCTAGAAGTCTATAAGAATACTATTTATAAGGATAGAGTTACTAATATAGACCTAGAAAAAGAGGAGGTCTAGATAAAGACTCTAGTCTAGGCTCTCTAGAGGTTAATTTATAGAGAATTGACTTAAGAAGTCTTATAGAAGAATAGTACTTTACTATAGCTTATATACTATCAACTAATAGAACTAGTATTGCTTTATATACCCTTATTAACTCTAGAGTAAATAGATTTATATTTATTAATATACTCTTTATAATTAATCTAGCTAGGTCCTTTAATATTAAAACTACCTGACTATCTAGCTTTATCTAGATTAAAGGATATAATAGCTAGTTAAGAAAGCTAGTTATCTATTATATATAGCTATACCTGACTATTAATTAGTATTGTTAGTATAATATATCTCTCTTAATATTAGATCTAGAAAGCTATAATATAATAATTAGATAGAAGTAGCTAGTCTATTTTGATATCTTACTAGATTACTAGTAATACTACTTAATCTAGCTAGCTAAGTTACTATCTAGCTATTTAGTAGTTAAGGAAATCCAGTAGAACTATTAAAATCTAATTCTAGCTCTAAAGGCTTTTAGCTACTAAAAGGATATAGATTATAAAGACTAAGCCTTTGCTACTATAGATTAGAGAAGTAACTTAGACTATAAGAGTATAGAGATTACTATAATTTCCTCTAATAGCTAGATTAAATTAACCCTTTAACTAAAGCTAAAGTAGAAGCTTTAATCTAAAGTCTCCTTTAAACTAGAGCTCTAGAACTATCTATAGAAGATAAATAATAACCTTTTAGACTAATAGTAAACCTTTAACCTCCCTTACTAAAAGAAGCTTTATTAGCCTACTAAAGCTAAAAGGCCTTACTAAATAGATATTAATACTATCTTAGTAAATAGTTTTTGTTTATATCTATACTAAAAGGATAGTAAGCTCTTTTTAACTAGTCTATATAAGATTAACTAATTAATCCAAGATTAGAAGGACTAAAGCCTTATAGATAGTAGCAGCTAGACTATTAACCTCTATTAAATTAGCTAGTTAGAGTCTACTATACTATAAGAACTATTACTACTAGTAGCTTATAAAGAGTTCTAGGATATTTTTTCTAAAGAAGTATTAGATATATTACCTCCTAACTAGCCCTATAATTATAGGATTAACTTAATAGAGCCTAATAATCTAGGTTTTAGACTACTATACTATATAACTATAAAGGAACTAGAGGAAGTTAAGTATTATCTTATCAAGAACCTTTATAAAGGTTTTATAGAGTCTAGTTAGGCTCTCTTTACTATATTAATCCTCTTTATTTATAAGGCTAATAGATATCTATATCTCTATATTAATTTCTAGAACTTAAACTAGATAATCTATAAGGATTAATATCCCCTCCTATTAATTGATAAGTTACTAAGCTAGATTAACTATACTAGACTTTATACTAAGCTAGATATCTACTAGACTTTTAATTAGATCTAGATAGACTCTAAGTCTAAAGAGTTAACTATCTTCTAGACTTATTATAGCTTATATAAGTATAAGGTCCTCTCTTTTAGCCTTATTAATAGACTAGTAATATATTAGTAGTATATAAATAATATTCTATTTAATTATCTAAACAATTTCTATACTACTTATCTAGATAATATCCTTATTTACTCTAAGAATAAGTTAGACTATAAAGAGTATATTAAGAAGGTCTTATAGTAGCTAAGGGATATAGGCCTATAGACTAACTTAAAGAAGTATAAATTCAAGGTTAAATATACTAAATATTTAGGCTTTATTATTACTATAGATAGTATTAAGGTTAATCTAGAAAAGGTCTCTATAGTAATCAACTAGACTATTCCTACTATAGTAAAGGGAATCTAGTTATTCCTAGACTTCTATAACTTTTATAGATATTTTATCTAGAATTATAGAAGGATTACTAAACCTCTAATCTAACTTATAAAGACTAATATTCTATTTATATTTAATAAGTAGTACTAGAAGGCTTTTAAGGAGCTAAAGCTATAGCTTATAGCTATACTAATACTATACTATTATAGCCTTAAATATAAGTTAATAATTAAAACAGATATATTAAATAGAGTAATTACTAGTATTCTATTATAGCTCTACTCTAATAAGGAATAATATCTAGTTATTTACTTCTTAAAGACTATAGTATCTACTAAATATAACTATAAGATATATAATAAGGAAATACTAGCTATAGTTAGATTATTAGCTAAATAGTATCTAGAGCTCTAGAGGACTATAAAACAGATTAAAATCTATACTAACTATAAGGCTCTAGAGTACTTTATATTAATAAAGTAGCTAACTAGCTATTAGACTTACTAGACTAAAGTGCTAGCTAAATACTATTTTGTTATATCCTATAGGCTTAGTAAACAGAACTAGAAAGCGGATATACTTATCTAAAGGAATATTAAAGTTGCTACTTAAGATAGAATCAAGATCTAATATTAAACCTATACCTTTCTATCCTAGAACTAGATAGATTCTAGAGTTCTTTAGGACTTAGATATTAAAATATTAGTAATTGACTTACTATCTATTAAAGAAGAAGACCCTTTTAATAAGTCTAATAATCTAGTTAACTAGATACTTTAGACTAATAAGGATATAGAGTCTCTAGAAGCCCTCTATATATAAGCTAAGTTAGCTACTCTAGACAAATATACTATTAAGGATAGACTATTACTATATATAGATTAATTAGTTGTCTCTATTATTCTGGATAACCTTTATATAGAGCTAATTTAAGAAGCTTATAATCAGATATTAACTACTTATTTAGATAGAGATAAGACTTACTAGCTCTTATATCTATACTATTATTAGCTAGGTATATAGTTAGATATTAAGCGATATATATACAACTACTATATCTATTATAGATTCTATATAGCTAAAGATAAGACTCCTAGCTTACTATACCCTTTACTAATACTAGATAAGCTTTAGAGGGATATATTAGTAGACTTTAAGAGTTTTCTATTAGATAAGAAGGGGTTTAATACTATACTGGTTATAATTAACTAGTTTACTAAGCAGGTAATATCTATCCCTTACTTTAAGACTATAAATACTAAGGACTTAGTCTAGCTATTTATCTAATATATCTACTAATACTATAGAGCCTTTAACTTAATAGTCTTAGACTAAGATCCCTAGTTTATATTAGAGTTTTAGGCTGCCTTTTACTATATATTAGAGATTAAGTATAAGCTATTAATTACTGATTACCTATAAACAGATAGCTAAACTAAGATCATTAACTAATATAATGATTTATATCTATACTCTTTTATAAACTACTATTAGGATAACTAATTAGACTATTTACTAATGATTAACTATACTTAATTAACTCTACTCTATAATAGTCTTAATAGCTTATCTCTATATAAGGTCTAGAATAGTTATCTACTCTAAACCTCCTTTAACTAAACTCTACTATAGCTAGTACTAGCTAATACTATACTATAGCTTAACTAGGAATATATTAAGGATATTGCTACCTATATAGAAGAGACTCTTAATAAGGGTAAAGAAACTATTAAGAAGGCTTAATATAAGAAAGAGTATAATATTAATCTATATTAATAGATCCTTAACTTTAATATAGGGGATAAGGTCTAGATTACCTAAAAAGGCTAGTATATATTATAATCTAGTAAGAAGCTAGATAACTAGAATAAGAGCCCTTTCAAGATTTTAAGAAAGATAGGCTACTCTTACTAACTAAAGCTACTAGACTCTATTAAAGTATATAATATATTCTATATAGACTAGCTATATAAGGTAATAGATAACCCTTTATTAGAGTAATATAACCTAGAGCTAGAGTCTATATATATTATAGATAAAGCTAAGTATAAAGTAGATAAAATACTAGCTACTAAGCTTTTATAGGGTAAGCTATTATACTAGGCTAGCTAGATTAGCTATAATAAAGACTTTAACTTCTATCTAGCTTTAGATTTCAAATACTTCCTATATAAACTATATAATTTCTATATTGAATATCTATAGTAGCTAGGACTATTATATAGACTAGTTAACTAGATTAAAGCTTAAGAGTAGGGATATAATAGCTATAAGGATCTAATAGACAATAGGTCTAATATACCTACTTAACTACTATAGTTAAAGGTATCTACTACTTAAAGGGGGGGTAGTATAATAGCCTAGCTAGACTAGAGTAGTATAGTTCTACTAGACTAGTTATAACTAGGATCTAGATATAGTAGTTAAGGAGGATTAGTAATAGATTAGGACTAGCAGACTAGATCAGCTACTAGCGATTTGCTATATCCCTTTAGTACTAGGTTTAATCTAGACTAAATAGTATTTATATAGTTGATTATTTATATAGAGAACTTTTCTCTCTTTAGTTTAATTGTCTTTATTAATATAGTACTTTAACTAGCTATTACTTCCCTTTATAAAGCTTATAGTAGCTAGGCTATTATAGAGAATATAGAGTAGTAATATAGTCCTAATATTTATAGGAAATATAGAAGGCTTTATTAAGGAGATAGTATAGATAGTAACTATATTTAGAGTATAGATATAGATAAAATATAAGGAGTTTATAGTTATAGTAAAGGGAATAGTAGCCTTTAGACTATATAATATCTATAATCTAGTAGAACTTCTTATTAAACTAAAGAAATATATATCTAGTATTATTTAGTATAAAATATAGTTCTTTAAGACTTCTTATAGGCTATTTACTAATATAGTCCTATATATAAGTAGTATAGTTATTATTTAGAAGGCTTATTAAAGAGAAGTTATATTTAAGGCCTAAATTTTCAATATTAAACTCTACTATATAGAAGTATAGATAAAGCAATACTTTAAGTATTATACCTTTAAGTATATTAGATAGTACTATACTAAATAGACTAGATATAGCTACTATATCTATATAGTATATAAAGAGGGAGAAGCTAACTATCTAAAGAAGGAAGATAATAGTAAAAAGAGATATATTAACTATAGAGAAGTCTATATTATATAGGACTAGGACTATTCTACTACTAAATAGAAGAGTAATAGAGCCTACTAGATATATCTATACTAGCTACTCTAGTTTAAGGTTATTTAAGGAAATAGTAGTAGTAATATAAGTAATATACTAGCCTTATAACTAGAAGAAGATATAGATAGCTTCTATCTAGTTATATATAAAAGACTACTATAGCTAAAGAGCTTCTAGTATACCTTTAGCTAGCTAGTAGCTAAAAGAGGAAAACCTCTAGAAACTATCTAGATAGTAAAGATATATTAAGATATTATAATATTTGTCTAGTAAGGCTATAGTATAAGTATAGTAAAGATCTAGAGAATATAAAGCACTTAAGATACTATAGTAAATAGCTTTAATTTCTTCTAATAATACTATTAGTAGTATACTAGAATATAAGAAAGAACTAGAAGATAGTACTAATTATACTAGAGGATTATAGTAAGTATAATATAATAGTTATATAGGAATTAGCTAGGAGTTTAGAAACTAGATAGCTTTACTATCTAGTTAATAGTAAATATTATTTAGTCTATAGAGGTAATAGCTAGATAATATTATATATCTATAAATACTATAAGATTATAGAGTAGTTATAGGCTATAAAGATAAACTAATATAGAGTTATCTTTAAGGCTAGATCTAAACTACTAATAATATAGTTAATATACTTATTATATAAAGGATTAGACTAGTAGAGCTTTCTCTAGATATTCTCTAAAAGACTACTAGAGAGTTATTATCTAGTAGTTAGTAATATAAACCTTTAAAAAAAACCTCTCTAGTAAACAGCTATCGGAATCGCCCTGAAAAGGGTACTGGATATTGTAAAAATCAAGGATATAATATTTAACTCTTTAGTCTATCAAGTCCAAAGGGCTATAGTACTATATACCTACTATATAGTCGCTAAGGGTATAAAATATAGTTTTATTATAATTCTAGTCAAGAATTGTATACAACTATAACTACAATATAATATATATATTAAATCAACTATAACTTGAACTATTATACTACCTGCTAGTCAATTGATTATATAAAAGGGAGATAGCTTATAATAATCATCCGACCTTACTATATACTATAGTAGGGATAGGATACCCTTGATACTGTCTAGCTCTAAATAGTTATATTAGGGTTATAGTTTACTCTCTAGTATAACTTGAGGGCTTAGAAGATCCTTAAGTGTTTCTCTTTATATAATAGAAGTTATTAACCCCTATATAGGTCCAAGAACAACTTATTAAGACTAAAGGGTTATAGGTAGTAGTCTAGTAGACCTATATAGGGAACCTTATATAAAAGGTATATAGAGTACCTAACCTACCTTTAAGGTTATATTGCTAGGATATAGTGTACTATATACTGGATATATATAGAGGAAGCAGTATAGGTTAGTAGGAGGAGTATATATAGTTGTACTGGTGTAGCAGCTACTAAAACATGTCTCCTTCTATAAGATACAGTTAGCCTTTTGCTGGAGATAGCTCTAGGTAACAGGAAGTCAGGCTCTAGGGTTATATCTAGGTCTCTAGTAGGCTATAGTAGTGTATATATAACTGATAAGACATTACACTAGCTTGAGAGGATAGTATATATATATCAATAGACTAATAGGGAGGAACCTTTAAGGTTGTAGCTACCTGAATTGCACTTAGGCCCCTAGCTCTAAAAAGCTAGCTATAGTATTGTTCTAGCTGCTACCTTACTAGTATACCTCCTGCAGTCTGTTTAAGGTATAAACCTTTAAATTTGACTATTTAGAGCAGTTGGCTAGCAGCACCGCTAGGGACTGGCCAGTCCCTGACTATAGCTCCTTAACCCTCTAGATATAGGGTGTACCTAGGGGGGACAAGCCCTAAGGGTATTGAAAGCATAAAGTACAGACAGTCACCCTTGAGTAACTTCAAGGTTGCAGTTATATACTAGAAGCTGCTTAAGGGGCTAATAAAGGATTCAGCTATAGGATTTCAGAGGGCACACTCTGCAAGGCTTATGTTTAACAGTAAAGCGTTGGAGCCGATACAGATCAGGGCAGAGGTTCTACAGGGATCCCCCTTATCACTGATCCTGTTCCTGCTCTATATAGCCTCGCTCTATAAAGCCCTAGAGAAGTATAGAAACCTGACAATTATAGGATTTATAGACAATATAAACCTCCTAGTAACTAGCTACAATATCCAGGAGAACTACTAGCGACTTGAGGGTGTATTTAAGGTCTATAAACACTAGGCCAAAACAAAAGGTATAGAGTTTATCCCTTAAAAGAGTAAACTTATATACTTTACCTGGAAGTATATAGGGTTCTTGAAGGTAGTTTGTCTAACAGGATATATAATCAATCTAGTAGAGTCAGCCTGATTCTTTAGAGTCTGGCTAGATAGGAAGCTCTAGTAGAGTCGCTACCTAAAAGAAGTCAAGAAGAAGCTAGCTATCTAGAAGCTTATACTTATAAAGCTTATAGTATTAGTCTAGAGATATAGCCTAGCCTATATAAGAGAAATCTATATTAAGGTAATAAGGGTAATAATAGTATATAGAGTATCTATATAGTATAAACCTAGTAAAGCAGGAATAAACCCTAGGGGTATTACTAACCACCTTAGTATAGTATAGTCTAACTACTTCTATATAGTAACTAGAGGATATTATATAACCTAGATTCAATACCTTAAAGTTAAAGCAGCTACTCTACTAATCTATATATACCTTAATAAAAGAGTTATAGAATTTAAGTCAAGGCTTAAATATATAGGTATAGCTAAGAAGGTATATAGTACCTATACTATAGTAGTATCCTGCCTCTAATAGTAAAGGATAAGAATCAGGCTGGTAGGATTATAACTCCTATCTAAAAAAGGAGAATAGAAGGCAAAGTAGGCAAGCAGGTAGTATACTAAGGGGGAGCTAATAATAGATAAAGTAGTAAAGAGGGACTAGAGACTATAGTAGGAAGATAAGGTTAAGATATAGACAAGGTCCTAGAGAGGACCTAGTATAGAACTAGTAGATATAGACCCTGAATTTAAAGGGAAGAAAGTACTCCAGAAACACTAGAGCTTTAAGAAGTATAAAAGCTCCCTTTTTATATAGATCTATATAAGTAAGATAGGGCTTTAAGTATTCCTGTTCTAGTAAAGGGTCCTAGAAGTAAATATACTACTCTATTGCTATAGTATTATAAGGGAAACGCTAGCCTATATAGTCCTCTATTATCTAGAACTATAACAAGAGAGAGAGGAGCTCTAGAGGCCCCTCCTACTATACCCCCTTTAAACTACCTGCAACTTTATAGTAGTAACGGTAGACCTAGCCTATACAGGGATAGTGGTAAGGTGGCTGCTAGCTATTAGCTGCCTCCCTGAGTTCCGGCAAGCCTGTAGGTATATAGCAATCCAGGACTAGGAGGAGAAGGAGGAAGAAAGGGGGCTATAGAGGCTCTAGGTAGTATTATATAGTCGGTAGTAAGACCAGCTAAGTAGTAGCAAGGACTAGGCAAAGATGCTTTATATATATAAGGACTAATGTATAAGGGTTTTATCTAGCTCTAAGGGGTATAGTTTACCTTATAATATTTCTAGTAGAGGTTCTATAGCTAGATAGCTAAACAGAATATTAATAATAATAATAATATTAGCTTTAATACTTTACTATTAAATATAAGCCTTATAAAGTATACTTTAAAGTAACTATTAGTCTACTTTACTATTTATATTAGGAAGCCCTGTTTATATAGAATATCTAGAAGTCTAGTATAATTAATTATATTAAAAGCTCCTTTAATATTAAACTAGAGTAATAAAGCTATTACTTTATAGCTTTAGATTATCTATACTATTTTAGTAATTAGATATATAGTAAGTTCTATAAATTAACTCTTTCTATTCTCTATTTGATTCTCTAATAGTAATTACTATAACTCTATTATATCTATAATTTAACTTTCTATTACTTTCTTAATAAGTTTTTCTATTATATTTAGTAATAAGATTAGTCTCTAGCTTTTAGCTATTTATTATTATATTAGTATTTTATTTAGTTTCTTAAGGATTATTATTTCTATACTATAGAACTATTTTAGAAAGTATTTAAGATTAAAGCTAGCTTAGATTATAGCTATAAGAATTATTAAAAGGGGTCTATTATATACCTTTAAGAACTTTACTAAAAGTTTATTATTTAGTTCTAATACTTTCTAGACTTTCTACTTAAGTCTTTTCTTAATTTCTTTTATAGTAACTACTTTTTTAATAGAGAATTACTACTAGATTAATATTTTCTTCTAGATAATATCCTTAATATCTTAAAAGTCTACTTTACTATTAAAGAAAAACCTCTTTACTAAAGTTTTACTCTTTTCTTTATAGATAAATATTAATTAAAAGGTATTCTTACTTTAATATAATAGTAGTATTATTAGTAACTCTTAAAAAGTATAACTTCTTAATTATATCTACTATTAGAGTTTCTAGAGAGTCTTTAGCTGCTTTAAAGCTCTAGTAAAAGCTAGTCTCTAATACCTTGTTTATACTTCTTAGATTACTTGCTTTTATTTCTAGATAGTTT
The DNA here is from genome assembly GCA_000827325.1 of Oidiodendron maius Zn. NCBI lineage: Eukaryota > Fungi > Ascomycota > Leotiomycetes > Myxotrichaceae > Oidiodendron > Oidiodendron maius. Next base: position 37,094 of record KN832884.1, on the reverse strand, counting down.
CTTAAAGCTTTATCTATATATATTATAATACTATAATATAATAGTTATATTATACTATTAATACTTCTACTATTACTTTATCTACTTCCTTATTCTACTATAGTTTACTTTAATTATAGCTAGTCTTATACTATAGAGTTAA